>JAZKJV010010708.1:0-600000 GCA_037367405.1 Ottelia alismoides | reverse complement strand
ATCCAAATTGCCTAGATCAGAACTAAATATCCAGATCGCTCCTATGTGCCATTCCATCTCTCCCCAATGGATTCCCAGAAACCCAAGACAGAATCAGTACGAACTGGGTGGTTCCCAAGCAGCTTCCCAGTCTCCGAAGAGCATCTACAGTTGAAGAACAGATGATCCGGTATATTCACTTCCTCGTAGAATCGCGAGCAAGTTGGGTCTACATTCGGATGAACTGCGCAAACCGTTCCCAAGTCAAGAGTCTGCCCCTTCTAAAAATCTACAAGAAGATCTTCACTCGAGTTGAAACCTTCCACTTCCATATTATCCTATAGTCAGCTTCGCACCTTCCAGGGTCAAAGATCGTAGGGCCCTTCAGAGCGTTGTAAGCATTCCCGACTGAGAAAATGCCATCACTCCAACACCAACAGTCTCGGCCATCAGTAGGCCCAACCACATCATCGATCATCTCAAGCAATAACAACTCCCTCAAACATTGATCCGAGAGCTCAGACCTAAAATGTGAAAAGAATAAGTATCCGTCCCAAACCTCAGTCACTGAATTCTCTTTGTTAGTGGCCAGGGCCATCAACCGTGGAACCAAAATATTAAAAAGCGGCAGCTGGTATTCAGTCAGTGGATCATTGATAGCTGATTAAACGGTATGTAGGAGTTTAAACGAAAATTACACGGGTTATGTAGTTTTGCATTTTTTTTAATTACCCTTGTATCCGAAAGGTAGCAAAAGAGATATTAGGCGAGTCAAAGGGAGGAGCTCCATCCCAAAAGCAGGCTTGGTGGTGAAGTGGAGCTGTGCAAGAGAAGCTCAAAATTAAAAGAGCATGCTTTAAAGCTATGTCTAAGGATAGAACAGAGAAAACTGTTACAAACTACAAAATAGCTAAGACGGGAGTAAAGAAGGTTGTAAGCGAATCTAAGTCAAAACTCAAAAGCTTATGAAGTTTTATACAAAAATTTAGACTTTAAGGATGGCCATAAGAATATATTCATGTTGGTCAAAGCAAGAGAAAGAAAGATCAAAGACTTTTCTCAAGTGAGATGTGCTGAGATATTTCTACATTCCCATGTATCTTTCCAGTTATTTTATTTCTAAATGTCTATCTTATGTAATTTATCCATAGGTCTCTCCCCTATATAAGAGAGCATAGGGTTGCAGGAATAAATATCTCCCTTATTTTTCTCCAACATGTTATCAGAACGACGGTCCTAGACCGAAGCTCTCGAAGCCAAAACCCTAACCCTACTTTTCAGCCTTCTCCTTACGCACATTGCACGCCCTACCCAGCGCCGTCGCCCGCCCGCAACCTCCTCTCCACGCTGTCGCCGCCAGCCCGTGCGTACATCGCCTCCTGCGCGTGCGTGCGTCATCGTCTAGTGCGTGTGTACGCCGCCTCCTGCACGTGTGCGTGTCGTCGTCTTATGTGCGCATGCCGGTCTCTTTGTTTGGATGATGGATTTGGGTGTGTAAGTCTACATATGCACTCAAATCCACATATGTTTGTGTAAACATTCAATCTTTGATCTACAAAATCCTGGTTTTCTTCATCCGACAATATGCCTGAGAACAAAGTCGATGTACCCTCCATAAGCGCATTCAGAGGTCCAGCGCCTATTGTCAAAATAGACGGGACAAATTATGAGTTCTGGGCTATGTAGTTCAAGAGCCTTATGAAGTCAAATGGTAAGAAACATATTCTTACTGAGGAGGAGCCGGTGGAGAAGACTGGGGTAAATGCCTCGTAGGAGGCAGATGACGCTTATGCCAAAGTTTGGCTCTCTAGTACATTGACGATCGAGATCGCCAATGATGTGTTACATCAACCTATTGCTAAGGCGATGTGGGATATCCTCGCGGCAACATATTCTCAAGCAAGGAACGAGACGAATATCCTCCAACTCCAGCATGACATATTCACTATCAAGCAGAACAGACGTCCTCTGCATTCACTGTATACATCCTTGCGTGGGATGTTTGATAAGCTCCACAGTTTCATACATATAACAGCAACTCCAAAGTAGCAAAAGACATATAGGAATGCTACCGTGGAAGGGGTATTCCAAGCAACCTCTGACCCTGAATATGATGGTGCTCGCTCCCGTATTCTAGCGGATGCCACTATCCCCCTCATGGAGGAAGCCTTCCGTAGGCTCAGCGAGAAAACTATTCCTTCCATAGCCTCTAGTCAGACTTCCTCAGCCATGGCAACCTCTCGTGGAAGAGGAGGCCAATCTACCTTCCGTGAACGCGGACCACGTGGTAGAGGTCGCATTCGTCGGTCCTGTACTTTCTGTCGTCGCCCAAGCCATACCGAGGAGACATGCTATTCTAAACATGGATTTCCAGCATCAGTCCGCGTTGCAGAGCAGATTGAGTCTCCTACTGTTTCTACTCTAGATCAGAGGTTTGATCACCTCGTAGCCTCGTAGCCAGACGGAGGGATATTATACCTCCTCCCGCTTCACCATCTTCAAGAGATCATTCAGATGTGGCAGCCTTAGCTTCTGTCAGTACCTCTGCTACAGCCAACACCTCAAGTACTTATGTTTTTACATCCTTTCATGGATCTGACATTACATAGTGGATTATAGACTCTTGTGCAACACATCATCTATGTGGAGACAGACATCAGCTTGCGTCATATAAAGAAGTTCCGCCAAGGAGAACAGTTGTGATAGCTGATGGGACTCGTTCCCCGCTCACAGTACAGGGGGTGATCACTTTGACGCCTTCGATGCGTTAGCAGAATGTGCTACATGCTCCAGATTCTCTATGAATTTTCTTTCTATTAGTCAGATTACAAAGGATTTGCACTGCCGAGCTACTTTTGGCACATCGTCTCTTGTTTTTCATGACATTCTTACGGGCAAAGTGATTGGGTGTGGCCGTGAGCAACGTGATCTTTATCACTTGGTCCGGACTACCTATGCAAGCATAACTTCTCATTCATCTGGATCAGTCTCTTCGTTCACTTGGCACCTCTGGTTTGGTCATCTCTCCCTTCAGAAAATGTGTCATAAATTGCCGCAGATTTCACCTATTTCTTCCTCTCAGTGCAAAGCTTGTCAGTTGGGAAAGCATCATTGGTCTGCCTTTCCCAGTCATCAGAGTCAGAGCAATATCTTCCTTTTTGAGTTATTTCATGTTGACATATGGGGTCCGAGTCGTGTGCCTGATCACCAGGGACAGATTTTATCTTGTAGCTGTGGACGATTTTTCATGATTGTTATGGGTGTTTCTTTTGAAAAATAAATCCGAAGCAGGGGATGTGATCAAAACATTTATTACTGAAGTGCAAAATGTTTTCTCTACCTTTGTAAAGTTTGTGTGAACTGATAATGCGTTGGAATTCTATATTCGCGATCTATCTCATTTTCTTTCATCTAGAGGGATTATTCATCAAACATCTTGTCCTTATACCTCTCAGTAAAATGGTGTTACTGAGAGAAAGCATCATCATCTTCTTAATGTCACTCAGACTCTTCACATTCAAAGTCATGCACCACATTCGTTTTTGGGTGATGCAGTTCTTATTGCATGCTATTTGGTGGATCGTATGTCGGCATCTGTCTAGGGTGAGAAAATTTCTTTCTCCATAGCTTTTCCTGAGGAGTTATTCTCACTCAATCCTCGTGTGTTCGGATCTGTTGCTTTTTTATTCATCAGTTGACTCCTGGTCTTAACAAGCTCGCTCCTAAAGTTGTCAAATGTGTGTTTGTTGGATAATCCAGGACTCAGAAGGGATATCGGTGTTATGATCCTTTGCACAAAAATACTATATCAGTGTTAATTTCACATTTTTTGAGTCTGTGATGTACTTCACTCCTACAGGTGAAAGGTTGGCTTCATCGAACTCATGATGAAGTCTACATGCCACCTCCTCATGTGCCTGTTGTACCACCACCACCTCCTCCGCCCCCTCCTCCAGCCCCTCCTACTACCCAATCGCATGCACCACTTGTTCCATCTTTACCTAAAGTCTACACTCATCAGACTGCTTCTACTCATGGTCATCTCCCATCATCCACGGAGCACCAGGTTTGTTTTGATAACATAGCTTCTAACGATGGGTCTGAAGATATATCTGTACAGGAATCATTGTAGGAAAATAGCACACAGATGGAGGATGTTCCCTCTGACCTGGATATTCCTATCGCAATTCGAAAGCAGAAGCAATCTTGTGCTTCCTACCCCCCGGCTTCTCAGGTCTCCTTTCATCGTCTAACAGGGGATTTTTAGAAATTTACAGCAGTTCTATCTGCCGTGGAACTTCCACGGAACTATGAGGAGGCATTGAAGGATAGTGATGGCGCTTGGCTATGGAGGAGGAGATGGTTGTGTTGCAGTCACGTGGTACGTAGAGTCTTGTTTCTGCTCCAGTTGACGCATCCGTTATGGGATGCAAATAGGTGTTCATTACGAAACACCGTGCGAATGGCAGTGTGGATCGCTATAAGGCGAGACTTGTGGTGCGTGGGTCCACCCAGACATATGGGGTGGACTATCAGGATGCTTTCTCTTCAGCATGGCCTCAAATTTCAGCGAAATTCAATTGAATTTCTGTCGAATATCGATATCCAATCGAAATCGAAATTCAACCGAAATGGCCAAAATGACCGAAATTTGGGGTCCTTAGTACAAAAATGACCGAAATTATGATAGAAATTCGACCAAATTCCGTTTCAGTCAGTCACGGAAATAGTGACCGCAATCGACATTTAGGGCCTTGCTCTCCAATGGCCAGGCATTCTGCTCAGCGTATTCATCTTTCAGTTATTGTGACACGAGATTGGCCCATGTATCAGCTTGATGTGAAAGATGTCTTCCTCTATGGTGATCTACAAGAGGAGGTCTACATGCAGCAGACACTTGGGTTTGTTGCTGATGAGGAGTGTCAGAAGGTGTGCAGGCTACACAAGGTTATTTATGGCCTTAAGCAGAGTCCAAGAGCATGGTTCTAGAAGCTCTTGAACTTGATAGAGCAACAGAGATTTGTACGATCGATTGTCGATCACTCCTTGTTTGTGCAGAAGACCCAGAGATGTATTATTGTCATTCTTGTGCACGTTGATGACATTATTGTTACAGGAGATGACAAGCAGGGCACTCAGGGTGCCAAGGACTTCCTAGGTCAGTAATTTGTGACCAAAGATCTTGGACATCTACGTTACTTCCTTTGGTTGAAGTTTGCCAGGAACCAACGAGGTCTCGTGATGACCCAGAGGAAGTATGTTGCACATCTTCTTCATTTTTGATGAATTGCATATGTTTCCCACGCCCTCCGTCCACGCATGCAACACGGGTTCCTGAGTGCATACATCGGGGGAGGGACGTGCAGCATCTGTTCTGACACGCCCTCCGTCCACGCATGCAACACAGGTTCCTGAGTGCACACATCGGAGGAGGGACATGCAATGTTGCAAATCTTCTTTCAGAGACAGACATGGCAGATTGCAGACATGTCACTACTCCTGTTGACCCGAGCATGAAGCTATATGATGATGACACTGAGGATGTCGATAAGAGGAGGTACAGGGAGCTTGTTGACAAGCTACTATATATGACCACCACCAAACCTGACATATCCTCTGTTGTAAGCAAAGTCAGTATATGGAGCAGCCCAGACAGGCACATATGGATGCAGTCCATATGATTCTGAGATACCTAAAGACTTCATATGGTACGGGACTTCTTTTCAGCAGCGGCACATCTCTCACAATTACAGCATGTGCAGATGCAGATTATGCTGGATGTCCAAAAGATAGAAAGTCTACCTCGATCTTTGCTGTGTTTATAGGGAATTCCCTGGATTCATGGAAGAGCAAGAAGCAGATTGTGGTTGCCAGATCGAGTGTTGAGTCAGAATACAGGGCTATGGCCCAAGGTACCACGGAGATGATGTGAGTCAGATCTGTTCTTACTGACCTGACTATAGAGGTGCCTCTTCCCATGCACCTCCAATGTGACAATCAAACTGCTCTTTTTATGGCTAACAACCTCACATTCCATGACAGAACGAAACATATTTAGGTAGACTGCCATTATACTAGCGATATGATCCAGAAGGGTCTGATTTCAACTTCTCATATTAGTTAAGGGAAAACAATAGATATCTTTACCAAGGCATTACTCAGGGAGGCCATTTCAGAAGTGTTCGTCCAAGCTGAGCATGATTGACATCTATGTTCCATCTTGAGGGAGAGTGTTGATATAATTCTACATCACATGTATCTTTCCAGTTATTTTATTTCTTTATGTCTATCTTATGTAATTTACCCATAGGTTTCTCCCCTATGTAAGAGAGCCTAGTGTTACAGGAATAAATATCTCTCTTATTTTTCTCCAACAAGATGCATTAAGGATAAAGGAATACCACATGTTTGTTACTCATAAGGATATAGAGACTAGATGGAAACAGTATTTCCATAAGCTTTTCACTGGGGAAGAAAATAGAGAGATCACTTTGGGTGATCTAGCTAGTAATGAAAGTTGCTTGAATGGTGCAAGCTATAGACGAAAACAAAGAAAGGACGTAGAGGATGCTTTGAAGGTTATGAGACATGAGAAAGGTGTAGGATCGGATGATATTCATATAGAAGTATGTTGGATTCCAAAATTATGTTGTACAACTCGGTTTTTGCACTTATATTCAATTGGATATATAGACCTACACACTCCCTTATATTAATAAATGTAAATTATTAGGAACCATGAATACAAAATGTAATTATTGTATTTTATTCTTTTGCTTTTCTTTATATTCCGAATGGTAATCATATATAAGAACAGAACATGATTGTTGCTGAACATATGGATCCTTGAGAAAATTTAAATGAGTTGAGTCGATTCTCAACTCGACAGAAAATTTAAATGAGTTGACAAGTCTTGAAAGACAGTGAGTCAAGTCCCAACCCGCATGATCTACAAATCTTAAATACTTATAAAAGAATTGCCTTCGAAAGAGAATGATAACTGACATCTTCAAGAGTTGTAGGACTAGAAGATAAAAAATGAATAAAGGAGAATAAGCACACCTCCAAGCCAACACAATTTAGATGAAACGAAGATGGACAATGGTCGCATAAGACTAATGTCCCACCATCTTGGCACATAGAGCAAATAGCATCACTGGGATAAAGTGAATAGTCACTTTTGATTCGTTTGTGCGGAAAATCTTTAGGCTTTTCACTTTGCAGAATCTGTCGTTGGCATTCAAGCAAGGACCTTCCATCTAGTAAAAAGATGTTAGCAGCAGGTCGGTGGTTACTGCTGCCAGCATGAGACTCAAAGGTAGAAAGACTGAGAACCTTGTTGCAGCAATTGCACTTTATTCCTCCATGAGTTACCCGTCCTTCCATCAGGATATGTCCATCTCTTTTACGTAGATATCTCACCTTCTGCCTTGGTTGTACGGCACCATTTTCTATCAGCCAAGAAAGGACTGATCGAGGGGCATGTTGACTGAGGGGAAACGTAGCTACTCGTGCTTGCTTGCTTAACCGTGATACCGAAACTTCATCATTGGTATCAGATACATCAGATGTTCCAGAGATCTTTCTTTTCTTGGTTTTGTTATGATTTGGACTTATACCAGGAGAGTTTTTATCTGGAGCACCGTGCATATCTCCAAAAGAAAATGATGAAACTATAGGGTCATGAGTTACACCATTGATTCGATTAACTCTAGGATTCTGGAATTTTTTCAATAGGGCAGATACTTTTGCAGAAGTGCGAAATTTAATCCTTAACTGTGGCTTATGCTCAAAGGAGAGACTACTTTTTTCCACTGCAGCAGTTCCATCGGCAATGACCTCAGCTGTCTTACCTTCTATCTGCTCAAGAGATATTTTGCATGCTTTCAAAAGTGAAGAACAGCACCTTTTATCAGGGGAGCTATAACGCATTTCTTTGTAGCCCCTTTTATTAATGTAGAAAAAGGTCCACCCCAAATATTGCAAATGTTTTTTAGCCATCAGCCTTTTCGTTTTTGCTTCTTCACTGAAGATGCCTGAAACTTTAATGTTCTTCTTTTCCATATAGTTAATATAATCCAATATCGCTTTGCGGTGGTTCTCCAGTACATGATCCTCTGTATCAAAAACTCCCCCATTTGGTACATCTGATGAGCATACAAACTTGGAGCTATGTTGGCTTTGTTCAGCACTCGCACAATCGATTATTTGGTATTCACCCGTGTTGATTAAGTGAGGTACAACCTTGCTAAGAGCACAGAATTTCAATCCATCGGGTGAAATATACCAATATCTCACTTTCTTTGATTCAAGTTTAAAAATTCTCCATCCTAAGGCCAATAGATGCTTCTTCACATTTATTCTTGCAGTTTTAAGATCAAACTCTGTAGTACCGCCCTCAATTTTTTTCAGCTCCGGCTTTCCATTCTCCATGTATTGAGCATAGGAAACTATGTATTCATGGCAATACTCTGCATCAATATCCACTGGCTGCCAAAGGTCTGCATCTCCAGAAACGATTGCCAGATCGTCACCCCTAGTTTCCAATTTATTTGAAAGTTCTGGGCACTGGTTGCAAGTTATCAAGTTTCCACTGTCATCACAAGTTTTGTCTGTAGCATGAATTTCAGATTCATTGCATGCCTCGCATGCTGCTACTAACGTATTGTACCGCTTACCATTGGGGGATACAAAATAACTAATACCACATCCAAATGTCTTCATTTTCCAGCCTATAGATAAGAGAAGATTCTTTGCATTCTTACGGGCACTCTTACTTCCTTTATAATATTTAGGAGTTGAGCGGCAGTACCGTTCAGAAACCAAATCGAATATTCCTTGCTTGTTCTCAGAACACCCTGTGAGAGCCTCCGTTCTTCTCGTGGTAGTTCCCAGATGGCCACCTCCTCTTCTTCTTGGACGTTCTAAATAGTCACCTTTTCCAGCTTTTTTGTGCTTAAAATCCTTTATGTGGATATCATCTTGGAGACATTTAGATATAACATGTCCTACCTGTACCTTTTCCTCTGGATCTCTGTTTGCATTATCAACAGACACATGGACATCATTGGTGTGAGTATCATTACTCTCCAAGGCTTGGGTAGCCAAACCTAACTCATTGATACAAAGATCATCCACGATCCTAGAATTGACAGTAGATTCAGTGAGCACAGTAACAGGATTATGACTCTTCCCCAGTGCCACACTATGAGCCTCTTTGATAGCGGCATTAATCAAGTGTCGCCATGTGGCCCATGATCCAAAGACCCACTCCCCTATCTTTCTATGATAAGTGTCTGTACAAGATATATCATACCAGATTTCACGTACACTGATAGGAAAAGGTTCTTTCTTCTCAAGTTCACCAAGGAGCTTCAGAAATGACCAGGTGCCACGAGGTTGCCAATCCCCAGAAATTTCATTCCAATCATAAGTGTGCCGCATCATATTAACAGCGATCACATGCCGATCCCCTTGGTCTGGGAAAAAAACCATCCTCTGAGAAGAGCCTTCTTCTTTATCAAGAACAACTCCTTCCCACCAAGCATCCTCGACCAAACAATCAACACACATTCCATATGTGATTTTCGAATCATCAATTTCATGATGTGGTGGATACGGCCTTAACCAGCCACGATAACATTTGCGTGGTGTATTTGATAACCCCTCCACTGCCTTTGTCACAGTAATAGATTCAACAAGCTGAGAAGAATTATCATCTGCAAGGATCTCATTGTACTTAACCCAGCGTACACACTCTTCACACTTTACCACCACTGCCTTGTGCCACGATCCCTTCAACCCCTCCTCAGAAAGTCTCACCTACAAAAAGTAGTGAGCTTAGAATTGCATTTTCCATCCTACTGACAAAACATAGGACGAGCTCAAAAGTCATTAAAATCAAGATAATGTACAAAATGCAGCGGAACAGACAAGAGAAAACCTCAAAATCAGCAACAAAAACCATCGAAAAATGGCTGCTTTCATTCAGCATGCATTCGTCCCAAAACACGCAAAACCCTAAACAGTACTGCCAAAAAAAACTCCAACTTGCCAAGCAAGAAACAGCCCTCACATCCAAAAGTCGATAAAAATAACCACTACCACCGATAAACGACTAAAAATCACAATTTTTCCACCAACAACCAATCATTCCCACCAAAATCTTCAAGCAATAACTCAAAACACGACCGCTTCGAGAGAGAGAACGGCAGGGAGGCCCATGGCGACAGGAGAAATCATCGCGGGATATCAGACAGAAGGAAAAAAATGGAACAGCAGGTGACTGCAGGTGGGGCAATCAACAACAGGGCGGGCATTCTCACCTCGACCTCCTCCCCGTCGAGGAGCTTCCTGTTGCGCTGGAGCCTCCTCCTCTTCTTACCGGCCACGGATCCCTCGCCGGGATCGGAATCGAGGGATTCGTCCATTGCGACGGCAATGAGACGGGCGGCGGCGGCGGTCGCGTCGTGAGCGCGCGTGGATTTGGGGGAATTGATGGACGTGAGAGAGCAGAGAGAGAGAGAGAGAGAGAGGCAGAGAGATTGAAGGATGAGAAAGAGGAGAAACCCCCAAAGCCCTCTTCCTCTTCGGTGGGATTTTAATTAGGGGGAAGAGAGATGCTGTGATTGAGTCAAGTGGGTCCCACATTGAGGTTGGGATTTTTCTAGTGCTGCGAGCTTGATGAGCTCAATTCATGATGGGTCGTTAAGGGCCTCTTCGGAGAATAGACCCTGGAATAAGGGGTCTATTCTCTTTTCGACACGATTTTCCGTAGTACGTTTATTCCTCTTTATTTTATCTTATTTCACTATTATTTTAATCTTTATCCCACCCTACCTACCTTTATTTCACCTTATTCTCCTTATTCCAATCCTCCAGCCGAACAAAGAATAGACCCTTATTCTCCTTATTCCTCATCCTTATTCTTGCTTATTCCCGAATCGAACAAGCCCTAAGGGTTTGCGAGCCGGACTCGAAACCTTAACGAGCCCGAACCTGAGTCGGATTTTATGGCTCGTTAGCTTATCGAGTCGAGTCCGAGTTGGGTATTGTTCAACTCGGAAACTCGACTCGATACCTCATTTTCCCTCTTAATAAAAAAATATATATACTGAAACTTCCGCATTGAGTTTGATATAAAATAGAGGGTGATATTTCTCTTACCCAAAAAACTACAAAAAAGAGTATAAAAAATCAAAATTACAAATGTCATTTGCATAATTAATGTATAAAATAGAACAATGACTCATTAAGAGGTTCATGAGCCGGCTCATTTTGAGGCTCGTGAGCGAGCTCAGAAATTCACGACTCGATTAGAGGCTCGTGAGCCAGCTCATTTTTTAGGCTCGTGAGCCAGCTCATTTTTGAGGCTCGTGAGCCAGCTCAGAAACTCGTGGCTCAATAAGAGGCTCGTGAGTCAACTCGAACTCGACGAGTTCGAGTGAGTTGGTGATTCAGGGCTCGATCCTTATCGAACCCAAGTTTGAGCCTTGGGTTTCTTATCGAGTTCGAGTCCGAGTTGAAGCCAACTCGGCTCGTTGAACTCGATAGGCACCCGTAGATTTTTTTTTATCGGGGGCTCTACATTTTTTGCTTGGGGTTTTATGGTGGCGATGCAATTTTAAGCCCCACGTGGTCGGGATAAGAGGGTGTGGATTTAATGGGAAGACTTTTTCTCCAGCAATGGGGAAATTTGCATTGCCACCCCCACAGTGGAAGTTTTGTAGCATTTTGCCAATATTTAGATTGAGACGCATCAAGCTCATATGTTGGAGATTCTCTACAAGTTGGTGCATATGCTGAGAGCATGTGCTGCCAAAGAAGCCATCTAGTTGGATGTTTTGCTTGGCAATCAGGTATGTAGTCAGACGGTCGCGAAGTCGAACCTTATATCGCAAGTAATATCGCATTCTCCACTTTCATGCGATGTCGAAAAATATATAAGTTACAAGTTGTGATTTTTGTAAGAGAAACGGGAGTATACACCAAGGTGCATGTAATTTTTACGTGCACTGGGGTTTATATCTTCCATGTTTTTTTACTTTTTTGAAAAATATCACCATATATATTCATCCCTATATCCCTCCGATATGTCATTCCAATTTCGTCAGAAACAGAGACTCCTATTTCTTCAATCTAGAACAGGTAATTTTAACGATCTTAGAATTGTTGTAATCGACCTGTTCTAGATGGAGGGCATAAGAGTCTCTGTCTCTGACGAAATTCGAATAGCATAATAGAGGGTTATATAGATGAATATACATTGTGATATTTTCCAAAAAAAAGTAGAAAAACGTAGAAGATATAAAGGCCTCGGTGCATGTAAAAGTACAAGCACGTGGGTGCATGCTCCCCAACTCATTTTTGTAAAGTGGATTTATGCTACTCAAATTATGAACTTTCATCCAAATCATACTCATGGCTCCTAGATACCCTTAATTTCGTAGCCACTACCCCACTCAACATCTCTACATGGCATTACTTCGATTTCAGAGGCAAGTTGATTGCACCATTGGTTTTATTTGTGATCCTACAAATTATATTACCCCGCGACAACTAAAGATATATTATAAGAACCATTGCTTCACTAATCTTCTTCTGAATTTCACTACTATTCTTTATACTTGTCTAATCCATGTGTTCCTTGTTAACAAAATTTATGCATGATGGTTACATTCTTGATGAGATGATAATAAAATTACCGAGTTTGCATAGTATTGCATATTTAATGACAACTATGATGCATAAAAGAGCAAATTGTGGAGGATGAAAGACAAAAGAAAAGTTACCCAGCTGCTTAATCGAACAAGGATGATGAGATCAACTCTAAGGGCCCGTTCGGTAGGAGAATAAGCAGGAATAAGGATGGGGAATAAGGGGAATAAGGGTCTATTCTCCGTTCGGCTAGAGGATAAGAATAAGGAGAATAAGGTGAAATAAAGGTAGGTAAGGTGGGATAAAGATAGGAATAAGAGTGAAATAAGATGAAATAATGGGGAATAGTCGTACCACGGGGAAGCGTGTTGGGGGCTTATTCCCCTTATTCCACTCTCCCTTATACCCCAAACGAACAGGGCCTAAAGGACAAAATTGAAAGCAATTGTACGAGGCAAAGAAGAAGAGGATGAAAGGCCTTCCTCTAACAATATCTTATTCCATGTCCAACCCTCATTGCGTGATCATCCTTGTTGATCTGATATATTAATAGCCATTGGTCAACCACCCAACCTATTCCAATCGATCACTTGAATCTATTATTTATGCATTACTTGATCACTTTAGTTGATCTGATTGATCGCCGCAATAAATATTTTTCAATAATTGATCACTTTGTTTATATAATCGATCACTATCAGTTACTATACTCAGGCAGATTGATCATTCTTCAATATAAGATCGATCACTTTGTAAATGTTGGTTATATGGATATCTAACGGTCGCTTGACTAATCAATCACCTAGCTATTTTGATCAATCACTTTGGCGTGATTTCTTGATCTTACAATAGTACTTTAATTGGTTTAGATTTTCTATTTATTACCTACTTGATGAATATTTGGATATGAATTCTCTTTGATATCCCAATCTTTTTATATTCCTATTGTGGAGATCTTATTTGATTTTTATGTTGTTGTATTTTACTTAAATATTCTATCTTATTGAATTTTATGGCTTATTTACAAGTACAATGCCACTTCATGAGCATCTTACACAATATAAGAAAGACACGATTTATATACCGCTCTCTCAAAGCTCTATATGAGGTTGTCCCTCTTACTCTCTACTTAACGATTCAGTCTTGGTAGTTATTTATCTGCGAGTTCGCGTTGTAATCTTTTTTTTGTCACTCTTAACTATGTGATAGTTGGTGTATGTTCAAAGTCGGGGACAACCTTTGGTGTATGATTTGAAGCGTTATTGTAAGCGGTCGAGTTATCAATGGTAAATAACTTAGGTATAGTGATTATTGTGGTGATCCAAAACCACAACCTATGTCAAGAGACTTGATTCATGGATTTTTATTCAATGAAGCTTCCACATTAAAACACTCATTTTTGTTTCTATATTTTTATGGAGAATGACTTTTATATCTGTGTAGGTTATTATAAGTGACACTTGTTTAGTGTCCATAACAATTAGTTTAGCATCTCATTTGGCATCAGGGTTTAGTTCACACAAAAGACATAATTAAAATCCACGCATATGATTGCAACCAACTTCTCAAAAGGACAAATCCACAAACCTCCATTATTCGATGGTAATAATTTTGAAAGTGAAAATCTAATCAATTATTAATTGTCTATTATACCAATCATTTATTCTAGCATACTACTTTATTTTCTTTTTTATTTTGTTATTTATTGCTTATGTACTTTTGATCTAATCAATTATTAATTTTAGTTACAAATAATACTTCTTCTAAATGTGAATGTTAGGAAATATTTATTGTCGGTAGGATAAACGTTTCCATTTGTTCGATATTTGTATCCTAGATACGATTATATGTTTTCATATCCATATTAAAGACATGTTTTGTAATTTTCAATGTTCGCAAGACACATGCATTTATTCTGCATTCTCAGAAAAAGACAAAGATGGTATATGTATCCTAATTTGTATTTGAAAAAAAATAAAAATCCATATCCTTATCGGTGTTCATTTCCGCCAAAATAAAAAGACATAACCACATTCGTTTTAAAATGGATACGACGGGGAACATACACTACAAGATACTGGACCTAAGGCAGTGAATAATTTGAATATTCATTGCCATATCTTCCGATGTTAAAGATATAACAACGAATATTATTCGTTGATAAATCATCTTTTGTACTTGTAATTAACAACGAATATCATATTCATTGTTAAAGGTCCATATAGCGATTTTTTTTCCGTTGAATTATTTATTAAAATTCACGCTAATCGTTTCCAAATTTAACAATGATTAGAAGAAAACAGCAAGGAGTAATCGTTGTTATATGATTCAATGTGAGGAATATAACAACAAGTACAATTATTCTTTGCGAATTTAAAGAAATAAGCAACGAATAATATTCATTGTTATATATTTAACGATGGAAGATATGACAATGAACATCAAATTATCCGTTGCCTTAGGTCAAATCAGTTGTCCTATGTTATATTAGTACCGAGAATTTGTATTTTTAATGTTAACTCACCGCTTTATTATTAGATCTTAGTCACATGAAACATGGCTGATTTGGCATCCATCTACCTCACCTTACCCACTCTAAGCAATAGCAACATTACTTATTAGATCTGAATACATCTATTTTACAAATGATGATGAACAAGAAGAATATAGTACGTGAATATGACAATGTGGTAAGAACTTTCTTTGATGAATCTTCGCATTGCAAAAAAATAAAATAAAATAAAACTTTAAAGAACTCTTTAAAAAGGAAGAACTAAAAAATGAATCCCACCATAAAAAAATAAATTATTTTTGGGATCACATAATTGTGTTAGAAATCAAGAAAAAGAATCACATAGTATGAAGTTTGACATTGATAAGTTTACTAATAGAAAAGAAGACTTAGATAAATCATTAAGCACTCCTACACAAAAGTTCCATTAAATTCGGAATAGTTTGTAATCCACTCATATATAATCATGTATATAATTCTTTTAGGTAAAACAAATGAAAAGTATGTATTCAAAAAAGTGAAGTTGGAAATTACAAAGTCAATATTGTTGGATCCAACACCGAAAAAAAATCGTGTAGCTAGATGGACAATAACACAAGAAGTGCCATCAAGGTAAAGAAACAAGAAAAAATCACAATTATGTTTTAGCAATATAAAAGAAGCGCCATCACATGGAGCAAGAACTTGGTAAAGAAGAAAATATATTTGTATTCATACATACTGTAACACCCCCAACCTCAAATATAATGCCATACCTAAAACACACGAAGTGTGGGTGTGTTTTATAAGTGGTGGGGATTACTACTTGACAACTTGGGCTTTAGCATTTTGGGTGGTTGTCAACGGATCCATTTGGGCTCGAACTCAACAAGTTGTCAGAGCCAATTTTCCTCGATAACGGACCGGGACCTACGCCTGGGACGTTACATATACAAAAGAAATCCTAATAGTATTGGCTAAATTTTGTTAAATGGATATAACCAATGTCTTATTATGGTCCTCCCTATCATATGTTGTTATATTTTTCACCATATAAACTGTATTATTAGTTTTTTTGTGCATCATAAATAATGTATTAGGTAAACCCTCTCTGATACTATGTTGGAAATTGATTAGGTAGATCCGTTTTTAGTGATCACTCCATTTTATAATTTCCGATTTCGCATATTGCTTTTCACACTTTCAGTTACACAAAGGTCGTATTCTTTTTTTTTTTGGAATAATAAGGTGAGATAAAAAATAAGAGGATTTATACTTTGCCCTGGTGTAATAATGTACATTATTCTCAATCCCCGTAAAATGTAAAATAATTAGTATTTATTGTTAAAAAATTACAATTATTGTGAAATATGTGGTGTGAATGACTGGTGAATAATAATAGTTATTGTTATTCAAAATATAAGCTCTCATATAAAGTTCGCATTTATGTGATTACTCCCGTAAACATTTTGGTTCTATAAAAATATCGTTCATACTTACAAAAAGATACTCATAAACTTCTCTATTTTGCAAAATACCCTAGGCATGAATCAAACGGTATTTTTTTAAAAATCGAAAGCATTGCTCATGTATTTATGTAATATTGCAATTTTAAGGGTTATTTATATAAAAATAGCAATAAATCCCTTGATATTGAGAATATGATATCAAATATGAAAAAAGCTCTCAATTGCTCTTATTCTTGAGTTTGCACTTATGGAAATAGATAGAAGTTGATTAGAAGTAAATCAATTTTCCATTGATCGCTCCATTTTGTGATTTTTCTTCTAAAAACTAAATTTTGGCACTTTTATAGGGACTAATGAGATGGGATAAGAAATAAAGGACTTTATTCTCAATTCTCGTTTATTTGTAGAGATTTTGTTTTGGTGAGATAAGTTTGGGTTATTCTCACTTATTTGAAGAGACTTTTATAGGTGATGTCGAAGAAGGATAAACGACAATCATTTTCAAATGTAAGGGATAAAAAAGGTAAAATCATCATGCAATAAAAATATGAAAATCTATTTTAAAAGTTTTTTTAATTAAAGAACATGCCCCCGTAAAAAATGAAATCCTTCTCTATGATGCACTGAAAAAATATGCATTCATCTTGCTTCCTTTTCTTCAATATGTTACTTCTCTATGACCACTTCATGATCACATTATCCATTATATATTTGTCTACACCTTTATTCTTGCCAAATCAACCAATTTAGAATAAGTGAAAAATCTCATAAATATGAATTTTTAAAATTTTCCTTCTTTTTTGCTAAATACACATTAACAAGATTTCGATTTCCTTTAAATTTCTTGTGCATGTAAATAAGGAAAACACTGATCATCATAACAGTTCTAATTAGCGTGTTTGATGACTTCTAGCAGGTACCTACATGGCAGATTTAATGACCTTGGTTGATGGAATCTGAATATTCAAGTTAATTATATTTTTTCAGAGAGACTTGTTTGGAGCCCTTGATCTATGTCTGGATTTGTTTGGAAGAAGAGAATCCACGTAATGAAGGCACACCAATTATACGACGAAAAAGGCTTGATTATTGTTGTGTACTTGTTTGGAGCATCGAATCCATTCTCGCGAACCTTCAACAGATAGACCTCCCATACTACTTATCTAGCTCTGCAAGTGAAGATCAGTTGATAGTCTGAATTATTTTCAAGAATAACCTCATCTTTTGTATGGTACTCTATCTTGAAGAAAGTGTTCCTTCCCTTCTATCGTTCCAAATTAGGTCTCAATAAACTATAGAGAGCATAAAATGCTCCTATATGGGTATACAGAGTAAACCTCTTTTTAGGTCAGCATCTTAACTCACGCAATATGTAACGTCCCGGGCTAACTTCCCCGGTCTGTTATCGAGGAAAACTGTCCCTGACAACTTATTGGGTTTGGACCCAAATGGATCCGTTGACAACCACCCAAAATGCTTAAGCTTATGTGTAGTTTGTGCACTAAATTACTTGTAATTTAACGTTGTGATTTTTTGAAAAAAAATCCTAGGAAGTTTTATGATGAATTTTTTATGTTACTTGTGCATGTTTGTCTCCTAAACCTCTAAAGGCACATATCTAGACTCGAGTTGTTGTCGAGGAAAATTGATCCTCGCAATTTGTTGGGCTTGGATCCATTTGGCCCTGTGAGTGCCATAACATACCCTATTTATATATGCAACATTCTTGTTGAAACATGCTCCATCGCCTATACACAATAGTATTATAAGTTTCATATTCTTAGATAGCAATTTCCTTCTAATTCTTAGTAGGATGACTCCATCTCTTCATATTTACTTTCATCGCAAGAGAAATTTCTTCGATATCATTTTTAATTTTAACTTATGAGCCGCTATTGATAAACAATGATCATGAGAACTTTTTGTAACCCAATGACAATAAAAATGAATGCTTAAGCTCAAGTTTCCATATGCATTTAGTATTTCCAATCTCTTAGAAAAAATTCCCACATTTCAGTAGTTTTTAGAATTGGGACTATCATAAGATGTGGTACATGGTGAAAATCTCCAAAAATAATATAGAAACTTACTTAGTCAGACATAAACTTCATTTGAGCTAGCCAGTCCTACTCCCCGTGATGAATACCAACTTGCCTTATTGTCTTTGAAGGAAATAAATACAAGTATGAACTTCTCATCACAGAATATGAAAAAAGCAAACAATTTGCATATTTGAACTGTTCATCACACGCTGCTGCTTTTAACATAACAAAAAATGCACGCAAAGAGAAAGCATACACTTCAAGGAAACAATTTCCAAACATGGTTTCAAATATTCTTATGAATATTAGGAAGAGATCAAGGTTATCTCTTGAAGCATGAGTCTTTATAAGAGACCTCCCGAATCAAGTATGATAAAGCTCATGATGTCGTTGTACGAAATCGATCTTTCTTCGTGCATGAGGAGCACAGAGAAGGAGACGATCTTCTCCTCCGCAAGACCACACCAATGGAGAGAAGAGATGCTTGATTAGAAGGACATGTAAGGACTTGAAGAGTAGACGTGTATGAGAAGTGAATTCTCAAGAACTCTTCTTTTCTTTTAATTACCAAGGCAAGAGAATATTGGGTGGCACAAGCATGATTGTAAGAGATGCAAAGCTCTTTCTTTTTATAACCACAATGGATGTCCATGAGGAGTCTTCTCCTCATGGTAGACATCCATATTATGGTTCCTTGGATTCAGGATCAAGGACTATAAGCAAGTCCTTGTTCAACAAGAAATAGAGCTTGATTTATCTTCTTTTAATTACCAACTAAGTCAATTTATAAATTAGGAAACAAATCAACACAAACTGAGACTAGGACTCTCAATAGTGGCACCATGTGTCCTCACCCTTTTTTTTGCCAAACTGGATTGAATTTGTTGCCTAATTATCAAGATTGGTAAATTTATGAGAAAAAGCCTCATAGCGTATGAATCGTATTCATAAAATCAGAAAAAATGTAAATCCAATTTACATTTAAAAATTAATGTGAATCATATTCACACATGTGCCTTGAAATAATTATACTAATCATATTTATATAAAAATTAATTATTATGAATCATTATTCATATGGGATATTTACACCCATAACCCTGAGTAATTTCGCAATAACATTCATAACCCTGCATAATCGCGAATTACATGAGAAACCCTGAGTAATGCTTAACTCTTACATGATATAACCCTGTGTCAAGTTCCGTTTGGGATGCCCGTTATGTTTGACGGTTTCCGTTAAAAAATACGAAACCCCTAATATCCATTCTTATTTACAAAACATGCCATCGATACTTACAGCTCCAATCAACCTCCATCCAATCCCCTCACCCCTCCCGCCCCCCCGCGACGCCAACCCGCCCTCCATCCCCTGCCTCCCCCTCCCCCCCCCCCGACGACGCGAACCCGACCGTCATCGCCCCACACCCCCGCAGTGCCAACCTGGCCCCCCCCTCCTCCATCCTCGGTCCTGGACAGAGGAACGGAGATCGATCCTGACGATCCACGAGGGCTACCGGCAGAGGGGATCCAAGGGAGGATCGAGTACAGGGAGGTGGAGTTCCGGTACCCAACAAGGCCGGAGGTGGTGGTTCCGGACGGCCTGAACCTGGAGATCGACGCGGGGACGAGGGTGGCGATTGTGGGTCGGAGCGAGTCGGGGAAGAGCTCGTTGATATCTTTACTGATGCGATTCTACGAGCCCACTTCCGGGGAGGTGTTGTTGGATGGGAAGGACGTGAGGGAGTACAATCTGAAGGCGCTGAGGAGGAGGATAGGGTTGGTGCAGCAGGAACCCGTCTTGTTCTCGACCACCATCATGGAGAACATCGCGAACGGCGCAGGAGGAGAGGCCTCGGAGGCGGAGGCGGTGCGGGCGGCGAACACGCACGGGTTCATAAGCGAGACGGCGGAGGGGTACAGGACGAGGGTCGGGGGGAAGGGGGCAACGCGCTCGGGGGGGGGGGGGGGGGCAGAAAGCGCCCCCCTCCCCCCCCGTCTCTCGAGTCGGTGCGTCCCCTGCTCGCCCCTCTTCCCACGACCAAAGCCCCCCTCCTTCCCCCGCGACCGAGCTCGGGTTGACTCGGTGTGTCCCATGCTCGACCTCAACCGAGACCTCCCCTGCTCGCCCCTCCTCCCCGCATCACAACGCCACCCCCCTGCAACCCCCCGCCTGCACCCACCGCCCCCCTACAACCCCTGCTTGCACTCGGTCGAACTCAGGTCGTTGCAACGAAGCTGCCTTCCCTTATCATCTCCAGCAAAAATTCTGACTACCGCCTCCGAGCTTTCATTTTTTGCCTTTGTATTTTTATTTTGACTAATCCTAGCTGCTAGATCCTATATTGGTTAGATTAACCCACTTGTATAGTTGAGTTAACATATTAAACTAACGGAGGGTTATGAGTGTGAGACGGAGTGAATATCGAGGGTTTCTCATGTAATTCGTGATTATGCAGGGTTATGATTGTTATTGCAGAATTACTCAGGGTTATGGGTGTAAATATCCCTATTCATATTAATTAATGAATTATATTTATGAATCATATTCATAAAATAACCTTTATAGAAAATAGAATATGACAATAACAATTATTTTCATAATATTGACATCACATAGTACAAATCTTCATTCAATTAAGACTTGTGAGATAGAAATGCAGATACGTTGAGATAATGTTGGGGAGATCATACTATCCATGTATAGTGACTTGAAACTTGGATAACTATACAATTTCATGGTTTATATCATTTTTAGTGAAAATACATAATTTACGAATGTTGAGATCGAGCTGAAATAATTCATACTCTAAGTAAGCTCAATGAAGCACATCACACTCTTCATGAGCTGGAGAATGCATCAATGAGCTGAATATAGCTGCCCGAACCATTTCTAATCAAAGATCAAATCATATGAATTTTGGAAATGAGCTCAAGAAGTGTATTTATTTCCTTTTCCACCACCATTTCACTTTTTAACATTTGTACATTGAAATTGGAATTGGACATTTGATTCAGATGATGTGAGACTTTATCCAAGTAACTCTCAAATCATTAAACTAATAAATGGAGCCACTAAAATCCATCTGGTTTCATAATTCCCTTGTGTTGGAATTGTCATGGTAGATGATCTATTATGATATATTTAACCCTGAGTATTCTCAATATTCATTCATCCTTCATACTAGAAGACTTTGATATATCCAAAGTTCAAACCGTGGTTTGATTGTCTTATTTAGAACAAATCAATAGATTCCTCATTCAATAATTATGTGATACTATCAATCATATACTTTCCAAAGAATATATTAATATCGTAAATTCGTATCTTATTTCATCAACAAGACGACAATACATGGAATTTATTATGATCTCAAATTATCTCATGAGTGAGTTTTATCTCTCAATTCATCAACTATGAGTTCTGTCTCCCGGTTCACAAACTATGAACATGTATGATTCTTTTGAGAGATCATGCTTCTCACATATCTTCATATGCACACCAACTCGTCGGTATATGGACCTTGGTTAGGTCACCAACATATTGGTTTGCCAAATGTGCACACTCATGCATATAGATGTATATCTGTCTCCGATCAAAAGATGCGTGCCTGATCATGACAGTTAGGACTCATGTCTTAGTTTCCCTCGACCCCATCAACTCAACTCCTTGACTTGATTATTCCACGCTTTCGAATCTTTGTTCCTATGTAGAGAACCTGTATCAAGAAGTCAGTCAGAAATCAGTCTTTGGAGAAAGATTGCAATCTCTTTCTCAGATTGGAGATCTTTATCAGTTATGTCCTTCCAACTGTATGGTATTAAATATGATCACATTACACAACCTTAATTGTACAAAAAGACCTTAATATTAAGTGCATTTACAAACATTCAATTCGTATGGACACATGATAAACCAATAACTTTTATTGCATTAATAGGTCGCAAAAGGGCCTACAAGTTCAACATTCACACTTTACTTTTCACACTAACGCTCAAACACAAGCATAAGCATGACAAGAATTTCTCTTATTCTTAATGGAACATACATATACGTGGATGGGTAACCTGAAAATGAACCCACATCCTCCTTATGTACAAGTTCTTAGAAACAACCAACCGTGGACATTCTTACATTTACATTAACATTATATATCTATTGCAAATATGCTTATTGCACAATGTATGTGTGTTCAAGGAATCGGGTCCATTCTTCCTAAAGTACTTGTACAACTTTCTTTGTCTTAGTCTATACGTGTCTCCTCATTCCTTATGTGATGATGACAAGTTATCTACATTCAATGGCGAGTGGTCCACATATTTTAATGCTCTCTATTGCAGCCCATCCATGCCATCCTAAGTTTTCCCAAGCACTTGGTCGTGTGTGTCATATAGGAACTTGCAACATCTACGCCTTTCATATAAGTTTCCACAAGCAACCATCCATAGTCCAAGTAAAGTCTTCCAAGACTTATTTTACATGGTCTCCTGACCATCCATTTACGTGCAGAGGTCGATCGTCTGCTGTGGTGTTGTCCCTGCTGTGAAGGTATGAGCCGCTCGATCTTGATCAGGCGGTTCACACGATTTTGCATGGTACGGGCCCAAAAAAGTGCAAAATTGTGTGAACTGCTCGATTGTGTTCGAGCGGCGCACACAACTACTGCATAATCTGTTGCATTTTGGTCTGCAGCAGATGATCCTCTCTATTTGCGTGCATCACTGAGCATGCATGCCAATGCTTGACTTCACCGGTTAGAACACATTCGTACACCTTCATGAGTCACCATGCATTAATATGTACACATGAAACTCTATGCATACACATATGCAACTGCATCTCACTACTCACCAATTTGTATGATGCATCATCACACATGAGACCATGGAAGGAAATATCGCGATATATCGGCGCCGATATATCGATATCGACATGGGACTGATATGGGCACCGATATGGCGATATATCCCGATTTCCAGGCATTTTCTTCAGAAAACTTCATCGATATGGACGATATTTCGACGATATATCATCGATATATCGTCCAAATATCGTATCGATATGATATCGAAACGATATCGATATCGATACGGCCTTCCATGCATGAGACTACCATGCTAATATTAGAGCAGATCCTGCTCAAGCATTGGCATGAGATGAATATCATTGGAAAGCTTGTGCTTCTAGTTGTGCCCCTCTTGTTTCACCCTGGTCTGCATGAAGAGTATTGAGATTCTCATGCTTTAAACAATCCTTTAATATAGACCATCGTAAAGGAAGTATCCCTTATGATTAGGTTGCTCTGTAATCTTAGATTATTATGCTTCCTCCATTGATGGCCCATGAGAATCACCCTTGCTTTTGTCCTTCGACCTCGTCTTCCCTTTACTAGCGAACTCCTTGCTTTAGGAGATCGCCTGGACCTTGTAATCAACAGTGAGTCCGCTTGATTGGTGAAAAGTTTGTCCACTTCGAGTATCCCCTTGATATCCAATAATAATGAAAAAGATCTTTTACATAAACACGAGCCATATCGACTTTCTTGATGCATCAAAAGCCTCTCGAAAGATCCATGTTGCATTATTGTGCAGATTTGATCCAACTCATAGGAATAGAACCTCTCACATAGAGAGCTTCAGTTTTTCATGGTCTGTTGCATGACTATGCCAGCACAACTTGGCATTGCTGGATAGATTCCTAGATGCTAAGCTCATGTTATATTTGTTTCTTTAGTCTTGGTGTCCTTGAAATATATTTGTTGTCCCATATGAAGGATCTGGGTTCGGGCACCGTTAGAGTCTTCATTGCTAGCCAACACCTTCTTGGTGAGAGTGCCTTTATCATGGAAATTATTCATCATCATGCCGAGTGCTTCCGACTTGTCCGTTAAGGACCTGATTAGTTTGAAGGGGCGGTGTTTCTCATTCCTAGTTACAAATCCCACCAAAGAACCATCTTTGAGGCATGCAAGGCGACTAGAATGGATCCCAACAGTAGAATCCATTTCTTCCACAGCCAGTACCGTCCCTGACATTTCGTCGGCCCTGGGCAAAAGAAAAAAATGGGCCCTTATATAATTTCATGACTTAAACATTGAGTTGTTCACTGAAATTTCGATTCTATAAGGGTTCATTTTTTGACGAGTTGTTTCATAAAAAATCGATTCCATAAGAGTTCATTTTTTAACAAATTGTTTCATCGAAAAATTCGATTGTTCATTTTTTGGTGAGTTATTTTACTAAAAGTTTGATTCTACAAGGCCTCATTAGGACATATAATATTTTTCCTAAATTAAAGGCTGAATACATGTAAAAATAGACCCCTAAAGTTGATGGAGCCCTGAGCCATTCCACTCGTAAACTACCCAAATCGATGTCCCTGATATTACCATGAGATTCACGTTATTACTACCGAATAAATACCTTGCTAGACAAAATCATTCTTAAGAAAATAGTTTACTATCCAAACAACTTCTTCCCTTCAATTAATCTTCAATCTATAATTGCAACACTCACAACAGACCCTACTATTATTTTCATTATCTCTTTGGAAGAAGGAAAAATACGGCCTAAAGTCATTATGCTACGTGGAAATGCAACAATTATGTGGGTATTTGAACTCACTCTTATTTTATGAATACAGAGAGGATATATATATATATATATATATAGTTCAATATAGCATATGCCTTGTTATCTTGTTTCTATATTTATTTCACCACAAAAACACGAGCCATATTTGTTCGTTTCCCAATGCAATATATGTTATATATTAGTTAAGGAAAAAATGGGGTTTCCCCGCCCCATTTTCCCATATTTTTTTATTTTTTTAAAAAATTTCACCATGTATATTCATCTATATATCTCTCCTATATGTCATTCGAATTTCGTCAAAAACAGAGACTCCTAGGCCCTCCATCTAGAACAGGTACGATTACAGCAGTTTTAAGACCGTTAAAATTACATGTTCTAGATGGAGGGCATAGGAGGCTCTGTGTTGACGAAATTTGAATGGCATATAGGAGGAATATATAGATGAATATACATGGTGAAATTTTTCAAAAAAATAAAAAAATTACGGAAAATAGGGGTGGGACAACCATGTTGGTTGCCCGCATGGGGCAGCCCATAGCCCTATCAAACCCATTAGTTAAACTTATTACAATCTATCTCGATTTTAGGAATTTTCAGAAAAATATAGGAGACAGATTAAACAGAAAATCACACATGTTCCATCCATTGTTGATAATCACATAATTATACGTCAATCTTAATTAATTTGCATGCAATTAGCCGTGTTGAATCTCAATTAACAATCCATCCGAAGCTATGAAATTTGTCCCTCGATCTACAATGCACGCGTGTCCCGCTATTGGTTAATAAGAAATCCCTATGGAAAGACGCAGTCCTAGAAATATAAAAGAATTTCGAACTGCGAAACAAGTAAAGAATATAAGATTTAAAAAATAAGATAACATAATAATAACAAAAGAATTACCGAATCCCACAAGACCGCAACCCCCTTAGCCACGACAAACGCCTGCATTTGACCAGTGCCATTCATCCCTTTCAAATTTTTCGGAAGAGAGAGAGAGAGAGAGAGAGAGAGAGATCAAGAGAACAGAGCAGACGCCTGCACTTGACCAGTGCCCTTCCCATTTGAATTTTTTGGGTGAGAAAGATCGAGAGAACATAACAACAAAGATATCGAGAAAGAGAGAGGAGGTGACGAATTAAATTAAGAATTGTTTGAAAAAGTAAAATGTGGTCGTTGAGTAGAGGATTTCATAGGAAGAGCAAACATCTTTTCCGTATTGAGAATCTGGCAATAGAAATGTTGAGGTAGATGGAGATATAAAGGGCCTATTTTTTAGATTTTTCAACATGCATGAAAATGGGCCCCTTAAAATTCATGGGCCCTGGGCAGTTGCACTTCCAAACTGTTGATAAAAAGATTAGCAATGCATATGTTAAACAGTAAATCAACGGATCCAAATGAATTAACAGGGAAACAACACCGAATAAGATTATATTAATCGTATGTTTCCCAATCATTATCCGATTATAAAATGCAAATAGGAACCGATTAAATGAACGGAAACATAAATAAGGGCATGATCCAGAAAGGGTAAAGCAATAAACATATTGCGACAACCAAAATGAGATAAAGATTAGTTTAGAAGTCACCGAAGCGTCCATGAAATGGACTGTCCTTAGAGAAGATATCGCCCCCACAATACCGGTGCGTAGGGTACTGGCGATCCGCTCCCAGGATACGACGGCTCACGATCTTCGTCGGCGCACACCAATGGGATCGTCCTCGATTGAACCTCAGAGAACTGCAACCGAGAGAAGAAGAGGAAGACGTTCGTCCGTGAGAGGAAGAACCAGAGAGAGAGAGAGATGACGCGAGTGGTTTTTCTTGCGAGTGTGTAAAACACGTTGTGGGGGAAGGGATTTAAATAGACCTTTCGGGTCCCGAGATCCGAGATCCGAATTGAGCCCGAGCCCGAGCCCGAGCCCGAGCGGAGCGGAACGCGCGCGCGCGCGTGTGGTCCTCCATTCCTCCTCTCTATTATTGCTACAAGAGCTTGGGGTGTGGACTCATATATAAGTCACACTTGTCGGATTCATGAACCTTAAAGCCACATGACAAAATAGTCTTGTCAAATTTTTCATGCCACTGCTTTGGCGCTTGTTTCAATCCATAAAGGGATTTGACAAGCTTGCAAACCTTTCCCTCATTCCCAGGAATCACAAGCCCATCCGGTTGATCCATATAGATCTCTTCCTCAAGATCGCCATGGAAGAAGGCGGTCTTCACATCCATTTGGTGGATAGAGAGATTATATACAGATGCCAATGCTATGAGCATCCGGATTGTGGTCATCCTAGTCACAGGGGAATAGGTATCAAAATAATCGATACCTTCCTTTTGCCTAAAGCCCTTGGCAACTAATCTGGCTTTGTATTTTTCAATTGATCCGTCAGGTCTAAGCTTTCTCTTAAACACCCACTTGCACCCAATAGTAGAGCACCCTTTGGGTAAATCAACCAACTCCCAAGTTCCATTAGCCATAATGGAATCCATCTCGGATTTGATGGCTTCCTTCCATAGTTTTGCTTCAGATGAAGCCATGGCTTCCTTGTAACAAGGTGGATCATCCTCGATTTGGTAGACAACGAAGTCGCTACCCAGATCTTTGGCTATCCGAGGTCTTTTACTCCTCCTTGGCTCAATCTCTTCAGAAAGATCATTGGGTTCAGGTTGAGTCTCAACCCCCACATTCGTTATCCTTTCCACTTGATCTGGAATAGATCCTGATGTGGAGGCGCCCTCAATGGTCAGATTTTGAGGAATCCCAGTCTTCAATGGGAAGACATCCTCAAAGAAGGTAGCATCACGGAGTTCAACAATAGTGTTGACATCTATGCCCGGTATCTCGGACCGAATTACCAAGAACCTATATGCATAGCTATTTTCCAGGTAACCTAAGAAGATGACATCAACAGTTTTAGGACCAAGTTTCTTTCTCTTGTGTTCTGGGACTAAAACCTTAGCAAGACAGCCCCACACTTTGAGATATCTTAAACTTGGTTTCCTATTTCTCCAAAGTTCAAAGGGACACTTTTCCATATGTCTTGGAGGTACCCTATTCAGAATATGGCAAGCCGTATTCAAGGCTTCTCCCCACATATAGGTTGGAAGTCTAGAACTCTGTAGGAGAGCATTGATCATGTCAGTTAAGGTTCTATTTTTCCGTTCTGCTATCCCATTTGATTGCGGTGAATATGGGGCCGTAACTTCATGAACTATGCCAAAAGATTTGCATTGTTCATCAAATAAGTTAGAGGTATATTCACCTCCTCTATCTGACCTAAGGCGTTTAAGCACTTTTCCTGTTTGTGTCTCAGCCTCATTCTTAAAGATAAGAAATTTCTCTAAGGCTTCATCCTTGGTTTTCATTAGATATACATAGCAGTATCTACTGCCATCATCTATAAAGGTGATAAAGTATTTCTTATTGTCTCGGGTCAACACACCATTAAACTCACAGATATCCGTGTGCACTAGATTCAAGATCTCACTATCTGTAGAGACAGACTGAAAAGACTTCCTAGGTGTCTTAGCTTGCACACATATCTCACATTTTTGAGTTTTATCAATAGTGTGTTTAGGGATTAACTCTAAATTCATCATTCTTTTAATTGAATTTAGGTTTACATGTCTCAATCTACCATGCCACAGATCACAAGATTCTAGATTATTCACAACATGAGACATAGAACTAGAACATTCAGAATTCAAAACATTCAATTCATTAATGTTTACTGAATCACATCTAATTCTAAATAACAAATCAAAATCAGCCAAATAGCCTTTTCCATAAAAAATGCCATGTCTCAGAATAACAACTTTATTACATTTAAAGTTTAATTCAAAACCATTTCTAACTAAGATAGAGCCAGATAAAACATTGTTCTTGATGTCAGGAATATGCAGCACCCTGTGCAACGTCCAAACACGTCCAGAGGAGAACCTCAAGTTGACTTGTCCCGATCCTAGCACCCTGGCTGCAGAATCGTTCTCCATCTTCACAGTCCCGCCACTGCAGGTCTGATAAGAAGAAAATAAAGTTCTGTCTGAACAGATACATTGGCTTCCGTATCCACAAGCCACTCATTTGGATCATGGATATGGTATAGTTCAGGTTTTACAGAGACATACCCCTCGCTAGCCCCGAGTCCCATAGTGATCATGTTCACTTGTGGACTCCCGTCTGTAGCCTTAGGTTGAGCCTTCAAGGACGGGCAATCCTTCTTCCAATGGCCAACCTGATTACAGTGCCAGCAGGGTTTATTCTTTGCCTTTTTCTGGATCTTATCCTTTGGTTTCATTTTATTGTTATTAGGACCCTTTCCCTTTTTATCCTTGCCCTTCGAGGTCATGAAATTGACCTTAGCCTGAATATCAACACGAAGCACAGGTTTTTGTTTCCTGTGTTCCTCCTCTATGGCAATTGCCACCGTCAAGTCATTCATAGAAATTTTCCCCTTTCTGTGTTTCAGGGTCATACCAAAGTCTTCCCACGACTTGGGGAATTCTTCTATGATGCACATGACCCGAAACTTCTCTGGAAGTTTCATTTCGGAATCCTCTAAACCATGGAGCAGGAGTAGAAACTCATGTGCCTGTTCAGAAACTGATTTTCCCTCGGCGATGGAAAACTTCAAAAATTTAGCTACGGAGTATTTCTCAATACCGAGGTCTTCGGTATTATACTTCCGATCCAAGTCTTTCCATAGTCCCTTTGCAGTCTGCGTGGATGAACAGTATACGTCAAACAACGTGTTGGACAGAGCCAACAAGATGCAACCATGACATATACGGTCGCGTTCCTTCCACGCAGATTGTGCCTTATGGCTATCGGGTGAGGGGTTTTCCATCTCCACCGTAAGACAGTCGGTTTCAAGCATCGAGATTAACCCTATGGTGGTTAACCAGATCTTCATGCGTTGTTGCCAACGCGTAAAATTCTGTCCACCGAATTTTTCAGGCATACCCGTCATATCTACCCTCGATTTAAACATTGTTTCCGACATTCTAGAATCGGTTCGGGATATCTTCTCTAAGATTGTTGATAAAAAGATTAGCAATGTATATGTTAAACAGTAAATCAACGGATCCAAATGAATTAACAGGGAAACAACACCGAATAAGATTATATTAATCGTATGTTTCCCAATCATTATTCGATTATAAAATGCAAATAGGAACCGATTAAATGAACGGAAACATAAATAAGGGCATGATCCAGAAAGGGTAAAGCAATAAACATATTGCGACAACCAAAATGAGATAAAGGTTAGTTTAGAAGTCACCGAAGCGTCCATGAAATGGACTGTCCATAGAGAAGATATCGCCCCCACAATACCGGTGCGTAGGGTACTGGCGATCCGCTCCCAGGATACGACGGCTCACGATCTTCATCGGCACACACCAACGGGATCGTCCTCGATTGAACCTCAGAGAACTGCAGCCGAGAGAAGAAGAGGAAGACGTTCGTCCGTGAGAGGAAGAACCAGAGAGAGAGAGAGAGAGACGGCGCGAGTGGTTTTTCTTGTGAGTGTGTAAAACATGTTGTGGGGGAAGGGATTTAAATAGACCTTTCGGGTCCCGAGATCCGAGATCCGAATTGACTCTCCCGAGCCGGAGCGGAGCGGAGCGCGCGCGCGTGTGTGGTCCTCCATTCCTCCTCTCTATTATTGCTACAAGAGCTTGGGGTGTGGACTCATATATAAGTACACCAAAAGTTTAGTTCTCCACGGTGTGGTACTAAACTTCCACCCAAACTTTCCATATTTCAAATTTGGGAATTCCCAACTTTTCCTCCAAAACATTTGGTTTTCCAATTGAAACCAAATTATTTCCAATTGTAATTACATAGACTTTCCAATTAAAATCTAAATACAATTTTGAATACAACACAAACAACCCTGAGGGTCGTCCCTGTCCACAGCTAGCTCCAGAGTAGCAACATAATCCACTACAAACACCCTTTTCCCAATTGGAGGCTTTGGACAGAGAGTGCACCAAAAAAATCTGACCTGATGGAAATTGACCCCAACAAATTGCTCAACCTTTGATATCAATGTCACAAAGTGAACTATTTAATAAGTTTTGAGTCCTATCGAATGCAGTGTTAGCTTTGTTTAAGCTAACCTACCTAAAGTACTCCCTACTTAGGATGAGCACCAACATGTCCAACTGTCTTGCACTTTGATTGCTCACACACCAACGTTCAAATGGGAGCACAAGCACACAAGAATAAAATGACATGCACAAGACTTTCTCTTGTTCTCAAGTGAACCTATAAATGAGTGGACATGTTGTGTGGGAATGAACCCAAACCTTTCTTATATACAGGTCTTCGGAACGACCATAGCAATCATGATCTATACATTAACACGAGATCTCTCCCGTAGGAATGCACATTGCATTGGGCGTTTGCGCTACTCAAGGCATCAAGTGCATACTAGAGATGTCAATCTGGATCTATCTGTTGGGTACCCGACTTGAATCCGTCTCATTTAAGGACTTGAATCTCATTCCATTTACTTTTGGATGGGTTTGTGTTTTGAATTACTAGCCGTGCAGATATGAGTATGAGTTTGGGATTGCCTTGTGAGTACATGAACCTGCTCCAAACCTGAATTAAAAATAAAAATAAAGGATTTTTATCAGTTGCGCCCATCTGAGATATTGCAATTTCAGTTATGCCCCTTCCTTTTTGGGGAATATCACTTGTTCCCTTCACTTCTTGTCGTTCTATCGCATGTGCCCCTTCGTTACTTTGACCATAAATAGTTGAAATTAACCATGATTTAATCAAATCATGGTGTACTTAAGAGGACCATATCTGGAAGATGTCGAAGAAAAACCCTTTTGATGGAAAGGTATCGAGGAAGGTAGCGAAGGTGAAGGTGGGGGGGGGGGAGGGAGGGGGTCATTGACACAGACCTGATCGTAGATGAAAGGGAGGTTTGACCAGTTGAGGTGGGGGCTCTCGAAGGATGTTGAAGCTTCAGGGGAGGTCTGACCAGTCAAACATGGGGTGGGTACAGATGATGTTGAAGCTACAAAGGAGGTGTTGGAGGGGCGGAGGAGGGGGGATGGGGGCGGAGGAGTGGGGAAGTGCAGGGGTAGGGTATGGGAGGAGCTGGGGGTGAAGGGGGGAAGATGAGGAGTGAGGGCGGAGGGGAAAGCATGGGGTTGGAAAGGGAGGTCCTCAGGGTGGAGGAGGCGACGTAGAGGAACTAAGGGAGGCGCGTGGGCGAGGGGGGGGGGCACACCGGAGGACTGGTGGCAAAGGTGAAGGCGTGGGGTTGGAGGGGGAGGTCCTTGAGGCGGAGGAGGCGACACAAAGAAACTGGGGAGGCACGTGGGTAGGGGAGGGGGCGCATAGGAGGAGTGGGGGCGGGTGGGGAGGCGCGGGTGTGACAGGGGGACAATAGGGGTTCGAGGCGAAGGAGGCGATGTGGGGGCAAGGGAGAGGCGGAGGGAGGAGTTGGGGGAGGGGGGAGGAGGTTATGGAGGAGGAGCAAGGGGTTGGGGAGGAGGAAGAGAAGAGGAGGAAGAGGAAGAAGACGGGGGAGGGTGAAGAAGAGGAAAAAGATGGGGACAGAGGAGCAGGCGGCGACGGAGGGCCTAGAGGGGAGGGGCAGCGGCGGTAGAGGGTCTAGAGGAGGGGGATGGTGGAGGAGATCCTGAAGGTGGATTGACGGTGACGGAGGCGACCTTGGAGTGGGAGGGAGGAAGAAGAAAGGGGGAAGAAAAATATTTTTTTACCCTTTATTTTTTAATTAATTACCTACGTATCTCCAAATTTAACAGTCATTTAGGATGGGGATTGACAGCAACTAACTCGAGGGGTACAACTGATATTCCCAAAATGGAGGGGTATAACTGAAATTGCAATATCTATGAGTGGAGCAACTGATAAAAAGCCAAAAATAAATATAGATGTATTGTATTTTAGTCAAACTAGTCAAATCCGTTTCATATCTAACCGGTGTTGATCTCATATATAAAAATCCAGCTCAATCTTCTCCTCTCCGTCCATTTATTCATTTCCACTTATCTTTTTCTATCTTTCAAAGAGCCTTCTCCCACTACAAGTAGGGTTGGCTACATGGATTCTTGCTCAAATCCATGTTGAAAAATCCAAGTACTTTTTATGCTGGTTGTTGGCTATCTAACGCAACCACCACAAGGTACCGGGGGGGGGGGGGGGGATTTGAATCCAGATCTTTCGAATAGTAGGCACACTGCACTACTGGCACCTTTCTATATATTCAATAAAAATAAAAGCCATCAACCAATATTTAAACACTAACACATACAAGCATTTAGTATTCCCGACACTTTGCACATCTTTATATATCACCATATTACATGATCTTCCATTGCTTAATCTATGTGTGATTTTTTTTACATTTATGAATAGCTTAAGATTTTATCATGTCGAGAATGTAGGTACCCAATGGGCGCATGCGTATCCGACATGTATATGCATACCCACTAGATATTACTTGTTTAACAGATAGGTGAGTATGTGGTAGTGGTTTTGTAAATGCGCACGAATTTGGAAATATTGACACCTGACTCAAACCTGACCCACTAAAATCCATATTGCATACTCATAAATCTTTCTTGATCCAATTCCCTTGTCTCCTCGTTCTTCGTGCAATGATGCCAAGTCATCCACATTCAATGATGAACATATCTACATGTTCCAATGCCATCTGTCGTAACTCATTAACGCCTTCGCAAGTGCCACCAAGCTTTTGGTGAGGTTTGCCAAAAAGAGGTCAATGCCTTTGCAAGTGCCACCAAACTTTCCGTGCAATACTCCCTCTTAACCATCCATAAACCAAGCGAAATCTTCCAAAACTTCATCAATGTGTCCACCTAAGCTTCCACGTGTATGCATTGTCAAGCTTGAATGTCCATACTCGTACCCAACATCTATAATCTATATTCACAACTTCATTAATCACATTTTACCAATACATACATCTGTGTCTCTTTTTCGACACTTACGTTTCTCTTTACTAAACTAGTAGCTTCCTTTTGTCAGACTAATTTTACACTTGAGTTCTTGTCCCATTTTTTTCATCATTTTGGTATAAATTTGTTATTGGATTCTATCACAGTGGTATCCCATAGTTCAAGTACCACATAATATATTTAACCAATCTCTGCAAATTCTTTTAATTTATTTCATCATTATCCCAACCATTTAATAACCATCGGATTTCTTGCAATTAGCTTTGTTATCCACTAGATGTTGCATTACTAATTAATATTACTCTCTTATCGTAATATCATCCAATATATCTCACCTCTACGTTCATAACTTTTAATCCTTTGATACACAACTATTATATCAATACTTATTTTAAACACTATTCTTTTACAGTACTGATCAACCCATCAATTAGAAGACAACATAAAAACTATACTTGTAAACAATAATCCTTGGCCTCTTCGATGGTAGAAGGATATTGGATAAGGAAATTTGTCCATCATTTTTTTTTCAGTTGATATGAATGATAAAAAATAGATAAATAGCGTTGATAGAGATACACTTGTAATATGATCTCTTTATCTTGCGTCTATCAAAATTAGTTATCCTTTCGTAAAATGTATATGATTCTTGTAAAATGAATTTCATAGTATCACTATATAAGCCATTTTTATGTTTTTATCAATATTTTTATATTTTGATGGTTCATGTAAAATATGAAATTCTTTTGTGAATTCACATGGTGTGTTTGCAAAATAAACAATGTTATGCATGAAATGTATTTTGTAAAACACATGTTACCATGTAAGAAGTCATCATTCCCCACGATAGTGGATTGGCTTCATCACCATCTCCAACAAACCCATAATTGAATTTGAAACGCTTCGCTCATCGTCAACATTGCGCTGCTCCATGCATCGCCGTCGTACTCCACGTCACCGTCGTTGCCAATGCACTCCACGCTTTTCTACCATATGCCATGCATTGTCATCTCCTACACATTGTTGTTGTCCTCTGCGCATTGCTGACACCACCCTCTGTCATCTCTACAACTCCATTCATTGTCGCCACCGTCGTCGACCTACACTATTGCCATCCATGCTTCGTAGTCATCCACGTAACATATGGGAAATGTTTTGATTTGAATTTTGAATAGGCAAATGAAGTGGGATATTGAAGGATGTATAATGTTGGTAGTTGCATTCTATCTTTAGATAATGTACAATGACCAAAATGGATTTTAAATAAATTAAATAATAAATAAACATTATTTTAATTACCATCATCAGATTAAAAACAGATGGATGAGGCTGCATGTCCTAAAAAACAAATACAAAATTAAACGAATAAGAATAGATACGGATAGTAGCTCAAATATTTAATAGATTTACTTAAATATTCACGCTTCAGATGATTTACGCATAAAATAGATATATCAAATATATTTATTTCATAATAATTATATCAAAAATTGTGAATGCAATCATAAAATAAAGTTACGCACAGTTATAAATAAATCTACGTCTATATTTATATATTAAAATGAATATACGAATTTTAACGAATGTAAAAGTTATATCCATATTCGTAACCACTTTAAAATGAACACGAATATCAAAATACATGTAAAGCAACTACGATAACAAATCAGATATGAATATATTCATATTCATTTTCATCTCTAACACGTATGTTCATAATTAATATGATGGTTATTATCCATGACTTGTTATCTAAATTATTTTCTGCACTAAAAACCTATTATAACCATTTTGACATATTCTATCATTTAGTATGTAATAAATATGTCAACTATTCTCTTAACTATCATTTCAAATTTTAAAATTTCTTATGCAATGATGGAAGAGGACGATGACGTGGAGGAAGACGACAACATGGACTAAAATTATTTTACAAATTTGTTTTTTATTCCACCAAAAAATGAAGGTTTTCGAGTGGAAAAATGATGGTGCGCATGGGAAGAGGTAGACTGAAGTGACATGAATCAATGTTTACGCATAAAATAATGTTACATAATGTACGCATAAAATAGATATATCAAATATATTTATTTCATAATAATTATATCAAAAATTGTAAATGCAATCATAAAATAATGTTACACATAGCTACAAATAAATCTATGATTATATTTATATACTAAAATGAATATACGAATTTTAACGAATGTCAAAGTTATATCCATATTCGTAACCACTTAAAAACGAGCACGGATATCAAAATACATGTATATCAACTACAATAGCATATCATTTTCATCTCTGATGCATTTATTCGTAATTAATCTGATGGTTATGATCCACGCCTTTATCTAAATTATTTTCTTCATTAAAACCCATTATAATTATTTTGACATATAGAATATAGCAAATATCTCAACTGTTCTCTCAACTATCATTTCAAATTCAAATTTTAAAATTTATTATGCATTGATTGAAGAGGACAATGACGTGGAGGAAAACAACAATTTGGAAGGAATTGTGTGGGAAGGACGACGTGGTCTAGAATTATTTTACAAATTTATTTTTTAAAGGTAAGTATATTGATGAAAAGAGTTGTTTACAGTAAAAGTGAAGAAATTACCCCCTCACAAAAACTCAAAAAATGAGAGGGGGAGTTCTGAAAATGATAAAACTAGACAAAAATTACACAACGATCGTCGGGAGCGGGCAATCAGCAGAGATTCAATTGCAAATGATCTTTAGATCATCCAAAATCCGATTTGCAGTTGCCCTAGTAGGCGTATTTGAGCTCCTAGTCCAGCAGAGGTTGCGCTCCCGTCAAATCCACTAAATTGAAGTCGCAAGGGCAGCCATAAGCCTTAAGGCAAGATCCGCATCTTGACTATGTATCACCTTAACCCAGTCCAAGGTCTCACAGGTATTAGAACTAGCTCCAAAGAGTGGTAGCCGCAAAGCAACAGAGACGATCTCCAGATTTCCTTGGAGTAAGGACACCGTCAGAACAAATGGTCACAAGATTCATTAAGGTGGTCACACAACAAACAATTTCCGTTCACACCTAATCCCAGCTTAAGAATCCTATCTCGAGTAGGAAACCTGTTGCACACCACTCTGAACATGCGACACCTATGTTTGGTGGCCGCCTTGGAGCCCCAAACTTCCTTCCAATAGATAAAGCTGGGCCCTTTTGATCGAACAAGATCGAAGCACGGGCGGAAGGTGAAGCCAGAAGGAGAAAGAGTCCATTTGTAAGGGGGGTTAGGGCCGCTTCGGAGTCAAGGCAATGATATCCTTGTTTCTCAATAGGGCCTTCCAGAGAATTGAAATGCTTGACGATATAGGAGTATCCCAAAAAGACTCTGCCCAAAGATATTTGGAGCAGAGATAGTCAGCCCAAATCGAGTTGTCGGCGGAGAAGAACCTCCACATCCAAGCAACCTTATAGGTTTTAGACAGGCCCACAAGGGACCTTATTCCAAGGCCACCTTCCTCTTTAGGAAGGCAAGCATCCTTCCAAGCTAAGTCGTGCCTTCTGTAGTCCCACAAGAAGTCCACGCAGAGAGAGGAGACCTTTGAGATGGTTAAAGATGCCAGAATAGAGCATTCGGTCCAATATATCAGCAATAACAAGTTCGCTCTTCTTTTGGTAGAGCCACATTTAAAATTTACAATGAGAAAATAAATTTTACTTAAAATTGTTGGCTAAGAATATGGCAATAAACAAAATATTACTTATTGAGATTTTATTTTACAAAACAACATAAAATTTTACGATGATGTGGATGTGAACTATACAAAGAGCATTGTCTTTTTGCAAGTGCGTGAAACTACAACATTGGCTGAAACCTCATTAAATATTACTAATATACTATTCCTTTTGCAAAATAACATGCAAAGTTACAAAGAGTAAATGCATTTTAATTATTATTAATGAGGATGCAATTGCAAACAAAATATCACTAACTGATATATCATTTTACAAAGCATCATAAAAATTTTATAATACTTGCAAATTCTACAAAAGAACATAGTTATTTTGCAAAGCACAAAATTGCTACAAGGTTGGCTGAAAACCGTATTGAAATATTAAAGAAAAATCATAAATAGCAAAAAAATCAAATAAGACGGGCTAAAAATAGTAGTGTGAAGCACTAAATGAAATTGATAATTAATGCGGAAGATAATGACTAAAATGCTCTATTAGATAAGAAAAGTGGATGGAACCCTTCGATTGAGATCAATGGATCTTGTGATAGACTGTCTATAAATAAAAGAAAGACCCACCTCATTGAAAAAGCTCCCTATATATATAACATCTATGTCAATATATATTCACATTCCTACTTTCTTCCTGTTGAATAGAGATAGTGTTAGACTTTCAATCCTCCACAGAAGGTGTGTGGGGCAGCAGATATCATATGCATAATATTGATAACACAACAAACAAGCAACACCATACTATTGTAGCTGCAAAGCTTTTACTGGTTTATGACACAGCGATAAAACTTGGCATGCCACCTTGTTTTGCAAATCCAAGCAAAAGATCCCATCCACCTTTAGACATAAGATGTCATCATCCTCGACACATCTAAGCAAAATACTCGCATCGGTCATGTTCAGCCATTGGTTATACGAAATGAAAAAAAGAAAACGGTCTAAATAACGTACGCACGACAAAATCAGCTTAAATGGTCTTGTGGTGAACCATTTATACGTCCATCTGAAGATCAAGGCCAAAACCTCGCCTATCGAAAAAACATTTAGCAATACAGGTCAATCTAAAAAATCAAACTAGGATAGCTTCCTGTTTAGCTCGGGCTTTCATTTACGGTACTACCCGAAGCCAAATAATTTAGGTGCTGTATCTCCATGGTCGTGTATACCTGATTGTCTATGTTCATTCAAAGTGAAAGCTTGATGTCCAGAGACTGACTGCCTTTGACATCTGAAGGAAACTCTAATACATACTTGTTGAGCGCAGAGGCTCTTAAACAAGATTACAGAGGCGAGGCCTGGAGCAGAATTGCCTCCCGTTTGCTTTTACTGCAGCCATCACACCTGCGGTCAAACCAGCCCATAGTACAGAGGAAAGAAAATGCTGCGCATTACGCCCCGCTGTCAAGAATGGAGGACAGCAATCAGTTTCTCTAGAGTTGTACTTAGACAAGTAAGAAGGGATGAATTGTATAGAAAACTCAGCGGGCAATCGAAAGAGAAGCACACCTTGGTTAAGCGTAAACGTGGTGATGGTTAGCCCGCCAACAATCAGAGCAGAAGCAATGGGAAGATACTGCATTTCCGAAGCATATTTGCCAAAATAACAAGCGATGTAAGACATGGTGATCGATTACAAGCTAATACAAAGGGTGTACGACCTTTAGTTATGTTAAAATCCCTAATAATGGCACAGCAAATAAATCCTAGATTAACTTACAGAGAATGACTCAAACCCATTAAGTGGAAATGGGGAAGGATTGTTCCTGCTGACAGAATAATGGCCACTGATGAGATCCAGTGCGTCCTGGGAATCACAAACCACATTTTCATGCTACCTTTGCATTAACATCTACATTTGACACTAAAAAAAACCACTAATCAATTCTCAAACCACGTGAAAAGAATAATGGTTCTTGCACTCACGTGAAAATCATCTTGCTTCCTAAGATATACAATCTCACTAACTCTCAAACCAAGTCTCACCAACTCTTACACTGCATACTCTGGGGTTACCGCTAATCCTCCCCCAGTTAAAGTTACACATTCCTAATTCTTTGAAAAAACAGTTAAAACAAAAAAAGGAATCATCAAAAGCTCCGCAGAGTCAACTTGAGAACCAATTCATATTCTTCTGTCAATCCAATGACACATGACCACTACAGTAGAGTACTTAACACGTTAAAGTAAGACCTTGGACCTATTGGAGAGGGTGTGGCATGTGTCCCAGGTTCTTTGTGTTCTGGAGAGGGTTATGCAGACTGCTTTTTTTGTCACATCTGTTTAGGTGTCACCTACAAGATGATCACACCATCTGATTTCTGATAGATGATAGGTCGAGTAAGGGTGTGATGTTGGAGATGTTTCCTCATGGTGTTGATTACAAACACATGCTACAAGAGCTACTGACACGGACCTAATGAGGGAGGTGACACCCCCTTTTCCAATGAACACTTTTACACCTACATTGTAATGATCCAGCTTTTGGAGACTGCGGAAGGGTTTCTGGTCAAACAGGATGGCGGCAAATGTGTTTGATCGGGAGGAAGAAGGGTCTTAGATGACTCAGGCATACAGGGTTCTATGGATGTTGCACACTTCAATAGGTTCAATTTTCGTCAGCGATAGCCATGGAGCATGGAGGACCAAGGCTCATTTGAAGACAGGTTTTTGTCTAGTTATCAAGGAGGAAGCGCTAGGAAGGTTTACATGAGTAAATATATGGAAGATTTTAGAGTGCCCGCTCTCAGTAAATGGTTAATGAAGACAGCTACTGACTTTCTTCCTTTGAGACATCAGTCAACAAGTTGGGGCATCAACTGGCTGGTTCCTTTCTTCCTTCAACAACTACCGAGATCTTTCGGGGAAGACTGACCATTTTCTTAGATTAGCTTGTGCATGAGGGATGCAGTAAGGTTTCATCCATTTGTGGTGCTTTACTACAGACTCCTGCATCCTCGCGCCTGCACCGCAATGTATGGTTCTTGGGAGGCTTGCTCCTATCTAAAAACTTATACTCTTATTTAAATTTGCAGGGTTGCAAAATGCATCAGCTAGTGCTCCAGTTCGAAGGTGTGAGAAGCCAGAAGAACCGTGTAAGAAGGTTTCGGGAGGACCAAAAAAAGTTCGCAGGAAACTGTAAAAGAAGGATCAGGCTCTTTTGCTTTTGGTAGCAAATAATTTATATAGCTGACCCACTTGAAGTGAGAAACGACTTGGTTGTTGTATTTGAATTTGTGGGGTTCTCAAGATTATCCATTAGAGACTCCTGAGAGAGGTCATTGTTCATTGTCCAGTGTTCATTTCCTGGGCGATTGAATAATTAATCATCCACTACATCAATACCCGTTAAATGTTAAGAAGATTATAAGAAAGATTAAATGTCACCCTGCCATTTTAAAAAGGCCAAGACTCACCAACATTGACATCACAAAAGAATTTTAAAAAGGTCAAGACTCGCCGACATTGACATCACAAGGGAAGGTCCAATCTTGTTGCTGCCTGACACTTTTTTGCTCATGCACATTTTAACCACCTTATTGCACTGAGAGACAAGGGCACAGAGGGAAATATCTAAGTAGTATCTTGGGATTAAAAAAAAATCCCTGGGTACTACAGAATGTTTTATTACCAGAGTACTTCAGCTGTGTCACATTCTAAAGATGCGGCATAACAGAATATTTTTTTTACCTGGCTGCTACAAGAGTATCACATCTTAAAAATGTGACTTTAGTAGCACATCCCCAAGATGCGATATGGTTTTATATCACATGTGCATTACGCGATATACAATAAATCCCTGGGCTCTTAAACCCAATCAACCTCGTTTCCGCTGCTCCCTCCGCCACTTCTGCTCTCACGCTTTCTTCCTCCTCGTGACAGGCGATCCTTCCAGCGTCCCTGTACCTCCCCTCCGGCGCCGCCTCCGCTTGCCACCGTCGCCACCTCCCCGGTGGTCTTCCTACGCTGCTGCCACCACCTCCCCGGTGGTCTACTCCCGAATTCACTGTTGTTTCTCGAGAATTTAGATAAAGTCCATTAATTTTTAGGTTGTTTGGTTTAGGATGTATAATACATGATTTTTTTTCTCAAATTTGTGTTCCTATAATGTTGAGTTATACGTTCCTTCACGATTAGGTCGAAATGGAGTCGATTTATTGCATGTTCCATTTGGATGGTTCAATTATTAGTTCTTCGATGGCCAATGTGTGTAGTTTTGGGTTAATGCCGACAATGACCTTCGACGAGTTGGTGAACCTAGTCCACCGGAAGTTCAACCTGAACAGGAACTATCATAAAATCAAACTATCACATCATATTCCACGCGATACAGGCGAAGCGTCTATGTTGATGCCTATCGTCAATGATGATGATGTACATGGAGATTTTGTGTATGCCTGGACTATTAGGAAATCGATACCTACTGACATTATTGGTACGTTAAAATATCGTACTATGTGTGTCTTATTCTAATTTCTTCTTTCTCAGTGTACTTATCATGTAATTAACCCCGGGCTAATCTCCTATATAAGAGAGCCCTCGGGTACGTCTAATGCATCAACTACGTTTCTCCCATCATGGTATCAGAGCAACGGTCCTAGACCGGAGTTTCATTATCCACAACCTACACTCCGGCGGGTCCTAAGGGTCTTCACAGACACTGTGGGACTAGCCGGCCTCTTCCGGAGGCAACGAACTAGGGTCGGCACTTCAACAAGACCTAGGGATGGTTGTATGAGTCTACACATACAACCTTCCCCTCATATGATTTTGTAGACCGCCTACTTGGTTATCTACGTCGGTCCTAAGCTCTTCATCAATCATGCCAGACAACAAGGGTAACGTGTTTACATCCTCAGGTGCCTTTAAAGGCACAACCCCTATAATCAAGATGGATGGGACCAACTATGAACTATGGTCTTTGCAGTTCCGCACCCTTATGCAGTGCCACAATAAGGAGCACATTCTGACAGAATCTGAGCCGAAGGACAAGACTGGAACAAATGCGACATGGAAGCAGGATGATGCATATGCCCGTATTTGGCTATCTGGGACGCTGACTATGGAGATTGCAAATGATATTGTGAACCAACCCACAACTAAGGCTATGTGGGATATCCTGGCTGCAACATATGGGCAGTCCAAGAATGAGAGCAAGATTCTCCAGGTACAGTTCGATATCTTCTCAGCAAAACAGAATGGGAAGCCCTTACATGCTCATTTCTCTCATCTAAGGGGCATGTTCGAGAGACTGCATAGTTTCATGCCGATCACTGCCAGTACAGAACAACAACAAGTTTACAGAAATGCTACGATGACGGATGTATTTCTGTCCTCCCTTGATCCAGAGTACGATGCTGCTCGTACTCAACTTCTGACTGGCGAGTCCATTCCACCGATGGAGGAGGTATTTAAGAGATTGAGTAGAATTACTACTACATCGGCATCTACAGCCCAACCTACCCCTACAGCTATGGCTGCCACTCGTGGGAGAGGAGGAGCGTCACATTTTCGGGGTCGTGAATCTCGTGGTAGAGGGGGAGGCAGACACCGTGGCCCCTGTACTCACTGCCATCGACCATGCCACTTTGAGGAGACGTGCTTTCACAAGCATGGGTATCATGCCTCTGCACGGGTTGCAGAGCAGTCTGAGTCTACAGCTGCACCTCTTCCTGATAATCGCTTTGATGATCTCGTCTCACGACTTCGTGACGTGATCATTACACCCTCGTCTTCGTCTCCAGGTTCAACGGATGTTGCAGCTTCGACCAGAGCGTCTTCCAGCTCATCAGGTACACCTTATGCACTTACCAGTACCACCTGCTCGGACCTGACAGATTGGATTATGGATTCCCGAGCCTCTCATCATATGTGCGGCGACAGACGACAGTTTGCTACCTACCGAGCACTTGCCCCAGGACGATCTGTGGTCATTGCCAATGGGGTCTGATTACCCATTGTTGGTCAGGGGGAGATCACCCTGACATCTTCTTTGAGTCTTCAGAATGTCTTACATGCACCAGATTTTCAGATGAACCTATTATCAATTAGCCAACTTACAAAAGATTTACATTGCCGTGCCATCTTTGACCCTTGTACTTTTGTGTTTCAGGACATACTGACTGGCAGAATGATTGGAAGTGGCCGTGAGCAGAAAGGCTTGTACAAGCTTGCTATATCATCATGTGCTGGTGCTGCTACTACTATCCCCTCAGGATCCATTTCTCCATTCCTTTGGCATCTCCGATTTGGCCATCAACCTCTGCAGAAGATGTGTCATGTCTTGCCACAGATATCTACCTGTACCGCATTGGATTGTGAAGCCTGTCAGCTTGGTAAACACCATAGGTCTTCATTTCTTGTTCGTCTGAGTCGTCACAGTTTTTTGAACTATTTCACTTTGATATTTGGGGTCCGAGTCATGTACCTGATATTCAGGGACATCGGTATTATATGGTTGCAATTGATGATTTTTCTAGATTATCTTGGGTATTCTTTTTAAAACAAAAGTATGAAGCAGGTGCTATTATTCGAAAATTTATTCTGAAGTTAATAACACTTTTTCTACCAATATCAAGGTCATTCGAACAGATAATGCTTTAGAGTTTTCAACACTGCATTTGTCTGATTTCCTCAGCTCACAGGGAATCCTTCATCAAACCTCTTGTAGTTACACGCCGCAACAAAATGGTGTAGCGGAACGCAAACACCGTCACCTTCTTGATGTCATCCGGACATTGTTGATCCATAGTCGTGCCCCTCACTCCTTTTGGGGGGATGCGGTTCTCATTGCATGCTACTTGGTGAATCGCATGTTGTCTACTGTTCTAGGAGAAAAGGTCCCCTTCTTGATTGCGTTTCCCGAGAAGGATCTTTTCTCCCTAACACCTCGTGTGAACTGTTGCGTTTGTGCATAAGTGTACTCCTGGTCGTTATAAGCTCTCTCCAAGGGCTATCAAATGTGTGTTTGTTGGGTACTCTCGTACTAAAAAAGGGTATCGATGTTATGATCCGACGAATAGGAGATACTATGTGAGTGCGGATGTCACTTTCTTTGAGTCTATCATGTATTTTTCTCCTACAGGTGACAGGTTATCCAATGACAATGCAAACAATATTGTTGTTCCTCCACCTCCATCTACCACATCAGCCGAACCAGGAAGTCAAACTCTACCACCACCACTGCCTCCACCACCACCACCACCTCGGTCGAAATTTTTACCCATTGTTTACACTCGCAGGTCTTCTACAAGCACTTCTGCTCATCAACCGTCCGCATCTTCCAGCACGCCTGAGGTATGTCATGATAACACTGTTTCTATTGATGGCACTGGAGTTTTACAGGATGACTCTGCTGTAGACGACACTGTGGAGGACGATCTGGATATTCCTATTGCGATGAGAAAGCCACGTCGTCAATGTGCTAAATATGCAATTGCAGCGCATGTCTCTTTGGATCATCTTTCGGATGAGTACAAGAAGTTTGTTGTTGGCCTTTCCATGGTCACTATACCCAGAACGTATATGGAGGCCAAGGTTCAGAAAGTCGGTATGTGGTATTCGTGCGGTCAGGCGGTCTGAAGCGAGTAAGCGGATATGCGGGAGTATATGCGGAAGTATATGTGGATTATGCGGTTTGTATTATTTTAATTTAAAAATATTTAAAATAACAAATTATTTCAAATAATTGATATTTATGTTTTGAAAAAATAATAAATGAAATATATGCATAGACTTTTTAGTACGACCTAATTTCAAGCAAAGCATTTCAAAAAAATGCTCATTTAGAATAGAGAGTAATTCATAACAAAAGTTTGAAGGTGAAATTAGTTGGCATATTTACTGTTGAAATATAAAAATATAAAACAAAAAATTATACAATAATAAATCAATTCCCTTTAAAAATATTTGTTATGTTTATATAGGAATTAACTAAATAAAATTAGGTTATGAATCAATATAATTCAATGATTAAATAATCAAACTCCCTCTTATCAAGCGTTAATGGGATGACATCTAACTAAGGGATTTAACACAATTTTCTAGTGCAAAATATCTGAACAATTGAGATAAGTATTAAATGAAGAAAGCAAATTACTCATAGATATATTTTTCACGAAAGAATATGTATCGGATTCTATAACTAATTATATTGAATTCAAATTAAATAAATGAGACATGCAACAATACTGGAAGAAATAAAATAAAAACATTTTAGGTAAACAGACATTTGTAATTAAATAAAAATTGCATAAAATCATTCTGTAAATAGTTCAATTAAAGTATAGGAAAATTTAATTTTTCCTGCAAGCAGCAACTATAGACGAGCCTGAGGTCTATCCAAAAGGCGGCCGAGTATGCGACCGCATATGCGGTTTACTCGGCCGCATACTCGCCAAAATCACATATACACCGAATATTGTATAAGCGGTTCGGTCCAGTCACCGAATACGCATATGCGGCCGCCTGGGTCGCCTTTCTGAACACTGATGGAGGCATTACAGGACAACAGGTGGCGTCAGGCAATGGAAGAAGAAATGACAACTTTAACAGCTCGCGGGACATGGTCTATTATCCCTCCTCCACAGGGTGCTTCCATAGTAAGCTGCAAATGGATATTTTCTATTAAGCATAATGCGGATGGGAGCGTGGATAGCTACAAGGCAAGGTTGATGGCCCGTGGCTTCACCCAGACATATGGGGTAGATTATCAGGACACGTTCTCTCCAGTGGCGAGACACTCGACGCTCCGGATTTTACTAGCAGTAGCTGTTTCACGTGATTGGCTGTTATTTCAGCTTGATGTGAAGAATGCATTTCTATATGGGGATCTTCACGAGGAAGTGTACATACAGCAACCACCTGGGTTTACTGCTAAGGGGGAGTCACAGAAGGTATGCCGGCTACATAAGGCCATATATGGACTTAAGCAGAGTCCTAGAGCTTGGTATCAAAAGCTGTCAGAATTGATTGAGCAACAGGGATTCAAGAGGTCCACTGCGGACCACTCTCTATTTATTCAGAAGACACATCGAGGTACAGTTGCCATTCTTGTCTATGTAGATGATATTATTGTAACAGGAGATGATGCTCAAGGCATTCAGGTAGCCAAGAAGTTCCTAGGTAAAGAATTTGTGACCAAGGATCTTGGCACACTTCGTTACTTCCCGGGGTTAGAATTTGCCAGGAATCATCGGGGTCTAGTGATGACCCAGAGGAAGTTTGTCATGGATCTCCTGTCTAAGACGGGTATGACTGGATGCAAGCCAGCTATGACGCCTATGGATCCAAATGTGAAATTGTATGATGATGACACTGAAGAAGTTGATAACAGAAGGTACAAGGAGCTTGTGGGAAAGCTCCTATATGTGACTATCACCAGACCAGATATTATGTTTGCAGTAAGCAAGGTTAGCCAATTTATGGAGTGTCCCAGAAAGACTCATATGGATGCTATCTATATGATCTTGAGATATCTGAAGAACTCGCCCGGTTCAGGACTCCTATTCAGTAGGGGCAGTTCATTAGAGGTAACAACATGTGCAGACACTGACTATGCAGGATGCCCCACGGACAGAAAGTCTACTTCAGGATTTGCTATTTTTGTTGGTCACTCACTTGTCTCAGGGAAAAGCAAGAAACAGACTGTAGTTGCTAGATCAAGTGCAGAATCTGAATACAGAGCCATGGCTCAAGGGAGTACCGAGATGATGTGGGTTAGATCGGTGTTAAATGATCTTTCTATAGATGTTCCTCTTCCTATGCAGCTATTATGTGATAATCAAGCCGCATTATTCATTGCAAATAATCCTGCGTTCCATGAACGAACGAAGCATATTGAGGTGGATTGTCATTACCCTCGAGATCTGATCCAGAAGGGACTCATATCTACATCTCACGTATCTACAGGAGATCAGACAACAGATATCTTCACCAAGGCTCTAGCACGAAGTCCATTTCAAAAGTGTTGGTCCAAGCTGAGCATGATAGATATGTATGCTCCAGCTTGAGGGGGAGTGTTAAGTTAAAATATCGTACTATGTGTGTCTTATTCTAATTTCTTCTTTCTCAGTGTACTTATCATGTAATTAACCCCGGGCTATTCTCCTATATAAGAGAGCCCTCGGGTACGTCTAATGCATCAACTACGTTTCTCCCATCAATTATTATTGAGAGATTATCGACAAGCAAAGTGTCGAATGTTGTTGATGCGGATGATTGCCTCACTTCCGGTTCCTTCGTTTCCTGGAGCATTGGGGATCCCATACCGCAGCCATCCACTGTTCACGAATGGCACATGAGTGACACGCTCTTGAGAGAGGTTAATCAAGCCTTGGACGATGTCATCCCTAGGGTAACAGATGATGAGCTGGAAGATGGCAATGGCTGCGAGGTTGAAGATAATGTCACAACTGAGGAGATCCGAGCAGATGAAACCATTCCATAAGTAATCGTTCCTCATTTACCGTTTTTTGGGGTTAGAGGATCTCAAACTTGTTAAACATATGAGGTGACATTCGAAATAAGTCTGGGCTTAACGATGTTGGTGCTAAACTTCGAAAATGATGAACATTCAAGTGTAAAGATGATTTGATATATGTTATGAAGAAGCATCACATCCTTGCACACTACGACTTCAAGGTTAAAGAATCCACCAGGTTGATCTGGTCTGTTTTTTGCACCAACCAATCAAAAGGATGTATTGAGTATCCACGTGGTCATTACAGGAAATTCGATGGTATGTGGGTGATCTCTAAGATCATTGGTCCACACACTTGTATAAGCGCAATAATTAGTCATGATCATCCTCAATTGGACTACAAATTCATGTCGAGATCACTTTTATCCCTGGTGATGGATGACTCTACTGTTCGGATGTCAAGCTGTAGAGCTCACATTCACGAAATGTTCAATTACTGGGTGACAAAAAAACATGGGATGCTCGGATAAAAGCAAATGGAATAATATTCGGTGATTGGAAGAAGTCGTATACCGAGATGCCATATCTTTTGCATATAATGAAGGCTGCCATTCCGAAGATGGAAATAGATATCGAACACCCAACACCTCGACCCACAAAAATCACTTTGTCGTAGATCACAACGATGTTTTTGGACATTTGACCCTTGCATTGAAGGATTAAAAAATTGCAGACCATTGATAAGTATTGATGCCACTCATTTGTACGACAAGTACAAACAGAAATTATTGATTGCTTGCGGGTAGATGGAGACAGACATATCGTTCCTCTTGCATTCGGAATTGTTGATGAGGAATCCTTCCCTACATGGAAGTTGTTCCTTTCGTTGCTACGTATCAGAGTAATTGGTTTGTGTGCAAAGCCAATTTGTATCATTTATGACCGTCATCCAGGTTTAAATCTGCAATGAATGACGTCGATGTTGATTTATTAGAACCTTTCGCATACTGGCGTTTTTGTTCAAGACATATCGCAAGCAACTTCAACAATGTTTTTAAGAATGAGTTTATGAAAATGTTTGTATAGGCTGCCGCACTTCAAATGACCGGTAAGAAGTTCGCGTTTTTTACGAGGAAATTACAGGAGTGAAACCCATATGCAGGTAGATGGTTTTCAACTCACAATTGTCAAAGGAAGCAACAGACTGTAGCATACGATGGTGGCTACAGATTTGGGCAAATGACTACAAATCTAAGTGAAAGTTACAATGCAACTCTTAAGGATGCACGATGTTTGCTGATTGCTGCACTAATCGAGAAGCCCTTTTATAATAGTGTCTTATACTTCAACCAATGAGCATATGAGGCAACAACTTCTCCCGCTCCTGATAAAAAATTCACACATTTCGCCATAACAGAGCTGCATCGGTGGAATGCAGCTGCAAATGGAGACACAATAACCCAAATACAAAGACAGGCGGACATATTGTTTGAAGTCTTGAGTGGCGCTTGGCGTATGAAGTATGGGATTCGAGGTTGCATACGGTACACAGTGAACTTGGGACAACAAACATGTACATGCAATAAATGGCAAATTTATCGCATCTCGTGTTCTCACACTATCACTATAATTTCACAATGTCGATCAGAGGTTTATGTTGGTGAATAGAACACATGGGAGAAATAATTAAAGATTTACAAAGGGAGGTTTTTTTCAATTGGTGACCAGGAAACGTGGCCTCCACTAGAGTACTCGGAATTGCATCCCGATAAATCACGTGAGCATAGTAAGGGTCGCCCACGATCAACTAGGATTCTTAATGAAATGGATGTTAGGGATGTCATGCAGCATAATACATGTTCATTCTATGGCATACGTAGTCATACCAAATGCGATTGTTCTAATAAAGACGCACATGCTTCTCAAGCATCCACGTCTAATTCTCAACCCTCAGAAAGGAATAAAAATAAGTGTGATACTTGTGCATGTGAAGGTCATAACAAACGAAAATGTCCTGCTTTGAGTAAGTTTACTTTCCTTTTAGGGTCCTTATGTTGATAATAATTTTGCTTTCATTTGAAGTCATTTTTAATGCTTTCTACTTTTATCTATGTTTATTGCAGATGGACCCCGATCCTTGTGATCCATCAATTTTAACTCAGCAGGAACAACATCGTTCGCATCACGTTTGGGCGAGCGATACAAATAACTTAATAATTTCCGATTACTAATTATTTTTTCTAATATGCCTTGTCTCTTTCAAATTACATGCATCATTACGGTTGTGTGCTGCATCCCATTGGATGGTCGCCTACATCCTTACGTAGCTCAGGCTTGATTTGGATGCATTACAAAATTGGAATTTATCACGCTAGATTGCCATCTGATTACAACATTGGTGGAACGATGGAGGTCTGAGATACACACTTTCTACATGGCTAGTGGAGAAATGACCATTACGTTGCATGATGTCGCCTTCATCTTGGGACTACGGATTGATGGATCGCTGGTTACAGGAGAGACCACCCTTGGAGCGACGTGGGCAGACTCCTGCGAGCAGTTTCTAGGTGTTTGGCCCCTACCTTCCGAGGCAACATAATTTTGGCGAGCTTGTTATTTATACATTTTGCATAGTTGCCACTAGAGGATGATGAGGTGGTCTTGTAGAGGCATGCACGAGCGTACATTTTACAACTTCTGGGAGGTGTTCTATTTACAAACAAGTCGGGGTCACTAATTTCTCTAATTACACTACCACATATGCATGATCTACAATACTCTGGGATGCTGAGTTGGGGATCTACGGTTCTTGCTTTCCTATATGGGCATCTATATTTAGCAGCAGATATGGCAACCGGGGAGATCGGAGGCTCGACCATATTACTTCAGTTGTGGGCCTGGGAGCATTTTCCACACATTACTCCAATGATCAAGGAGAGACCACAATGGCACGATCGACTGCTAGGAGTTGGTTGGGATGTTGTGTTTGCACATCGTCGACAACCAACACACCATACCATGATGCTTTCGACATGCACTCACCCGAGCAGGTAAATAAGACACGACACATTTATTTGATTTTCATCAAATAGTTGTCATTAAATTATACATCGTTTTTCCATGCAGGTGAGATGGATGCAAATCTACCTACCTACTGTCTGGAGGGGAAGAACATTTGGAGGGCATGGGTGGCATTGATTTACTTCCATATTGTAGAATATTATTTTCCGAACCGCGTTCTTCGTCAGTTTGGCAGATGTCAGGACATTCCAACCCCGTGCTATACCTTCAATGAACTCCACACCATCGACTTGAGGAGGAAAGTACAAATTGATTGGAGGCCCCGACATTGGGTACAAATACGTGAGTGGGATGATAGAGCAGATAGAGTTGTTTCCCTAGATCAATCCAATGGGATCATTGTGTCTCCAGGGTATATGGATTGATACACGATGATTACGAGAAGATTTGTGGATTAGCTGGGTGCTGCTTTGGCAAGTAACTTAAGTACAACAACAACAACAAAGCCTTTTCCCACAATTAAGTAGGGTCGGCTACATGGATTCTTCGCCTCCATTCAGATCTATCTTGGGTCAATCTCGGACTTATATCCAAAAAACTAAGATCCCTTCGTATAGTCTCTTTCCAACACTTCTTGGGCCGTCCTCGCCCTCTCTTAGCCGGCTCAACAACCCACCACTCGCATCTCCTAACCGGTGCATCAGTTGATCTTCTTTGCAAATGACCAAACCATCTTAAGCGGTTTTCTCGCATCTTATCCTCGATCGGAGCTACACCAACTTTCTTTCTGATTGCATCATTCCGAATCCGATCTTTACGTGTATGTCCACACATCTATCTTAGCATTTTCATTTCTGCTACAGCCATTCTCTGCACATGTCTATGGTTCTCAGGCCAACATTCAGAACCATAAAGCATAGCAGGTCTCACGGCTGCTTTGTAAAACGTTCCTTTAATTTTTAAAGGAATTTTCTTATCACAGAGAACAGCGGAGGCTCCTCTCCACTTTAGCCAGCCTGCATTTATTCTATTAGTAACATCTCCATCAATTTCCCTATCATGTTGCAAAATAGATCCCAGATATCTAAAAGAATCTCTCTTCTGAATGTTATCGTCACCAATGACCAATCTTCACCTCGATTTCTTCACCATTGCTTCCATCAAAGGTACATTCCATATATTCCGTCTTAGCCCTACTTATACGAAAACCTTTAGTCTCCAATTCATGTCTCCAAACCTCAAGCTTCTCATTTACTCCATCTCTAGTCTCGTCAATCAACACAATATCATCAGCAAATAACATACACCAAGAACCGGTAACAGAGGAAGGAGCGATGGGAGCGAGTAGGTGCGGGTCTCTGGGGGGCGGTGCTCGTGCGAGTCTCTCGAAGGCATCTTCGGATGGGTCGAGGGCGGTGCATGTCGGCTCGGAGGTTCATATCAATGGTGCGAGGGTGGCGTCCAACAGTTCGGAGGGTGCGGCTGATGTTTCGTTCGGCGTGGACGTTGTCTCCACCCATGCAGCCTCGTCGGCGGCGGGATGGAGGACGGTTACTCATCGGAAGGCTGGGAAGCGGTGTTTCAGGTGCGGGGAGCGAGGTCATATGGCCTCTGCTTGCCCTCAACCACCTCGTTGTTTTGCTTGCGGGGATCCTGGTCATCGTCGTGCTTCGTGTGGGTGGCTTCGACAGCGCGATATCCTTAGGTCGGGGAGACCTTCATTCTCGGAGCGGGCGGTGGAGGCTCGTCCGACCCGTTCCTCCATCCGGAGGCGGTCGTTCACTCAGGTGGTGGCTCCTTCTCCGCCCCCGGCTTCATTCTCGGTGCGTGCGGTGGTGGATCGTCCTTCCCGTCCCTCCATCCGGGGGCGGTCGTTCGCTCAGGTGGTGGCTTCTTCTCCGCTCCCTCTCGGGGTGCCGGCGGAGACCTCTGCCCTCTTGGATGGTGCACCAAATGTTGTCGGTGAGTGCTCGGCGGCGCCAAATGTTGTCGGTGAGTGCTTGGCGGCGGCTTCGGGCGGTGGGCCCTCCTCTGTTCTTATCGGGCTCGCCACCCGGTTGTTGGCTGGGCGGCGGTGAAGGAGATGGTTCTGCGCGTGCTTGGCGACTCCTTTCTTGGGGATTTCTGCTTGTTGGACGCCTCCCACTGTTGCCTTCGTGGTCTCTCGCCACAGCTTCGGGATTTCATGCTCTCTCATGGCTCTAATGATGCGGTTTTCTGGCGTCTTCCGCGGGTGGCTGATGGTGCTTCGCTCTCGACCGAGGTGTGTATGGCCTCCATCTCGGGGGTTCCGTTTCTCTCGAGATCCATTCCTGTGCTCAACAAAGCTTTCCGCCGGTGGGGCTCGATTCTCTCCATCTTCGACGACGGCCTCTCCCCCGGGGTCGACTGGCAGTCAGTGAAGGTGCTATTCGAGTGCTCTCCGGCCTTTCTCCGCGAGTCCAGCGAGCGCTCCGTCTTTGGCTCTCTCGAGATTGGCTCCTGGTTCTTTCGTCCGGTACTCACCGTCCTTCCGCCTCCTTCGTCGGACTCGGATGCTCCGTCGCTGCATGACGACCTGCTTCCGCCTCCCGCGGCGGAGGTCGCCCTGCCGGAACCCGTCGACGCTTCGACTTCTGCGCTCCACGTGGCACTTGACGCTCCATCTTCTGGTTGCCACGTGGATTCGCAGCCGGTTCTCTCCGTGGTGACGCCGCCCTCTAATGATGTTGGTGCTTGTTCCGAGACGCCCCTTCGGTTTTCTCGTCTGACGCGCGAATCTTCGTTTTCGGCGGGGAGGGAGGGGATCGAGAACGATTCGCCTTCTTTTTTTATTAGATTCGGTTCGTCGCCTGTGGTTCGGGTCGGTTGTTCGGACCCCATCGCGGATCTCTCTCGGTTTCGGGGCGACAATTCGTCCTTGGGCGGATCGTGGCCGCGGTTGTCGGATTCGGGGTCTCGCTTGCCCCGCCAAGCCCCCTTGGTGTTTCATATTGAGCCCCTTCAGGTGCATGCTTGTTCCACGGTGTTGTCCTCGACTCCGCATCGCACCCCCCTATCCCCTCTCTGGCTCTCTCTCCTCAGGTATCGGGAGCCCTTCTTACAGATGCAGGGATGGCCTCCTCCTTCAGGCGTTACGGGTCCACGTACTCCAGGCGATGCTACGCCTCCATCATACCCGCGTTGGTTCCTTCTTGCGCAACCCTTCGCCAGGCTGTGGCGGATGCTGCGGGCATGCGTGCCATTCCGGCTGGTGCGGATTCTTCGGACGAACAGGTGCAGGAGGCGACTCCCCCGGGGTCGGGTGCTTCCGATTGACGTTGGTGTTCTGCGCGTGGTGTCTTCCTTCTCGGGCCGTTAAACTTGTTTTTTAATGAAGCTCTTGTCTTGGAATGTTCGTGGCTTGGGTGACGTGGTAAAACGACGAACTCTGGGCTCCCGGCTCTTGGAATGGGAGTGTGATGTTGCATGTATTCAAGAAACTAAGCTCGCAACTCTTGACGATTATTCTTGGCGTTCCTTTGGTGCTGGCTCCTTTTCTGAATACCGTGCGATTAATGCGGTAGGTGCTGCGGGAGGTTTATTGATTACGTGGCAGCCTCGTTTATTCTCTTTTCGTTCCATGCTCGCTGGACGTCATGTTCTCTCGGTTGTACTGGATAATGTCCGTTCGGGATCCCCTCTCGCTATCTCTTGTGTCTACGCTCCTTCGTGCCACCTTCTGCGACGGGAAGTTTGGGATGATCTTCGTGCTGCGGACGAAGCTTTCTCTAGGATACCCTGGATTATTGGCGGGGACTTCAACGTCACCATTGACACCTCTGATCGTCCTCGTGGTCGGGGTGGTCGCGATCCGGACTCTCAAGCACTTCGGGATCTAATTCATGATTTGGCGCTTACTAATTTGGTTCCGAATGATATCTCCTACACGTGGCGGAACAACTCTTCTAGGTCCACGATTGACCGTTTCCTTGGTAATGGTTTGGCTATGGACTCCTTCCCTCTCTGCTCTGTTGGCTCTCGTCCACGTGCCTTCTCGGACCATTCTCCTATCCTATGGGATGACGGATCTGGCCTTGCTCCTCGTGGACTCTTTCGATACGAAAAAAGCTGGCTTTTGGAACCATCTTTTAAAGACATTGTTGCGAACCACTGGAACCACTTCCCGGCCTCGGGATCGGCGGCGGCAATTTTATCTCAAAAGCTCTCCTCCCTCCGTCGGGTGCTTGCTGATTTCAAAGCTATCATTAGGCATTCGCGCAAGGCTACTCGTTCCGAGGCTGAGAATATTATCGTGCACCTGGACTCCTTGGAGAACGATCGTGACCTTTCTATGGGTGAGCTTCTTGATCGCTCGAATGCTATTGCTCGGGTCCAGGCTGAGGACAAAAAACGTTGTATTGAATGGCGCCAAAGGTCTAAGGTTAAATGGCTCAAGGAGGGCGACGCCAACACTTCTTTCTTTCATCGGGCGGCTAGCAACCGGCGTCGTCTAAATCTTATCCGGCATATCTCCATCAATGAGCAAGTCCTCTCGGATGATCGTGCGATGGGTAATGCCATCTCTGCGCAATTCCGCCGTTCTTCTTCTGCCATTCCCCCTCGGCGCTGGCGCTGGCTCGGGGAGGGGGTCCCCCGGGTCTCGGACGCTGACTGCTCTCTTCTCACTCGCCCTATTTCCTTGGCCGAGCTTAAGTCCGCTGTGTGGAGCCTGAATGGGGATTCTTCCCCGGGTCCGGATGGCTTTCCCGTTTCTTTCTACAAGGATTTTTGGGAGGTGGTCTCGGGGGACGTCCTCGCGGTGGCTTCTGAATTCTGCTCGGGTAATCATGGTTTTGATCGTATCAAAAGGGCTCACATCGTGCTTATTCCGAAGAAATCTCCTGCTCTTCACCTCGACGATTTCCGCCCCATCGCCGTCTCTAACGCTATCTACCTCATTGTCGCTAAAACGCTGGCCAACCGTTTATCGCCGATACTGCACGGCCTCATCTCGCCGGTTCAAGGTGCGTTTATTAAGGGTCGACATATTGCGGATTGTATCCTGGTGGCCTCGGAAATTGTGGCGGATTGGAAGAGAGAGAAAAAGAAAGGACTTCTTTGGAAGATCGACTTCTCCAAAGCATACGATTCGATTGATTGGCGATTCCTATGGTCTGTTCTTCATCGGCGGGGCTTCCCAAATGCTTGGATCTCTTGGATGCACAGATGCATCTCCACGGTCTCTCTCTCCGTGCTTGTCAACGGCCGGCCGGTTGGCGGTCTCTTCCAGCCTCGCAGGGGGGTGCGTCAGGGCTGCCCCCTAGCCCCTATGCTCTTTGTTCTTGCCTCGGATGTCTTGCCTCGGATGGTGCAAGGCGTCATTGACGCTGGCCTCACTACGGGATTTCGGACGGGAGGATTATGTGTGCCTATTATTCAATTCGCGGACGACACCATTTGCCTCATTGAAGGGGACTCTGACGCGGTGGCTGGGATGGCACATACGATCTTCCTGTTCGGTGAGCTTTCGGGATTGACGATTAATCTTGACAAATGCTATATGGTGCCTTTTGGTTTGTCGGCGTCTGAGGAGGCTGACTGCAGCCGTATCCTCGGCTCGCGGATTGGGGAGCTCCCTCTCCCTTATCTCGGTGTTCCTCTCTCGATTGGCCGGAACCGCGTTAATGACTGGCGGATGATCTTGGAGCGGGTGGAGTCGCGCTTGGCGGGATGGAAGGCCTCCTTGCTTTCCCGGGGCGGTCGTCTCATTCTCCTGAAGTCGATTCTCTCTGCAATTCCCATCTACTTCCTTTAGGTTCGCAAGTTGCCGGTGGGTGTTCGGGTTCGTTTGGAAAAGTGCATGCGAAGATTCTTGTGGGGGCGGGCGGACGGCAGCGGCCGTGGGATTCACTTGGTTGCTTGGGATGTGGTTACTCGGCCCAAGAGATTGGGCGGCCTTGGCGTTCGCTCCTTGGATCGGGTCAATGAGGCCCTGCTATTGAAATGGGTGCTTAAGATATGGGGCAAGGATGATTCTTTCTTTGGCAACGTGCTGCGTGCGATTTTGGGTGAGGACTGGAACTCCTTCATGCGCGGGAACTGCCCTGTTCACTCCTCCCCTTTTTGGCGCTACATCTTTGATATTTATCAAAAGAACCGCTCATTGTTCTCCCCGGTGCTGGGATCGGGTGCTGCCTTCAAATTCTGGCTGGACGACTGGACGGGGCGTGGCGCATTCCGGACTCGCTTCCCACGGCTTTTCTCCTTGGCGTCTAACCGCCTGGCCACCATTGCTGACTACTGGCTCAATGACGGCTGGTGCCCCGCTTTCTCGGGGATCCTTTCGGACCAGCGCGCCAACGACCTGGCCTCCCTGCTGGAGGCACTTTCCTCTTCCCCCTCCCCTTCTGGCGGGAGGGATCACTGGGCTTGGAGGGATGCTCCGTTCTCCTCACGCAAGGCCTTCTATGCCTTGCTTCCGCTTTCCCCCCCCCCCTGGATGCTTCCTTGGTTCGTGACTGTGCTCTCTTTTGGGGGCTCCGCTTGCCCGCTAGGATCACCTTCTTCTGGGTTTTTCGGCATAGGAGGTTGATGACCCGTGACCGGTGTGCCTCCTTCCTGCACACTCCCAGCATCCTGTGCCAGCTCTGTGGGGCGTCTAATGAATCGGCTGACCACCTGTTCTTCCTTTGTGCGTCGGGTCTCGGATTTGGGACGAGGTTGCTTGGGCTCGTGCGGCCGATACGGAAGACTTCTGCAATATCCATTGGGCCAACAGAAGGCGTCCCCGTTCGCATCTGCTGGGCCCCTTGGCGCGCCTTTGGTCGATCTGGAGGGCTCGCAACGACTCCATCTTCGCGGGCGCGCGCTTCTACGAAGAGAATGTAACTGCCGCGGCTACCTTCCTAATTGCTGATTGGTCTACTTAGTTGGGCCTCGGGGCCGGTTGTCGCATTCCTTGTTTTTGCGTTGGTCCCTCCCTCTTCCTCCCTTCTTCCCCCTCTCGCGATGTAAGTATCTTGTTCTTTTTAATATATAATATACTGGGGTGAACACCATCGCGTGTCTCCCCCTTTTTGAGCTTTCAAAAAAAATAACATACACCAAGGTAACTCATCCTGAATGTGACTTGTTAACTCGTCCATAATCAATGTAAAAAGAAATGGACTCAAAGCTGAACCTTGATGTAAACCAATGTTGATATCAAAATAGTTGGTCTTCCCCGTCGGAGTCCTTACACAAGATAAAGCCCTACCATACATATCCTTTATGAGATTAATGTATAGGACAGGTACTTGTCTCTTCTCCAAAACTCTCCACAGTATCTCTCGTGGGACGGAATCATAAGCCTTCTCCAAATCAATAAAGATCATATGAAGATTCTTCCTTCTAGCTCTATAAATCTCCATTGTTCTCCTCAGCAAATGGATGGCTTCAATAGTTGAGCGACCTGGCATGAATCCGAATTGGTTTTCTTTTATTTGGGAAACTTGTCTCAACCTTCTTTCGATCACACGTTCCCAAATTTTCATAGTGTGACTCATCAGCTTGATACCTCTGTAATTTGAACAATTTTGAATGTCTCCTTTGTTCTTATAAAGAGGCACCACAATACTCCTCCTCCAATCTTCAGGCATTTTCCTGCTTCGCCAAATAACATTGAATAGATTCGTAAGCCAGGTCAAACCACGCTCACCTAAAACTTTCCATACATCTACAGGGATGTCATTCGGTCCAACACCTTTCCCAGGTCTCATAACCTTCAAAGCATCCTCTACTTCTTTTCTTTGTATTCGTCTATAGCATGCACGATTCAAGTAACTTTCACTACTAGTTAGATCACCCAAAGTGATCTCTCTATTTCCTTCTCCAATGAAAAGTTTATGGAAGTATTGCTCCCATCTAGTCTCTATATCCTTCTGAGTAACAAGCACGTGACCTTCCTCGTCCTTAATGCATCTCACTTGAGAAAGGTCTTTGGTCTTTCTTTCTCTTGCTTTGGCCAACCTGAATATATCCTTCTGAATATATCCTTCTGGCAAGTAACTTAAGTATAACACTAAATATTATGTTAGTTTTACATGAACATTTCATGTGTTTATTCTCCCTAATTTTGATGCAGATGAACATGTGGGATCACATTTACAATACCAAATACCAGGAATGTCAGGAGAATGCAGTCCAAGCAAAGGCAAAAATGGAGCAATGGTTGGCATTCCAATTTGCAGATGTGATGACGATACACGAGGAGCATGCTGACCAGGTTCAGACAGAGGCAAGACAAGGAAGGTATCGAGGAGCGGAAGAGGCAGGGGTAGAGCACGTGATCCACCCGTTGTACCCGTGGTAGAGGAGGAACCAAAACTAAGGCTTGACCAAGTTCCATGTCGTATGGTATCTGATATCCAACTATGATATCATCCAAAAGCATATCAATACCTCCTCAACAAGTGGACACGTGTGATCATTTATTTAAAAGGTCCCCATATTCATTATTCGAGCTTAGAGTCTTACTGTGGACCATCACGTATGTCAAAGACCTGTAATAGAGGCTCAATATGGAGAGATACATAGATCTGCAGAGTAGAGTTCCAATTCTCTGAGTTAGTGTGGGAGATGCTCATGATAGAGGTTTCGCTAAGATAGACCTACTGCAGTGTCTTCATGATACCCTTTGTTCATAGCATCATATGGTGGTAGCACTCGCAGATGCCTCCATCAAATCCTTTTCAGTCTCCCTTATCCAGAGCATTCAAGAGCCCAACAACACAAACTTCCCTGAATCACAAAAGCGATATGATGCAACTGTAAATTCGAGACTTGTATTTGATTTTTGTTCTCCGCTTGTGTGTTTTGAGCTCTATATTATCCAAGATGGACATTTCATGCTCCAACTTGAGGGGGGGGGGTATTGAGATATTTATGTAGTTAGGCTTCTGTATGAGGAGTTGTTTAGTTCCACATTGTTAAGTGGTGGGACTTGGTTGAGTTGTTGGGGCTATAAATAGAGCTCTAACCCTCGTACTCATGGAAAGAATTCAATATAGAGTACCTAGCCCCTTGAGGCTTTCTCCAATTGTTTCTTCCTCCTACTTAAAGAGTAGGGTTCTACGTAAATCTTGATGTTTTGTTCTTTCTTATTGTTGCTTTGAACATCTATTTTGTTCACATTTCATATTTTCACATCAGGACAGCAATATGATGCCTTTACCTTGGAAAGTGGAGCTATTTGTTGTATTTTTATATCATAAAAGATACTGACCATCTTGACTACATAGGTAAAATATGTAGCAACTATTTATGTATGTAACAATATGATACGATCAAAAGGTCAGATAAAAGAACTAAGTAAAGAGATTGAAGGTTGCCGACTTTTCAACAACCAGATTGCATTCATTTTTATAAAGAATTATATCTTTCCTTGAAGGATCAAGAACATTGGGGCAAAGTATCTTTCATTTGGACAGTTAGAAGGTGGTCAATTTGATTTGCAGAAAATTCACACATTGAAAAATCCTACTTATATGTTCAATAAATTTTTTACGGTAGAGAAGCTGAAGGCATGCTCAGTTTTCGTTGGTTTTCAAGCATGGAATACAATGAAGCCTCGCACCGGCTTCACTAATGATAATCAAAGCACGGAGTCAATTTGCAGCATCTACTACAAATCAACCTTCATGTAGGAGATTGTTAAGTTTTCGCATGTAAATATTGATTGCTGACTTATATGATTGAATCGACATAGCCGATTCAACTCGGTAGTGAGTTGGCTAGGAGTCACCGAGGGAGAACACTGCCTAATTATGTAACCATGGATATCTTGGAGGACATATATGCATTGTAGAACTATTATAAATCCTTGTGTTGTGTGATTGTCATGTTTTCTTGTTTGATCATTTTCATGTTTTAGTATTGATCAGATCTGTTCCCAACAAGGACATATAAAGGAAGAAATGCTGAGTAACGTATTATGTAAAGGAACAATACCTGTCGGACCCCATCCTGAAAATTATTCTGATAATACCTTGACAAAGCACTTATCCCATCCTTAATCATTCCAGATACAGTTTGTCTTCCATATCTACGAGCAATGATGACATAACATTAATACAGCTGCATTTGCATAAAGTTATACAATGGTGTAGGATGAGGGTGATCTTTACCATATACCTTACAAGGTCTCCTTTTAGAGCATGTGTACCAGAATATTCCAAACTTATCTCATCCCCATGGTCTGCCCATACTAAACAACGAATGAAATTTGTCAGATTGAGTTGACTAGCAAGTCAAACACATAGCTTCACTTAGAATATGATCTTACATATCCGAAAACTCTCTTCAACGTTACTGTAATCTGATATGCAGTCTCCAGAAGAAAATATTTCCATTTTTTGCAACTGCATGTTCAATGACTTTCTGGCTATATAACTCTGCCAGAGCACAAAACAGCAATAAGTGGAAGAGAACTGAGAGCTGTGGAGCAAAGTTAATTTGTCTCACATGGATCCGTCTTTTATAATACTAAAGATATTTTGCAAAACATCAGTAATAACTTCAATACTTTGTCACATCAAATTTGAAAGCAAAAAAATTCTACTAACAACAAGTTGGGATGTTAGTTTTTACCATCTTGATACACAGGAACATGGTTTGGAAAACTTGCAGGATCAAGGTAGGTCTTCTGAGCATCATCAGTTTGTCTTCCAACCTCTGAAACCGTTGTCAAGTTTGGTGGAATGAACAAGATCCACTCATCTGTCTGGTAGGATTGAATTGGTTTGTCTGATCCACTATTCATTATTTCAATCACAAACCTTCAATAAGTACTTTTATAGTTCAGTAGCCTAAAATGGACCACAAGTGATCCCCGTCCATATTTTGTTACTTTTTCAGGTGTCATATAAACTACGTCTCCCTGCACCCTTACTTGTCTTATCCTAAAACATTATCAACATGAAGACGGCGATCCGAAAGAAAGAGAATGCGAGTGAAAAGGGCAAAAAGAATGTGAGGAAAGCGAGTGTCGGCAGGGTATGAATGGACCTCGATGCATCACGGTGTGTCCATTGGTCGAGGATGAGTGGTTCGACGTCATGGGAAACATGAGTGGCAGCTCGGGAAAATCTTGTTTGTCCGGTGGGGTCCATTCCAAAGTGGCAGCCAGAGGTTAAAACCGTGAAGCAATTTCATCTGGAATGGCATTAGTTTGTTGCTTCAGATGTGGCCATCATGGGCATTTTTCCCGAGCTTGGTGTGATCCCATGATATTTTCACTGTGGAAGATCTGATTACCATCAAAAGATGTGTACTGTGATTGTCTCTTGGCGTCGATTTAAACAAGTCATGCAAGATCACTCCTTGAGGAAGCTTCCCTTATTGACAGTGTTGATGTGTGATAAGTCACGAGCATACGACTGCTCCTGTTTGTTCCGTGACGACAGAAGTCAGAGAGTTGATCGGTTGAGAGTTGATCGGTTCCTCTTTAAACGGGGAAGGGAGGGTGTGCATGGTTCACATGGGAAGCTCATTAGTTTCTGTGTAGGTATTGAAGTATCCTATTGCGAGGTTGTGGGGCATATGGCTGGGGAGGAATGAGGCCCTCTTTGTGGGCCAACGCTTCTACCGGGAAAACATTACTATCCTTGCTACGCGTCTTCTGGCAGATTGGCCTGGTTTGGTTTTTTGGGAGCGTGCTTGCCTTCGGCTACCCCCTTTGGATCTTCTTTCTTGTTCGTTTTTTGTTTTGCTGTTGTAAATTTTCTATACGTTTCCTCTTAATATATTGGGGTGAACACCGCAGAGTGCCTCCCCCTTTTTTTGAGCGTCAAAAAAAAAGTCTGAGAGTCGCCCAACTCCAGACAAGTGCTGAAAACCTATGCAAACATGGTTAAATGATGCTTTGGTCACACAACATCAATGAATAAAATATGAGTGTTGTGTGCATCTAAGTGTCTAAAGCGGTGCAAGGAGCTGCAGCGGCAGCAATGCTTGGTCAGGCAGTGATGCCACAACTATGTTGGCAGCCATTGGTTTGCCCTGGGGCGAGCGTCATTGATTGTACAGGTGGATGGGGAGCCATTTAGCAATGGGATCGATAGGGTGCTGCTTTGGTGGAAGAAAAAAAAGAAACCAAGAATGGTATTAGGCTCCAATTTTTTTTATCGTTCTAATACAAGTTGGATGAAGTGAAATTTCATATTTTTATCAGGGAGCCCAAGTCCTTATGTCGGACGAGGACCAAGGGTGAAAGTAAAAAACCTACTTGAGGAGGAAGCAAACCAAAAAAGTATAAACAAAACCACGAATGTGGAGATACCGAGACCGACTCACACTGTACACAAGACTCTACATCTCAACACATCTACTACTTAGATACATCACATTTAAATCTCAATATATATCATTTAAGTCATGTTTGCACAAAAGAGACTTGTTCCTAAATAATATTCTCAAAAATAAAAATTCCCCATATATGGTCAAAAAATAAATTCCCTGAAAAAGGTACTATGTCGCATTTTAAACCCTAAACCTCTAGGATTGTCAGCTTGATACTGAGTTGGGTAATGTGATATTTCGGCTTACTTTTTTAGGGAATCCAAGTCTTTATATGGGAAGAGAACCAAGGTGAAAGCACAAAAACCAAAAATGCGGGGAGGAAGCAAACCAGCAATGGATGAAAAGACTAGGAGTTCAGATAAATTAAGACCAACTCCCACCAAGACTATCTAAATCTCAACACATTTAGCAATTATATTGACAAAACTACCTAAATCTCGACACATCTGCCGCTTAAATCATGCCTGATGCTGAGCCCATATTGGCACGGAAGCAAGAAATCTATATAACACATGCATATTTGACAAACCAAGCTTTGTGGTATAATCCATGAATGAATAAGTTGGAAAACACAGATGGCTAGATAACTAAATACAACAACAACAAAGTCTTTTCCCACAATTAAGTAGGATCGGTTAGAAAATTAAATAATGCATAAAATAAAAACCTGGGTAACATTTGTACGGTCAAGGCAATCTATGCAATTGACGCGGATCACTCTGGTCTGCTCCAGTAGCAGCTCTCCCTTCGGGTGTACAAGAAAATATCTGCTCAGCTGGCACAGAAATCAATTGAGAGCTATGTTTTTCTAGAAATATACACATGATGGACAAAACAACTCCGTAACAAATAAAAATAACGTTATTCATTGCTTCACAAATTACCCTTGTCTCTCAATGTCATCTGCTATCTGGTCATAAAGAAGTTGCAAACCACTAAAACTTCCATTGCCACATAGGTGATGAAAATCAAAGGAGATATACCTAGAATAATGTAAGTGCAGGGTTAGTCAGCTCAATTAATGTGTCACGTAAAATTGAAATCAATCATAATTATGGATTTTAGGATAAAAAGATTAAAACGAAAAAAAATGAATAGACCTTTTTTGCTGTTGCGAAGAAATTACATTTTTTTCACAAGGCAAAGGAAACTACAAAAGGTTAATGGGCTCTGTTTATTACGAATCTATGATGAACTAAAATAACAGAATTTTATGCAATGGCTATTGTGCAGTTTGAGGAATGCAAAGGCAGCCAAACACCTAACATGATTGGAGAAAAAAGGTGTAACATCCGAATCCGCACAAACCCGAACCCGACCCGACTAGGGTCCGTTTAACCAAATAAAGTTATCTGACAACATTAGATAACCTAAATCGACCAATTGATCATGAATCAAAAGTCGTTCGGGTGAAATCGACCAAAAATCGGTCGCATCGTAATGCGTGTCCAAAAAAGCCGCGACACAAAATTCGGAAACCGCGAAATAAACCAAGACCACCTAAAAATCCGATTTGACGAGAGAAGACCAACGAAATCAACCATTCGTCAATCAGAGGTCCTTTGGTATTTTAAATCGCAAAATTTAAACCCAAACTAAAACCGCATCTCGAAATGTTCGGGCATCCAAACTCAATCGGAAATATATCAATATTATACTCATTTTGACCGTCATTTTGAGACGATCGAAACAAGATGTTTCGCGTCAAAGTCTGAGGCTCGAGGCACGAATATGGTCAAATATAAGTTTGTTAAGTAAAGAAAGTTTTTTTTCTCAAAAAAATATCAACTAAATTAATTATTATATAGTTTCTACATGGTATCGGTTGTAAATATATAAAAAAAATCAGTGAACAGTACAACAATCCTTTGCCGTCCGCCCACTTGGTCCCTCAATCCTCTTCCATTTGGCCCTCAATTGTCCTCCACTTGGCAATAAACAAAATATAATCTTGCTATAAAATTCATGCATCTTCCTTCCAGTTTTCCCAAATCACCCTCTCAAGAAACTCCAGCCGTGAGAGAAGGATTTCTATAGTTTTTTCTTTCTCTGCTATAGCTGGAGGTTCCTGCTGCATGATTGGATCTTAAATAACCAACCACTGAAGGATCCATGATCCAATCCATTATCATATATTAAAGAGGGGTGTAAGGCCCATTTCCAATATTTTTTTGCTAAGAAATTCCCTCTATACCCTTGCTATTCTAATTTGATTCTATTCTAACTCACGTTTCTTACACCCTTTTTCGCACGCATAGACAGATATCTGACGTCTGCACACCCTGTCTAGCCACGTTTCACATGCCAACGAAGGTGAGCATGCATGTTATACCTGTTGCGCCTCGTCACCTTCCTTCCCGCTCGAACTCTCCGCCATACATTTCCCTCTCCTCTCGTCAATCTTACGGCAGTGCACTCCCATCCGATCTACCGTAAGCGACCTCCTGAATTGCCATGTCTGGCAACGTGCCTCCTCCAGACATCAGTGATCAGTTGCCTGATAATGTGGCTGGTGCACTACCTCTTGGTCCATCAGCTTAGAACTCATGAATTGCTACACTCAGTGATGTACCTCTGCTCAACATCTTTGATTGTCTCTCCTAAAATGAGGTCCTCGAAGGTATGACAACAGTTTAAGCACGGAGTTTTCGTTATCTTCTTGCTTCAGTTTCCATCATTCCACCATAGCTATGCTTCATTAAACTTCAGTTAATCTTTCTTTTTTTTACTTCAATACTTTGTTATCAATAAGACGACACTTATTAAACTTTTGTTTAACATTCATTGTTTCATTATCTGCTTGCTACAGATTCCACCATTTCAATGTAGCACTGCTTAATTAAACTTTTGTTTAACTTCCACCTTTTTTTTGCTTTTGATTAAATTTGGGCGGGTTATTATCAATGTATCTACCCTTCATTACACTTCCGTCTAACTTTTGTTTTCCATTTGATAAGTGCTAGCTAGGTTTTCCACCATTCCACCGAGCTTTGTTTGGGTTAATATTTTAAAGGTTCTCATGCATTAATGTTGTGTACGATCTAGAAAATCTATTTTCATGTGTTTTCATCTCACACCGTTAAGACCTCCATGCAAGAGCATATATGGATGTTACAAAAAGAAGCATTATCGACATTATAACAAAAAATTGATTTCTGCTTGAATTTTGATACAGCCGTTTATTAATGTAGTTAATATACGACACGATTTTCATCATTCTTTCGATGTGCCTACCCTTCATTACACTTTTGTTTAACTTTCTTTTTTCCTTCTATGTTGCAATGTCCTCCACCGTAACTATACTTAATTGCACTTCCGTTCATTTTGTTCATGGGATAGTTAATGTTTAAAAGGTTTACATGCAATGCATGTCCATCCTTATTATTTTACTTAAATTAATTTATTTGATGTAAAAAAAATCAATAATGGATGTTTAATTTCCATTAAAATTGATTGTATGCCATCCAATGGAGGGGGATCCAATTCGCCTGCATGTGTGGGAGCTTTTAAGTAACTATATCCACACATTGCATAATATTAAGGGTTCAGATAGTGGAATATTAGGAGATCTATCAAAAATGCACACTTTCAGCGGTGATTTATTCATTATAAATTATTTATATTTAGTAATCATGATCTAAAGATGGTATCTAAATACATATTTTGGATACTACGTAGATATAAGCTGAATCTAGAAGGCTTGGAGCAATCCTCTTGATCGGGAGGGTACTATAGCAAAAAGTTTACTATCAACAGAAAATCACCGCAAGGTGTAAATAAAGATGCAGTTACTTCTTATCCACAAAATTTAATTAATATTGTTGTCTTAAAACATGTCAAAAATAAAGATGAGATTGGTATATATTCCACTACTTTCAGATATAGCTATGGTACTTAAGAAGCCCTTGGAAGTGCATTTTCCTATTTCCAAACCCGTCGAATGATGGAGGATGCCGTTACCGAACATTTTATGTTGTAGTTTTGTTTCTTAGGGGGTGTTGTGTGGGATTAGATAGGTATATCATATTTTTGAATTAGCATGAGAATACAAGGGGAACACCTTTTTATTTCAAATGTTCTTTAGATATATTTTAATATAAGAATTCCATAAGGAAATTATTTCTGTCGTCAATATTTCTACACTAATATAAAAGAAATCTAGAAAATAGACATTATGTACCGATATATTAGTTTCCTCTAATATAACTTATCTATCATTTAACAAAAAAATACCCCTAACATTTCCCTATTAGTATACAATATCCTATATTGTATACTTGAATACATATAGCGGAGAAAAACCTAAGTTTTGCTTCTTGTGGAGAGTTCACTACAATAACAATCAGATACACCAAGCCTCAAAAAGAAACACATGTAATCAAAATCAACAATGACAACATACATCTTAGATATTAGCTACTTTTTTTAGAAAAAGATCGCATTTCATTCCATTATAAAGAAGAGTACAGGGCCACATAGATAAATGGAGGCTTGGTAATTAGTATAAGAGGAGTTTACACCCATGACCGAACAAAATGCAGATATTTACTACTAATACGTACATCGATAATGAAATTCTATATTCATACAATGTTTCTACTCCATAAACTCTTTCACAAATTTTGCATATTATCTAACATTATTCTATTTGTTTTCCGTTGCATGTTATCCCCCAACATCTACTTAATATTTGACCGTCTTTAGAGGAAAACAAATAATGTAAATAAAAAATTCTATTTGCTACCATCATGATCAATATTCTTTTGGGACTGAATATTTCAAACTCCTTAATTTTTTGTACACTCCAAACATTTTTGTATCTCCTTTGAAATGTACTGATAAGTACCCAAAAAACATGCTTTACTTGGCACCTTACTGCACCATTTACCAAAATTATAAATACTATCTTGAATTTCCTTCGACTATTAAAAAAAGAGTGTTTGCCTGGGCTTTTTGTCAATGTTCATACAAATAGCTTCATCACCTAAAATCTTGGTGCCAAGCATATAGTAGAAGAAGTAAGGTTCTTTTAATGGACTGTGATGACATACTTGGCAACATATTCAAACAGGAAGTCAAGAAAAACACTCCATTGACCTTTGTTGACCCACACTCTTCTTTATAAAGCAGATGCCATTTACCAATCTTGAATATATGCATGCATTTAATTGATTAATCATATTTGTACATGTGATCGATTGATAAGCTCTATTTTAAACTTAATCGTAAGGAATTATGGATAAAATATTTTTTTCATTGTAATTAATAGGATGGCATCAAAATAAAATACGATCAACCTAATAAGCATCGAATGAAGGCAAACTCTCATGTCTATAGAATTCATCAAGTCAAAATAACAAGGGAGGCGTGAAGGCTTTACGAGAAGATAGGAACGCTCTTTAAACGTCTTAATAACAAGGTCAGCATGGATGATTTTGTCATGCATAACATTAAAGAAATTTTCTCAATTACCTAACCGTGTAAAGCACGGGTTCTTGCTAGTTTAAGATTATGATAGGTTTATGCATGTGTTATATATACCAAATTCCTTATTTGCTAAATCTTGGATTTGCTCCTGGAACTAAATTTTCATTTTGATCCATGATCCAATTTAAGATTATGATAGGTTTATGCATGTGTTATATATACCAAATTCCTTATTTGCTGAATTTTTTATTTTCCTGGAACTAAATTTTCATTCTGATCCATGATCCAATTTAAGATTATGATAGGTTTATGCATGTGTTATATACATGAGGAAGAGGAGGAATTTCTGCATGAAGATATAGATGAAGAAGATGATGATGATGAAGAAGAGCTTGATTAGGATGACGCTAATGGAGATGAATGACTTTTTACTTGCTACTTGAATTATTTTTATTTTGACATGTTGTATCGAACATTAGCCCAGGTTATGTAGCTAACATTTGTTCTTTTTTAGCTCTTACAAAATTGAAAATTGCTAAATCTATACAAATTTATGAGGTATACGTATAAAAAATAATTTACATATTTAAAAGAAAAAATGAGGCTGCCCCCACCTTATTTCGTGCAATTTTTTTTATTCTTTTGAAAAATATCACCATATATATTCATCTATATATCCCTGCAACATGTCATTCGAATTTCATCAGAAACATAGACACCTATACCCTTCATCTAGAACAGGTAATTTCAACGGTCTAAACATTGTTGTAATTGACTTGTTCTAGATGGAAGGCATATGAGTCTCTGTTTCTAACGAAATTCGAATGGCATATAGGGGGGATATATAGATGAATATACATGGTGATATTTTTCAAAAAAAATAAAAAAAATGCTAAAAATGGGGCGGGGACATCCATGTTGGCTACCCCAAGGAGGCAGTCCCATTGAACCCTATTTAAAGTAATAAAAAATTCAAAATCGATTAATGCCCAACTAAATCCTATTAGTCACCCAACCGTCGATTAATCCTTAGTCAGTGGCATGGTCGACCGAGTACTAATGACCGACTTCTGCAATCTTACATCACATTACCCATCAACATTAAGATATGGAACCATACCTCGAACCTCATGAGCCTTAAACTCCCAAATGAGCCCTCAACCTACTCAAGACTCAACCATTTCGCATATTTTCCCAATCATTGACCATTACTATCACTAGCATGTCTAATAAACTCATGAAAGTGACCCATCATTGTATTACCAAGCTTTCAATCACCTTGAATCAACTTCCCTCAAAAAAAAATGAATAAAGTTCCTTCCCTGCTTCCCACTAGCCATGGTCTGTAAAAAAATCTTGTTGCAACCCTGTTCAAACAATGTTTGCCTCGAGAATTGTAACCACTATAACTCGTACTTCTATCTTCCTTTAATTCCACCATCGTGTCAGCCTTCACTCCTTTAGTTCATCACTAGTTAGGATCCTGACGTCTTTCATCCTGTCCAACGAGATAATCTCCTCCGCCATAACCAATAACTATTGAGGACATGTAGCCTTTATGCACTCGATTGGCATCTACTTAAGTAATACCAACTTCAAAGCCATCCTCATTGTCATTTAACTGTCAACTACCAACCACTCCATAAGCTAACCATCATTTCCTTGTAACCCTCCTCCATCATCCATGAGCATTCGAACCTAAAGATATGGGAATGACGAAGCCCTTTACTCAAATCTCAAACAAGGGAGTAGAATCCAACCTAGATCTCGTCAAAGCTTTGACCAAATGAAACTAAGCAGACCCAACATCTCTTGGGTGATGGGACCAATAGAAACGATCAATAAGTGACCTCAAAGAGGAGTTTTGCCACTGTCAAGAAAGAGTTAGGATAACTTTACTTTTACAAATTGAAAATACATCCTTCCACAACTTTGACCAAAATCAATGATTGAGATGAGTGATTAACAAATTTAAAGCCATGGACACCATTAGATAACCCAAATATATACATACATCTATATGGAGGTCATATGAGATGGTAAGATAGTCATTCCTTTCTCTCTATACACACATGATGGTGAGATGAGTCATCCCTTTCTCTCTCTCTCTATCTATACCATGGAAGGCCGTATCCCGATATATCGGCGATATATCGGCGATATATCAGTATCTACAGGTCACCGATATATCGCTGATATGTCCGATATCGGGTATCGACACGCAAAAAAGGCATGCTGAATCCCGATGTCGGCGATACGGCGTCGATATATCGCCGATATATCGGCGATATATCGGTATCGACATGGTACCGATATCGATATGTCCTTCCATGATCTATACACACACGTGCATACATAGGAATTTACTTTTACAAATTGAAAGTACATCCTACATGACTTTAGTCAAAATCAAAGATGACTGATCACAAAATTTAAAGTTGTTGGGAAAAACGAATCAAATGTTTATTACATGAAACCCTAGGCTCTTACAGAGGAGAGTCCTATGGGTAAATTACAGAAGACAGACGGAAGAACAAAGAAATAAGGAATACATATAAAAACATAGACATATCTCTACACTCCCCATCAAGATGGAGCAAAGATATCAATCATGCTCAACTTGGATGAACACTTCTGGAATGATCCTCTGAGCAATGCCTTGTGAAAATGTATGTCGTTTGATATCCAGAGCTGACATGAGAAGCAAAAATGAACCCTTTTTGAATCACGTCACGTATATAGTGACAGTTAACTTCAATATGTTTCGTTCTTTCATGAAATGCAGGATTATTTGCTATAAATAAAGCAACTTGATTGTCACATTTCAATGACATAGGAAGGGGCACATCTATGTGTAGATTTTCTAGTATAACCCGAACCCACATCATTTCCGTACTCGCTTGTGCCATAACCCTATATTCTGATTCTGAACTAGGCTACGTTTGTTTCTTGCTTTTCCAGGAAATGATTGAATCTCCCACAAATACAGCAAAACCTGACGTGGACTTTTTGTCCTTAGGGCATCCTCTGTAGTATGCATCTGCATAGGCTGAAATAGCGATATCTCCCCCTTTTCTGAATAGCAACCCTGCCCCTGGAGATGATTTTAGGTACCTTAATATCATGTGTATAGCATCCATATGTATCCGACGTGGTTGTTCCATGAGCTGACTAACCTGACTGACAGCAAAGGAGATGTCGGGTCTAGTAATGGCTACATAGAGAAGCTTTCCCACTAGCTCTCTATATCTTCTCTTGTCGACCGCATATGTACGATCATCATACAGTTTCATACTTGGATCCAAAAGTGAAGTAGCAGGACGACATCCAAGCATGCTTGTCTCACTTAGCATATAAGTGATATACTTTCTTTGAGTCATCACAATGCCGTGTTGATTCTTGGCAAACACTAACCCCAGAAAGTATCTTAGGGTGCCAAGATCTTTGCTGACGAATTGATTGCCAGAAATTCTTTCGTCCTTTTTATCCCTTGGATATCATCTCCTGTAACTAGTATGTCATCAACATACACCATAACAACTATTGAATCTCTGGATGTTTTCTGTACGAAGAGAATGATCTGCATTCGACCTGCTGAAACCATGTTTTTCAAATAAATCTGGGAGCTTCTGAAACCAAGCTCTCGAATTATGTTTAAGACCGTATATAGCCTTATGGAGTCTACATACCTGCTGACATTCCCCCTCAGCTGCAAACCCCGGAGGCTGATGCATGTAGACCTCTTCCTGAAGATCATCATACAAGAAAGCATTTTTAACATCTAGTTGAAATAAAGGCCAATCACATACCACAACAACTAGGATTACCCGTAGGGTAGAATGTCGATCAACAAGAGAGAAGGTATCCAGATAATCTACCCCATACGTCTGAGTAAAACCTTGTGCAACAAGTTTGGCCTTGTATCTATCAAACTCCCATCGACATAATACTTTACCGTAAATACCCATTTGCAGCTCACAACAGACGACCCGCTCGGGGTGGGTACCAAGGTCTAAGTACCACGAGACTTTAAGGCCACCATCTCCTCCTCCATAGCTTCGCGCCACTGACTATCTTGCAAGGACTCTTGATGATTCCGTGAGATGTGCACCGTAGACAAAGCAATAACAAATCGCATGAATTCTCCTTTAAGACAATCGAACGACACATGTGAGGCTATAGGATAGGATGCACAAGAACGCTTCTACTTCTGAATAGCAATGGGTACATCAAGATCAGTAGTTGTATCTCCACTACTCTCCTGCACCTCTCACTGTTGAGACACATCTCCAGACCATCGTTAGAAATATCAAATTCAGGACATACCGCAGGCGTGCTGGATGACGTGCAATGAACATGAGCAGGAGGAGGCCGGCGACTGTAGTGAAGTGGTAACGGTGGGATTGGGATAATAGGTTGAATGACAGGAGATGGTGGTGGTGATGACGGGGAGGATATAGGAGGAGGTGGAACGTATATTTCAATATCAGAGTCCGAGGGAGTTAAGCGATCACCTGTTGGAGAGAAATACATTATGGATTCAAAAAATGTGGCATCTGCACTGATATAGTATTTCCAATTCACATGATCATGATATCTATATCCCTTCCGAGTCCTAGAATACCCCACAAACACACACTTGATAACTCTACGAGAGAGCTCGTCCATCCTAGGGGAGAAGTTGTAAACAAATGCAACAGACCCAAACACACGTGGATCAACAGTAAACAACTCTTTATCTGGGAAAACAATTGAGAATGGAACTTTTTCTCTTAAGACAAAGGACGTCATCCGATTTATGAGGTGCGGGCTGTAAGAACAACATCAACCCATAACGAATGATGGGTATGACTCTGTATAAGAAGTATACGAGCAACATCCAGAATATGGTGATGTTTTCTTTCAGCAAACCCATTCTATTGGGACGTGTAAGCACATGTTCTTTGATGAATTATCCCATGAAAAGAGAAAATACCGAGGTACATCATGAGTGCAAAATTCAAAAGCATTGTCAGTCCTCATAATCTTTACATTGAAAGAAAACACATTACGAACTTCATTCAGAAAGGTTTGAATCAAATTCCCAACTTCGGATTTATTTTTTCATCGGAAACACCCAAGATAAATGAGAAAAAACATCCACAACCACTAATAAAAAACGGTGTCCCTGATGATCAGGAACCCGACTCGGACCCTAAATGTCTACATGGAACAACTCAAAACGGGAACAACTACTTCGACTCTGACGACTTGGAAAGACAGACCGATGATGTCTTCCCAACTGACATGCCTCACAATCAAATGAAGCTCGAGGCGAAATCTGGGGAAGGACATGTCGTAACTTCTGGAGGGGAAGATGATCAAAACGCAGATGCCATATGAATGGAGATACAAAGGTATTGGAATGAGATGATAAACCAGCACAAGATGATTGAACCAATATGTAAAGACCTCCTGCTCACGACCACAGTCAATCACCCAGCCAGTCAGAATGTCCTGAAAAATAAGAGACGATGGGTCAAATATAGCCCGACAATTCAAACCTCTAGTAATCTAACTAATGGATAATAAGTTCATAGAAAAATCCGGGGCATGTAACACATTCTGCAAACGTATAGATGGCGTAAAACTACTCTCCCCCTGGCCCGTGATAGGGGAATGAGTCCCATCAGCTATGATGATAGTTCGTCCTGGAGGAATCTGCCTATAAGCAATCAACATATCTCTATTTCCACACAATTGTTGTGTTGCCTTAGAATCCATAATCCACTCTGTTATAGGAGAACCACGACAAGTAGATGATATAATGCCACTTGAGGTGTTGGCTCCAGCAGAGGCTGCGACATTGTGGGTAGATGTGTCACATGGGTTAGTAGGAGGCATTATATCCCTCAGACGAGAGACAAGATCATCATATCGGTGCTCAGAATAAGGCGCAGATGCTGAAGATGAACCATGTTTTGCATCACGTGCAGATGTTGAAAACCCATGCTTGTTGTAGAATGTGTCCTCTGTGGGTCCAGATCAATGGAAGAAGGTGCAGGATAATGATGATCGACCACAACCTCCTCTACCATGTAATCCACGGCCTCGAAACTGAGATGAACCACCTCTTCCACAATAGGCAGCCATGGCAGATGAATTTGGTGCTGGAGTTGGAACAATGATCCTATTTAATCTTCGGAAGACCTCCTCCATTGGAGGGATAGTATCATTGGCTAGTATCTGGGAGGATGCAACCTCATACTGTGAGTCAAGAGAGGCCAGAAATACTCCCACCATCGTAGCATTCCAAAACGTCTTCATTTGTTCTGAGTAGCCGAGAGAGGTACGGAGCTATGAAGCTTCTCAAACATCCCACAAAGGGCAGTATAGTTTGCATGTAGTGGTCGACCATTTTGCTTGATGGTGAAGATGTCATGCTACAGTTGTAGGATTTTTGTTTCATTCTCGGCATGTGAATATGTGGCAACCAGAATGTCTCACATAGCTTTGGTTGTAGGCTGGTACAGGACATCATTTGCAATATCGGGCATCAAGGTACCATACTACCAAACCTGTGCATACGCATCGTCAGCTTCCCATGAGGCAAACAACCCCGCCTTCTCCGTCGTCTCTTCATCGGTAAGAATACGCTTCTTACCCATCGACTTCATTAAGCTCATGAATTGCATGGCCCACAGCTCGTAATTCATCCCATCCATCTTAATTATGGGTGTTGGACCTCTGAGGTGCCCGTGGTGGGAATATCAAACTTGTTCTCTGACATCTTGATGCTCGAAGAAGACGAGGATTGTCGACTTTTAAAAAAAATTGTCTATACAGACATAAGGGAGGTTGATTGCATGTATAGACTTAGATCACAATCAACTCCCTAAAAAAAACTTGGTGTTGTGATGATGTGTCAAGTTAAGGGTGTAGCAAAAGGAGACTGCGGAGACCGCATGTGCGGTAGGGGCCGCAGGGACGACAGCCGCAGGTGCGACAGGGGTCGCAGGGACGGCAGAGGCCGCAGAGACAACGACCTGCGAAGGGCGGCGAGGGCTGGAGCCGCAAAGGGCAACCGCAATGGCGACGAGGACTGGAGCCGCGCTGCGTGGTAGTGTACAGAGGAGGCGATGCACGAGGGCTGGAGCAGTGAGGGCTGTGGCGGCGAGGGCTGGAGCCGCGCTGCATGGGGGCACGTGGAAAAGGGCTGGAGATGGGGCTAGGGTTTCGTATAAGAGCTCCCGCCAAGGCTGCTGCTCTGATACCATGTTGGGAAAAACGAGTCAAATGTTTATTCCATGAAACCCTAGGCTCTTATAGAGGAGAGTCCTATGGGTAAATTACAGAAGACGGATGGAAGAACAAAGAAATAGGGAATACATATAAAAACATAAATATAACTCTACAAAAGCCATTGACACCATTGGTTAATCCATGTACAAGTATATGGAGATCATGTGAGATGGTGAGATGAATCATATTAGCCACTGAGTTCCTCCCTCTCTCTCTTAGTATATACATGCATAGGTATGTATGTATTTGTATATGTATGTGTGCGTAGATATGTATGTAAACATAGCAAGAGGGGGCTACTAATTGTAGGAATAGAAAGGTAATATTTACATCTCACTTTAAGAAAGCTAGATTTACAAAAATAACCAAAAGGCTGTTTTGAAAAACTTAAATTTATTTGAAAAATTCAACCATCATGTACAGAAGGTTTTTCATTATCTCAAATGTCATTTTAACTAGCTCTATCTACCGAGATTGCTGCAGTCAATTATAACACAATTTGAAGATGTTTGGTTGTAGACTTAGAATTCTTAAATGCTTATCTATAAAAAAATAGTACCTAACAGCAGAGATCTTCTCCATTTCAGCAGCAAATGCTCTACTTAATTGGCCCTCATCACCGTGCTGCAACATCACTAATCATAATTAGACATTACTGACAATAAAATTGCACGTAGTATATCTTAACGAGAAGAACTTGATTCATTTGTCAATAGTGCAGTACAATCTGGGAATTTTGTTGTTACCGAGTTAATTATTTGGATAGTATATACAAGTTAATTCCATAAGGAAATGCGTCTCCTGAATTCAGATTTAATAGTGTTCCGCTATCTAGAGCCTAACAGCCTTTCAGGTATTAAAAGATTTACCGCTGCATGTATAACACGTACAGATTGAACCAAAGATAATATGGTTTGATAAAAGTTTACACAATGTGAAGTATTTGAGAAATCAAAGGAAAATAGGGTTTTGGAAGAGTGTACGGGGGCGGCCAAAAAAAATATTTGAGAACAAATTCTCAACTATTTTTCTCTGTATCCTTTACAACTTGAAAGTTGAAATTCTTTCTATTCAATTGAAACAATTAATAAGATGAAAGGCCTTGGCCTTCCTTTTCTAGGGCATTGGACAGTCTTACTCCATGCATGGACGTCCAAGATGGAGAGAGATAGCTCTCTCTCTTTCCAATTTATCTCTTCTTAAATTGAATTTTCAATTCAACTTGAAACGTGATTAGAATTTGAATCATTGATTTAAAGGAAGGAGATAAATATGAAAACAAGCTTCTCCTATTATTCTCTCTCCACCATGGGATTATGCGAGAAATTCATTTCTTCAATTTCCCATTCAATCAATTCAATCTTTATGTCTAATAAGTTAAAGGTTAATAATTAATTTCCGCCTACCATCATGCAAAAATTACAAAAATCATCCAATCAAAAATAAATATATTCAAGAATCTACAATAAAATATAAATCAAATGTATAATTATTTAATTATGTGAATCATATTTACTCCATATTAAATCTGAATCAAACTCATATTAACTTTAATTTTTATGGATATCTATCCATATTAATTAATTGTCAATAATGTGAATCATATTCACATAGTGCAGTATAAGTTTTATCCATGATAATAAAAATTTTAGCTTGATATTCGATAGCTCAATGTACGAATCATAATCCCAAGGTTGCAAAAATCGGTGTAATCGATGCTATTGTTGGCTTGGTCACTGACTAAGGATTAATCAACAGTCAGACAACTAATCGGATCTTGTTGGATTTTAGTTGATTTTTGAAATCTTCAATTACTTTAAATAGCAAAGAAGGAAGCAAAGAAGGTTGTAAGTAAAGCTAAGTCAAAAGCGTATGAAGTATGTAAAATGATCTTGACTCTAAAGAAGGACAAAATGATATATTGAGACTAGTCAAAGCAAGAGAAAGAGAAACCAAAGACCTTTCACAAGTGAGATCCATTAAGGATGAGGAAGGGCATGTCCTCGTTACTCAAAAAGATATAGACACTAGATGGAAGCGGTATTTGCATAAGTTTTTCGTTAGGGAAGGGAACAAAGAGATCACTTTGAGAGATCTAGCTTATAGTGAAAGTTACTTGAATCGTGCAAGCTGTAGACGAATACAAAGGTAGGAAGTATAGCATGCTTCGAAGGTTATGAAACATGGGAAAGGTGGACATGATGATATTCCTATAGAAGTATGGAGAATTCTAGGTGAACATGGTTTGACTTGGTTCACACATCTATTCAATATTATTTGGTGAAGCAAAAAAATGCTTGAAGAATGGAGGAGAAGCACCATGATGTCTCTTTATAAAAATAAGGGATTTTTACACACATAACCCTGAGTAATTTCGCAATAACATTCATAACCCTGCATAATCGCGAATTACACGAGGAACCCTAAGTAATGCTTAACTCTTACATGGCACAACCCCGTGTTATATTCCGTTTGAGCTACCGTTATATTTGACGGTTTTTGATGAAAAAGACAAAACTACCCTTAAAACTCATTCTTATTTGCAAAATATTCCATTATTTTCTCCATCATCTAAGAGGGCCTGGGAGGTGGAGGTGATCAATGAGGAAGGAGGAGGCCGAGGGGCTGCTGGAGTTGGAAGACGTGTTCGTCCGGTGCTGCAAGGGGGCTGGGGCTTTCACCTACCGAATACCACCACCTTCCCTGCTTCGAAGACCGCGAGCAGAGGATGCCTGCCTCAAAGCCCCCGTGCCACGAGCTTCTCCCACCTCATGCTCGAAGCATCTCCCCCCTCCCCGCTCCTCCCGAAGCCCCCCCCCCCACCCCTACCGCCCCCGCGTCACGCGCACTCGCTAGCGCCCTCCCCGTCGAGCTCCCCCGCGCTCGCCAGCGCCTAGCACTCCTCCCCGTCGAGCTTGTCCCTCCTGCCCCCCACTGCAGCGCTGTCGCCCGAGCCACTCCTGCTTCTCCCGAAGCCCCCCACCCCTGCTGTCCCCGCATTTACTCAAAGCATCGCCTCGCGCGCTGCGCTTTTCCCGCCCCGCCGAGCTTCTCCCTCCTGCCCCCCCTGCAGCGTTGTCGCCCGAGCCACCCCTGCTTCTCCCGAAGCCCCCGACCCTTGCCGCCCCCGCATTTGCTCAAAGCACCGCCCTGCGCGCTGTGCTTCTCCCGCCCCGTCGAGCTTCTCCCTCCTGCCCCCGCCCCATGCAACGCTGTCGCCCGAGCCACCCATGCTTCTCCCGAATCCCCCCATCCCTGTCGCCCCTGCATTTGCTCAAAAGACCGCCCCGTGCGCTGCGCTTCTCCCGCCCCGCCGAGCTTCTCCCGAAGCCCCCCACCCCTGCCGCCCCCGCATTTGCTCAAAGCATCGCCTCGCGCGCTGCGCTTCTCCCGCCCCGCAACGCTGTGCCCCCCGGCCCCGTCGCACAGCTCCTCCCAAAAGCCCCACCGTCTCACGAGCAGCCCCCCCTGCCCAACTCCTCTCGAAGCCCCCCACCGCTCAGTTCCTCTCGAGGCACCCCACCCCACCACCCAACTCCTCTCGAAGCCCTCCGGCCCTCCCTTGCCCTACAGGCCTCCGCGACCCGCTGAACACCGCCCCTGCAGGCCTCGGCGTCTCGCTGCCCCCCGCCCCCCGCATGCCTTCCGCCCCCTGCTCATCACCTTTTTTTTCTTTGGATTAATCCCAACCATTAAATGATGGACAGGTTAGATTAACTCAATCATCTGGTTGAGTTAATGAACTCAACTAACAGAAGGTTATGGGCGTAAAGCGGAGCATTTATTCAAGGTTTTAGGTGTAATTCACGATTATACAGGGTTGTGATTGTAATTGCAATGTTACTCAGGGTTATGGGTGTAAAAATCCCTAAAAATAAAGTAGACATTCAAAATTGTCCGAATTGTAGAGGTATCAAACTGATGAGTCATACTACTAAAATTTAGGAACGTGTGATTGAAAGAAGGTTGAGGCAAGTTTCCAAAGTAACAAAAACCAACTCGGATTCATACTAGGTCGCTCAATTATTTAACTATCCACTTGTGGAGAACAATGGAGATTTATAGAGGTAAAAGGAAAACTTCCATGCGGTTTTTATTGATTTGGAGAAGGATTACGATTAGATCCCATGGGAGATGTTGTGGAGAGTTTTGGAGAAGAGACAAGTAAATGTCATATACATTAACCTTATAACGGATATGGATGATGGGGTTTCATCTTGAAGATGCGTAAGGATCCATCCTGTGAAGATTGACTATTTTAACATCAAAGGTAAGCATCAAAGTTCAACTTTGAATCTATCCTTTTCACTTTGATTATGGACGAACTGACTAGTCACATTCAAGATTAGTTACATTGGTGTATGTTGTTCATCGATGATATTGTGTTGATTAATGAGATTAGAGATGGGGTAAATGAGAAGCATAAGATTTGCTCGCGTTTCCTTATGGGGAAAGCAGAGGGGTGGGTCGAGATCGACCGGAGAAGCGGATGCGTGCCTTTTTATGGGGAAAGCAGAGGGGTGGGTCGAGGGGCGCCCACCTTGTTGGGTAGGAGGATATTACGGTCAAGAAGAATCAGGGAGGGCTGGGGGTGAAATCTCTCGAGCAAATGAACGAGGCTTTGCTGCTTAAGTGGGCAAGCAGAATTTGGGGTCCGGGGGAGGATCTTTGTTGTGTCGTGGTGCGCAGGATCTATGGTGTGTGTGGGAGGGGGGGGGAGCGCCGCCGATGCAGGTTGACCGTTTGGGCTCTCCCACTCCCTTTTGGAGGGGGTCGTGGAGGTTTTCTTGAAGAATATTGCGCTCTTTAGGCCGATCCTTGGTGGGGCGAATCCTTCTCCTTTTGGTCGGACGATTGGACGGGGGGAGGGGCCTTTTGCTCGCATTTCCCTCGTTTGTTTGCTCTTGCTGAAGATAAATTGATTTCGGTTGCAGCTTGCCGGTCGGATGGAAATTGGTGCCCGACATTCTCCGCTAACTTCTCCGACCAGAGATTGGAAGATTTCTTGGCCTTGCTGGATGCTGTCAGGGAGGTGGGGCGCCCATCGGAAGGGAGGGACCATTGGAGTTGGCGTGAGGGCCCGTTCACGGTCAAGAAGGCTTTTGGGGCTATCAGCAGGCCGCCGCCTTCCCAATCGGAGATTTTGATTCGCGATTGTGCGTTCTTTTGGGCTCTCAAGCTTCCTGAGAGAATTGATTTCTTCTTATGGTTGTTCAAGAGACAGAGGCTGATGACGAGGGACCGATGTGCCAGGCTTATGGGAATCACCTCTGACAGGTGCCTTCTCTGCAGTGAGGCGATTGAATCATCTGTTCTTCAAGTGCCCCATGGTGATTCAGATATGGCAGGGGGCCAGTTTGGCCTGGTGCTGCACTGAGGATCTCCAGTTATTCTAGTCAATAAAGGTAGACCTAGGAGGGAGTTGTTTTATCCTTTGGCCGTATCGTGGGCTGTTTGGCTAGGTAGGAATGATTTGTTTTTCTCGGGCCAGCGCTTCTATAAGGAGAACGTGGGGATTCATGCCAAGAGTTTGGTGGAGGAATGGGTCTTGTAACTGCTCTCTCTTTAGGGCATGTGTTTGTATTATCCTCCTTGCTTCTATTTCCGTTTTTTGAATAAAAGTTGGGGCGAACACCAACGAGTGTATCCCCATCATTTCAGGATTTCAAAAAAAAGCATAAGATTTGAAGACATGCCTTACAAATTAATGGATTTCCTATAAGTGCAGCTAACACCAAATAAAAGGAGTGCACATTTAATGGAAGTAATGGTGAAGGAACCGATATCAAGATTTAAGATGATAACATTCAGAAGAAATATTCTTTTAGATACTTGGGATCTTTATTGCAACATGATGGGGAAATCAATGAAGATGTTATTCATAAAATAAATGTAGGTTGGCTGAAGTGGAGAGGAGCCGAAGCCTCTATTGTTCCATGTGATAAGAAAATTCTTTCAAAAATCAAAGTATTTTGAAGCAACTGCGAGACCTGTTATGCTCTATAGATCTAAATGTTGGACTGTAACCATAGACATGTGCAGAGAATGCAAGTAGCAGAAATGAAAATGGCAAGGTGTATGTGTGGTCATATACAAAAAGACCAGATTCAGAATGATGCAATCAGAAGGAAAGTTGGTGTAGCTCCGATGGAGTAAAAGATGAGAAAATCCGCTTAAGATGGTTTGGCCATTTGCAAGGTCAACTAACGCACAAGTTAGAAGTTGCGAAATTTGGGATGTTGAACCGGTTAAAGATGACAAGAAAGGTCTAAGAAGTGTTGGAATGTGACAATACCAAGGGATCTTAATTATTCGGATATAAGCCCGAGAATGGCCTAAGATAGAACTGAATGGAGGCAAGAATTCTATGGAGCCTTGGATGGGCCTCTATTTGAGGTCCATTCCACCATTACTCGAAAGAAAAAGACTTCATTTAGTCGATCCTACTTAAATATATAAATCATTTTTCATACATATATTCTTCTTTATTTACATAAATTTGTAAATTTAATACATTTTCATACTGAAATAAAAGAAGTAATTGAATTTAAAGAAAAAAATTTAATAGATAAGAATAAGTTTGCTTTTAAAAAAGTAAAACAAATAAAAAAGAATATGTTATCTCCAAGCAAAAATAGACAAACTAGTTGATCGACCGACAAATCAAGCCGAGTAGTGGCTGACAGATTATTGATCGGTTAGTCAATAGTCACTCTGTCACCCCACCGACTTAAATAGTCGACTGACTAGTCGGACTAGTCGGTCGATTTTTACAACAATACCTAATCCAATTAGGACATGTGACCAACATTCTCGGATACTTGTGATAATGTCAAGGAGATTATAAAAACCATGTATAGTGACTTGATACTTACTCTTTCATATAATATTAGGGTTTAAACCACTTTGGGTAGTTCCATTTGGATCCATTACGAAACATTACCAACCATTTCTCTGAACCAGTACCGGTCAATTTCCAACCATTTGGATATATTTCAAACCATTTCTGCAACCATTTGGATCTAAAGATGGGTTCTATGAATTGAAATTTAATCATTTAATTTTCAATCATTTAGCCACAAAATAGAATCACTAAAATCAACCATGTTTCATCGCTCCCTCGAAATGAAAGTGTCATGGCATATAATCTATTATGATTGCATTAACTCAAAGTATTCCCAATACTCAAGCATCCTACATACTGGAAGACTTCAACTAAACCCGACGTTCAGATCCATTTTTTATTGTCTCAATCGATCGTTGGCAGACAATATTAATCATATGCTTTCCAAAAGCCAATATTAACAATTTTGAATTGTCTTGTTTCAAAAAAGACGACCATGCATGGAATTTGTTGTGACCCCAACATCTCATAAGTGAGATCAGTCTCTTGGTTCAAAAAGTATGAAAATGTATGATTCTTTCGAGAGATTCAACACCCTTGACATGACTTATCTGATACCTCTAAATCTCTATTCATATGCAGATGACCTGCATTCGACCAGAAAAGCATCTCACCAAAGTCTCAATTCGCCTACGCAAATGGGAGGATGCGTGAAGGTTGAGCACCACAGCTCACACGGCCGGGTGTCTCAGGCGGGTGCCTCAGAGAAGGTTGGTGAATGGTCAAGATGTTTCAGAGGTAGGTGCTTGCAGTGTGGGGGATGGGGCCATCGCGTGATGGTGGGTCGCGACTCGATGAGGTGTTTCTTGTGCGGCCGGAATGGACACAGGAGCATAAACTGTGCTAAGAAGGTTTCGAGGAGGAAAGTTGGTGTGGGGACTGGCGAGGTCGAGCGGATGCCGGCTCTAGTTGTGGTTGGAGTTTGCCGCTCGAAAGACCGGTGGTCTTGTTGATACGATGGAGGACCTCAACCAGGCGAACGACTGTGATTTTAGGGGTGATGTAGTCAAATTGGAAGGGTCGGTCGTGTGCGCTCGAGGTCTCCTGGCGGAGGGGGCTTAAAAGTTAATGTTATTCTCGCATGGTGCAAAGGAGCTGGTTCATTGGAGATTCTCGTTCATCCGGGATGGGTCGTGTGATGCTTGGCGAGGGAGCAGGCGCATCTCCATCCGTGGCCTTCCCCTGATGGGAAGAGGTATCGATCTGTGTCAGATGGTATTGGGTGCGACCAATTGCCATAGATAGTCGCGATGGGGTATGGTCTCAGGTGCCCACTACCGACTCACTTTGGAGCTACTTTCCGAGGGTGCTCTTTTGTGGTGGAGTGGAGGTGCGGGAAGAGGATCTCAAGGCGGTTGTATCGGGGTCCATTCCGGTAGAGGGTGGTGGCCAGTCATGAGAGGTCTTCTAAGAAGGTGCTCGGGTTTCTTTCCTTGAAGTTCAAAATCCATTGACATTTGAGGAAAAGGTTGGAGTTGCTTCTAACGAAAGCATCGTTGTTCTGCCCAAGAGACGTTTTGGTGGCATTGGGGGTCTGCCCTCTTATGCACATATTTTGATCGAAGGTATGCTTTTTCGGAACCAGAGTGTCGGATTCGCGCTCGGCGCTCTCGGATCCGAAGAGGCAGAGTCGTAGGGGCCCCCACAGGTAGCGCTCTCGGATCCAACTCTCATCTATCGATCGGGCCCGCTCGGGGGACGCGGGTCTAGCAGGCCATTTGCTAATTTGTTGAATCTGGGTCAACTATGAGCTCTGCATAGGAGGTCCAGTCGGGCCCCCAATGCAGAATTCGAATATGGGGTTATCTTCAACTACGGGTTGGCCTCTCGGACCCGATTCTACAGTCGAGTGATAAGATGCACCTCGATCCGTCTTTGGAATTGATGTCTGTTGCCACCTCCTCTCGGATCTTGCCCAACGATCCATGCTGCTATCCGTGGAGTGGGAGTGATCGGCCCCCGCCTCCGTCAAGGTCGGTGCTATTATATTTGGGCAGTGCGATGCTGGGGATAGCTCCCTCCCTAGGGTTGCGGATGTGTCCACTACGTCATGTTATGTTGGCGAGTCCAAGGATATGGCACGGGCTGCAGATGCGGAGAGTCTGGTGGGCTCCTCGGTGAACCACCTTGTGGGGAAGCTTGGAGTTGTGGCTCATAGCACAAGGATCTTTTTAAAAGTGGTATTATCGATGCGATTTGAAGGAGACAAGGAGATTGCGCATGTTGGAGGTATATCAACGTGTAGTGGTGCATGTGGGCGATGGGGTTTCGGGCAGAGGAGGGGAGCCGGTTGCTCAACCCCTTGCGTTACAGGTGGTGGCCCCTATTGTGCTATAGGCGGAGGAGGAAGGAGGAAGTCGTCGAGAGGGTTCGAGGCCGGATGGTTTGGTGGACGAGTCTAGAGAGGTTCTGGATGACCGAGAGGTGATCCAGGTGTAGGGGTCAGGGGTGTTGAAGGAGGTTGAAGAAGAGGTGATGGAGGCACGGGGGGAGATGGGGGAAGGCCTGGAGAGGGAGGTCTTGTTGTATCTCGATTTGATTCCGTCATCGGGGGTCACGAAGATTGCTCAATGAAGCTGATAACCTGGAATGTAAGGGGCCTGGGGCATACAGTGAAGTGGTTGGCGCTGGCTAAAATGTTGTCAGAACAGCGAGCGGACATTGCCATGTTGTAGGGAACTAAGATTTCAGAGGATGTAAGCAGCAAGTGGAGGGAGATTGGGGGGTCTAGGATGGGGGAGTTCAAGGCCATAAAGGCTATCGGAGCGGTTGGGGGTAGTGTGATGGGTTGGCATGGAATTGTTGTTGAGATGGTGGGTACGGAGGTTAGCGGGGCATTCTCGCTTTCGATCTTGCTACGACGCAGGGTGAATGGCTTGGTGATTCTGACCACGAATGTTTACGGTCCTCGCAATGGGGATAGTATTGGCGGCCTGGTGAGGAAATGTGCATGGTGAGGGCGAGACTCCTGGACGCTACATGGATCGTTGCCGGGGACTTTAATGTGACGCTACGGTCGAAGGATCGCCTAGGGGAACGTGGAGGGAGAGATAGTGGTACTTCGACGCTTGTAGATATGGTGGATGAGTTGGGACTCCAAGTGGTGGATGTTGCCTGGTGTAGGTACACGTGGAGGAGCTCGTAGTCGCACTCCCGCATTGATAGATTCATGATGTCACATGAGGCACTGACGGATTTCTCGTTAGCTAGGGCTCATGCTCTTCCCAGGGCACTGTCGGATCACACACCGTTGTTTTGGTGTTCTGGGGAATATGACTACCGACGCTCGTTCTTCATATATGAGAGGGCTTGGCTTTTGAAGGAGGAATTCAAGGAGGTATTGATGGAATTTCGGGTTGGGTGCTTGGTGATGGGCACAACATCTTCAGGTTTGCTAGCAAACTTACGACACTCAGGAGATTCCTGATGAACTACAACATGGAGAAGATGGTGTACACAGGGCTCGTAAGCAGATAGCTCAGGAGGAGGTTCAACATCTTGACTGACTTGAGGACGAAAGGGATCTAACTATTGAGGAGGTGGTCATGAGGGGCAATCACTTGGAGGAGATTCTCTAGGAGGATAAAAGAGAGGAGGTTGATTGGAGGCAGAGATCTAGGCAACGATGGTTGCATGAGAGGGATGCAAATACGAAGTTCTTTCATGCTATGACCAGTGGTCGAAGATGCTAGAACCTGATTTACTCGATCTCAATAGGCAGGGAGGTGATAAAGGGAGACCGAGCGGTGGGAGTGGCCTTACGGTCGCATTTACAGGGCTTCAACAGGTGACGTGGGAGGGATGGCGGGAAATGGTGTCATGTACATACCTGAGTCTGATGTGACTTCTCTTGTGAGAGATTTCTCATAGGAGGAGGCAAGGAGGGCGTTGTTTCAGCTGAATGTGGATGACGTGCCAGGCCCGGATGGGTTCTCGATTCTTTTCTACCAGGAATTTTGGGATACTATCAAGCAATAATTGATGGAGGTGCTTGCGGAATTCCGGGATGGCAATTGTGGTTTTGAGAGGTTGAACAAGGCACTCATTTTTCTGCTTCCAAAGAAGGATAGACCGAATAGTGTGGAGGATTATAGTACGATTGCTTTATCGAATGTTGCCTATCTGATTATTGCAAAGATCGTGGCGAATAGATTGAAGGGAGTGGTTGACAGGATTGTTTTGTTGGAGCATACGACATTTGTGTCGGGGAGAGCTATGGTTGATGGCTTGGTTATGGCGTCCGAGATGGCAACGGCCTGGAAAAGGAATAAGGTAAAGGGGGTGATTTGGAAGGTGGATTTTTCAAAGTCATATGACAGTGTGGACTGGAGATTCTAGCGGGTTTTCCTAGAGAAGAGAGGTTTCCCGGGCCTATGGATTTCGTGGATCAAACGATGCGTCACAACAATCTCTCAAGCCGTGTTGGTCAATGGCAATCCAAAAGGGGGCTTTTTCCAACCGTAGAGGGGTATTAGGCAGGGATGCCCTCTAGCTCCGCGCTTTTTTGTGATTGTGGCAGACGCAATGGCAGTAATAATGAGGTTGGCAATAGGAGGTGGTTGGTGTGTTGGGTTTAAGGAGGAAATTTCGATCCCGCTTCTGCAGTATGTTGATGGCACTGTTGAGTTCATGGGGGCAGATGAGGTACAAATACGCAGAGCGCCAACCATCTTGGATATTTTTGGAGGCATTTCTTGCCAGCAGATTAACAGACGAAAATCAGTGGTGGTCCCTTTTGGATTCAATGAGATGGAGATACAGAGAGCGGCAACGATTTTGGGTTGTCCTTTGGCTTCACTGTCGATTACCTATTTGGGGCTTCCTTTGGTGGCGAGGCGGCCCAAATCTCGGGACTGGCGGATGCTATTGGAGAGATTGGAGGGGAGGCTAGCAGGGTGGAAGGTGTCGATGCTTTCCAAAATTGATTCTATTGAAGCACGTTCTTTTAGCCATTCTTATTTTTTTCTGCTCCGCGAGACTACTTCACGTGGGTGTTCGTGCAAGGATTGAGGTCTTGATGAGGCGTTTCTTCTAGTCTGATGGGAGGCAGCAAAGAAGGGGAGTGCACTTGGTGGATTGGATCAAGGTGACTGCGCCAAAGGCAAAGGGCGCTTGGGAGCTCTTCGGATGGCAGAGATGAACAAAGCGTTCAAGGCTAAGTGGGAAGTCCACATCTGGGGAAAATCGGACGACCTGGTGTGTAGGTTGATGAGGAAGCTCTATGGGATATTCATGTCGTGTGCCGTCGTTCTGGGGCGATTGTCGTCTTCGCTATGGAAGGGGATTACTGAGGTGATCCTAGAGTTGGAAATTGAAGCTGAGGACGGTTCTCGAGGATGGAGCGGGGTTTTGCTTTTGGCAGGATGATTGGACAGGTGATGGGGCATTGGGCGATTGATACCCGCGCTTCATATAGTTGGTCGACAACAAGGAGGTGCCAGTGAGAGATGTCTGGATGCATGGTGTGTGGTCTCCATCGTTCGCCTCGGGTTTGTCTGATCGTAGGATTCAGAAGTTCATGAATTTGCAGGCGGATCTGGCACAGTTAGGGGGTCCGTCAGAGAGCAGAGATCACTTTGTTTAGGGTCTGTTTGGTTGCAGGGTTGGGTAGGGTTGGCCCAACCCTGGTTACTATTCACAAGGGTACTTCCTCCTCACAGATTACTATTCACCCAGCCCAACCCAGCCCAACCCAACCCTGCTCAACCCTGCAACCAAACAGGCCCTTAGGGTGATGTCAGGTTCTCGGTGAAGAAGGCATATCGTTGTTTGGTGGATGATGGGGAGGGGTCGGCCGAGGAGGTTGTTGCTGATAGCAGGATTATCTGGTGGAGCAATGTTCCTAACCGTATCAGGATATTTCTATGGTTCTTTCGGCTTGGTAGGATTCTCACGCAGGCTCACCGGAGCTTGCTGTTGGGGTTGGGGTGGATCCTTGTGCAAAATGTGGGGCGGCAATGGAGGACGATGATCACCTTTTCTTTTCATGTTCGTCCTCTGCTGAGATTTGGACCAGAGCCAGCTTGACTTGGTTTGATGGTCAGGCATGTGCTAGTTTTGGGGGGAGCATTAGAGCATTTTGTGGTCAAGGCCACGTGAACAACGCGTACCCGTTTGCTTTACTCTGGGCGATACGCTAGGAATGCTAGCATTTTAAGGGACAAAGATGTTATACTGAAAATATAATTGAACATTGTAGGGCTTTAAGCTCATCCTAGGCAACGTAAGCAAAATGTCACACACTCTTTATACTTAAATATATACTTTTAGTGGTGGGTTCCAATGTGGGATGCCACCCCATTTTCTTTCAAAAAAAATCAAGAGGACGGTTGGATATTATCTTAAGAGAACGATTGCTATATGTTTCTCAGATTAGATATCATTCTTAAAATTACTTGATGATGATGATTGTATCATCGATTTAACTCTTTAGATCAGCAGGTATTTGATATCAAGATGACTGTGGTACATTACCATAATTGTACTAAGAGACCGTTATAAGTGCAAACACAATTTTTATTCGGATAATGAAATAAACCGAAATAACTTGTATTGCATTAATGGATCGCCAAGGGCTTACAAGTTCAACGTATAATTCACAGTTATTTCTAATTAACGTGATGCAATAGCAATGTTTTTTGTCCATCCACTGGAATGATGATGTTATATTATCCAAATCTACAACAATATTTGATATTATATATTATCGGTGTAATATCCTGATTACATGCTATACTTGTATTTTGAGTTTTATACCATACAACAACAAAGCCTTTTCCCACAGATAAGTATGGTCAGCTATATGGATTTTTTGCTTCCATTCAGATCTATTTCCGGACATTCTCCGGCTTAAATCCAAATAACTAAGATCCCTTCGAATAGTTTCATTCCAACACTTCTTGGGCCTTCCTCACCCTCCCTTAGTTTTATACCATATTTCAAACAAATAATACAGAGAAACTACGACAATCAAGCTTTTTCAACATGGATTCTATGCTTCCAAACATATTTAATTAGGACCATAATTGGGCTTAGATACAAAAAAATCATATCCTTTAATTCCAACATTTCTTTTACCCCTCCATCCACCGAAAAATCCTCCGCAAGGCTCTTGTAAACAATTGCAGTGTTCCATCAAAATGAATATACACATACACTGATCAGAGTTGCGCAAAAAAGGTGAGGAAAAACCAATAAGAAACAGTTGTGACAAGATTACGTAATGTATAAAATTTTCAGTCTTGAACCAGTAAAAGTTCCCTCAAGATTCCTTGCCTCAAACTCCATCTCAATGCCCTCATGAGTCACAAGTCTCATGACATCGCTTGTGTATGTTTGTCCAATACCATGAGGTCACAAGTCTCATGACATCGCTTGTGTATGTTTGTCCAATACCACTAAACCGCAAGAAAAATGAAGGCATCCATTAATTAAACACGTCATAATGACAACCAGAAGATGCCTTCAGTGAATATTACCTTAGAGAAAACTACTATAAACTCTGCAAAATTGACCATACGCTACAAAAAGACACTTACAAAGAAATAAAATTTTCCATAGAGAGGCATGGCTGCTTGAATCCTCAGTGCACAATGATAAGGATGGCAAAAATATGAAGATATGTCATCAATAAATTTCTTCACAGATGGCTGTGTTTTTCATAATGATAAAAAAATGACGAAGCTTTCTCCCACTTTAAGTAAGGTCAGCTACATGGATTCTTGCTCAAATCCATGTTGAAAGATCTAACTATTTTTTATGATGGTTGTCAGCTACCTAACACAAACCACACAAGGAGGGACTAGAACCCTACTCTTTTGGGCGGTAGGCACACTGCACTACCACCAGACCATTGAAGTGGGCACAAAACCTTAATCTGGTGACTTAGACCAACTCAGTCATTTCAATGGTTGACGTTTTTCAGAATGGCCACCACAAAAATGGATAAGACAGTTAATCTATAATTATAAGGCATCTACTGGAAAACAAAAGCATCTCCATTAAAATGGAAAGGTCCCACCTTATCAGTTAGGTCAATTGCAATAATTTCCCCATATCTTTGCATAAGATCATTGAAATGGCGAGCCACAACTTTAACCTGAAAGTATAGAAAATGGCAACCATATCAAATTAAAGTTTTCAAATGATAATAGTTATATGATCAGAATAGTGAGGCAAATTTCCAAACCGTCTCAGCATGGTCAATTATATTTAGTCTTGGTTTATAGCTAAGGTCTACAATTTGCTCCCAGAGTAGTGGAATAGACCCACGAATCTAAAAATCACAAAAAAACAAGCATCAGTAATTCCAAAAAAATAAATGTTCAAGTAACTTGCAATGTAGTACATAAAAGGTATACTGGAGCACTTTTGCAGTTAAATCTAATTTCACGATATATAGACACTTCAACAACATGATGCAAGAAAACCATCCTATGCAATATTTCTCTAGAAAGTTGCAAAACCCAAATCCGTTGGGACCTGTTCGCAGAAGGCCCTTCAGATTTGTTGAGACCAACTTGTATGGTCATTGGACAAAACATATATTGCAGGGGAAACACTACAAGGTTTGCTTTGTCGCAACTATATTGTAATATCATGCAAATAAGCCCAAGATCTCCGTAAGTGCATACTTTCCTATAAGAACATATACAGTTTAGAGGAACGGGTTAGCGGAAATTCACAATTTTATCACGCATACTTGACTAGCTGTACATGTTTCGGCTATCTGGAAATCATGATCTAACATGATATTCATGCAACATAAGTACCATTATAATCATGCGCACAATGACGTTGCAAATAAAACTGACTTTGTTTAAACTTCAGCTACTATTAAAAGCAAGATTTGCCAAAAAAAACCAAGACGTGCAATTCACTAGGCAGTTCATCCATGGACCCAGAACATGAATCTGATGGCAAAATCAACAGTTTCTATTTCCAGTCAAGTTGAATACAGTCTGAACGAGGTACAAAGAGGATAAAAGGAATCTTAGATTTATCATCTAGAAATTTAACTCATTATTTTACCCCCATCAAAATTGACTACAACTACTTCGGGTACGAGGTTTAGAAAACCATGTACACCTGTAAGAAAGAAGACATGTAGCCTTCGACCTCAACAAGCTGCTCAGTTTCAATGAAGTTAGCTGTATCACCTTCAAGATTAGCTCCCCTTCTCCACATCCTCGTACCTGATTTTCAGATGTTGATGGAGCTCAATGCAACTATTCTTCGAATAAGAAGGCATAAGAAGAGAAATTATGATCATTATACCTAATCTTCTCATGCATCTTCTTGAAATCAAAGTAATTTTGACAGGTGAACTCCTTAGTTTGACCTCCTTAGATAGATAGCCTGTGCTTGTCTCAAGGAAAATAAATGGGTAGCTTTGGCATCCAAAACAGGGTTTGCAGCAAAAAAATGTTCTAAACATGTAAGTATGTAACAATAGTTGAAGGATACTGCCCTGGATAACAGGGATGATAAATGGATGGAGCTGTACAGAGAGGATATCAGACAATGACTTGTATAACAAGCAGTAAACAAAAATTTGGATCTCAAACCCAACCTCGCACTCAAGTAGATCTTCCAACAAATTCCGGTTCCAAACAAACCGTGGATCAGCCTAAAATAAAGCAGCAAGAAAGCAACTGTAAGCTGTTCCATAATAAAAAAATAATTACAAGACATTTGCAATGAGTGAAGATACATATCAATCACACCTCGGTTTGCATTTCACACAAACCTTTTTTAAATTAATAAAGGGGAACCTGGACTCCTATTTATGGATTTATGAGTAAAAAAATCTCAACCTTAGGACAGATTCCTTAACAAATACAACAGGCACAAAAAATCGCAGATCAAAAACCTATTCTGCTTCATACTTTATGCATAAGATCCTAGAAAACAACTTGATGTTCCTAGTAATGTACAATATTCCATATGCTGACATAGAACCTATAAAAGCTAGGTTTTTCTTAATAAGATGGACCTGCGAGCTTCAGAGGGCCCATATGGTAGGCAGTGCCTAGGCATTCCTCTAAAACTCGCAAATGTATATTCTACTATGGAATAAGTTCACTCACTCAACTAAATGAACCTGCATTAGACTCTGCAAGATTGGAAAACATAGCAACCAACCATTGGTGCATTTTACATATTGCATGACAGAAGGATTGAAATCCGTTTATATTTTTTTTAAAAGGAATTGGAATCCTTTTATTTGGGAAGAAAATTGTTCATCTTTGCAGAAGAAACACAAAATTAAATTTATTGTGGTATTAAGTTAAAATAGTTGTTCCAAATGTACACTGGGTCATTCAATATATGGTGTGCAAATCAAATTATCTTATCCAAAAATGACGGTAACCTGAAGTGCCTTCTCTCCATCTCTCTCAATCACCTGCCTCACCGTAATTGCAAGAACATCCGCAGAAAGCACAAACAAACGTGGGGCAAGTGAGCAGTCCTGTTTGACTCCCCCTCTGATGTTAAAAGAAACCTTTTTTCGGTTTGTCATTAATCAAGACCGACAGAGAAGTCCTGATGATACATCTCTTCATCCAAGTGATCCATAAGTTCGGGAAACCGTGCTTCGCTAGGGCTGCCCAAAGAAAATGTCAATCTACCCAATCATAGGCCTTTAAGAAGTCAATCATCCAAAGGACTCACGCATGTCCCTTCGTTTCCGGTCACCAACAATCGCAGAGCCCATAACCATATTGCCCATAATTTAATAGTCAGGAATAAAATATGTCTGGATCTCATCAACAAGCCCGTCCAGTACACTTCCTAGCATGGCCATTATCAAGTAGACGACATTGGATAGTGCAATCGGTTTGAACTCCTCAACTTTTTCAAAACCCACATTCTTTGAGAGAAGACAAATAAGAGCATCGTTCACTCTATCGAACCCAGTGTTACCCATAACAGATTCCTTCATCAAGTCCACAACATCCGAACAAACCGGAGTCCAAAACTCCTTGAAAAAAAACATAGGAAAACCATCAGAATCGAGTGCCCCATTAGAATTCAGATCCCAAACCACAGAAAAAACCTCAATTCAAAACTCCTTAACAAATTCAATCTCATGTGCGGCTAACAGAGATGACACCACCATCCCACGCCACCTCTGTTGGGAAAATAAAATAAGTTGTTTGTTCCTTGAGCCCTAGGCTCTCTTATAGAGGGAGAGACTTATGGGTAAATTACATAAAGTAGATAGAGAAAAAGAAAAAATAGATAAAAGATACATAAGAATAAAATATATCTCTACATTCCCCCCTCAAGATGGAGCATAGATATCTATCATGCTCAGCTTGGATGAACACTTCTGGAAGGGTCCTCTAAGTAGGGCTTTGGTGAAGATGTCTGTTGTATGATCCCCTGAGCTGACATGAGCTGTAGAAATGAAGCTATTATGGATCACGTCGTGTATATAACATGGCCTCAAATTTCAGCGAAATTCGGTCGAATTTCTGTCGAATATCGATATCCAGTCGAAATCGAAATTCGACCGAAATGGCCGAAATGACCGAAATATGGGGGTCCTAGTACAAAAAATGACCGAAATGACCGAAATTTCGGTCGAAATTCCACCGAAATTCCATCGAAATTCTGATTTGGTCAATACCGAAATGGTGACCGAAACCGACATTTAGGGCCTTGGTATATAATGGCAATTAACCTCAATGTATTTTTTTGCTCTCGTGGAATGCAGGATTATTAGCAATGAATAAAATATCCTGATTGTCGCATTTCAGCAATATCGGAAGAGGGACATCTATATGTAGATTTGTCAGCACTACTCGAATCCACATTACTTGTGTACATGCTTGTGACATGGCTCTATACTCAGATTCAGCACTAGATCTAGCAACAACGGTTTGCTTCTTGATTTTCTATGAGATAAGGGAAGCTCCAACAAATATAGCAAATCTTGATGTAGAGTTTCTGTCCTTGAGGCACCCTGCATAGTCTGCATCTTCACATGTTGAGATAGTGATAGAGCCACCCTTCTTAAACAGCAGCCATGCATCTGGAGATGATTTACGATACCTTAGTATCATTTGTATAGCATCCATATATACCTAACGAGGTTGTTTCATGAATTGGCTCACTCGACTGACTGCAAAAAAAATATCAGGTCTGCTAATGGTAACATAAAGAAGTTTTCCCACCAGTTCCATGTATCTCCTTCTGTCAACCTCGTCAATATCATCAACATACAGCTTCATACTTGGATCCATGGGTGTAATAGCTGGTCAACATCCAAGCATACATGTATCACTTAGCATATCAGTGACATATTTTTTCTTAGTCATCACAAGCCCTTGTTGATTTTTGGCAAACTCCAATCCCAGAAAGTATCTAAGAGTAAGAGCTCCCAGATCCTTCGTAACAAATTCACGGCCCGGAAAATTGACTTTGCAAAGGCATATGATTCTCTGGATTGGCGCTTCTTATGGTCGGTATTAAAGCGGCGGGGCTTCCCGCCGATCTGGATCTCTTGGGTTCGGCGGTGTGTTACCACCGTCTCTTTCTCCGTTTCTATAAATGGGCGGCCGGCTGGAGGGATGTTCCAGCCTCGCAGGGGGGTTCGCCAAGGGTGCCCCCTCGCTCCCCTCCTCTTTGTTTTGGCAGTGGATGCCTTGCCGCGTATGATTGATGGGGTTGCCGAGGCCGGTCTTACCCGCGGATGTTCTTTGGGTGCGTATCATATTCCTCTTATACAGTTCGCTGACGACACATTATGTTTTATCGAGGGCGGCCAGGCTAATGCCTCGAGGATGGCTACTACGCTCCAACTATTCTGTGAGATGTCGGGGCTCCACATCAATGGGAACAAATCGAAAGTCGTTCCGTTTGCTATGTCACAGGTGGAGGCTGTGGATTGTGCTCGTGCTTTGGGCTCTGCCCCGTGCGGCCTCCCCCTGGAGTACCTTGGTTTGCCTCTCTCGATTGGTCGTGCTCGGCTGCGTGATTGCCGGAAGGTGGTGGAGAAGATGGAGGCTCGTCTGGCTGGCTGGCGCGCGGCGCTTCTCTCCAGGGGGGTCGGTTAGTTCTTCTTAAATCCGTGCCCTCCTCAATCCCAATTTATTTCCTGTCCGTGCGTGGCATGCCGAAGGGGGTTCGGGAGCGATTAGACAAATGTATGCGGGGTTTTCTTTGGGGTAAGAAGGGCGATGGGAGAAGGGGGGTCCATTTGGTGGGTTGGGAGGTTGTCTCGCGTCCGAAGCGCGATGGGGGCTTGGGAGTGAGACGGCTGGAGGTGGTGCACGAGGCTATGCTTCTCAAGTGGGCGGCGAAGGTATGGGGCAGGGAAGATAATTTCATGCTGAAGTGCCTTAGGGAGGCGGCGGGGATTGATTTAATTTCCGCTTCACGGGGGCGTCCCGAGGGACATATTTCCTCTTTTTGGCGTGGTGTTTTGTCCGCTTTTAATCGCAACAGATCATTATTCAAACCTATTCTGGGTGATGGGAATTCTTTCCGCTTTTGGTCAGATGATTGGTCCGGGAGGGGAGCTCTGCAATATTTGTTTCCTCGCCTCTTTGCGCTGGTGGCCGACAAAATCGCCACCGTGGCTTCCTGCTGGGCCGATGGTTGCTGGTGCCCTTTGTTCGTTGCTAATTTATCGGATCAGCGTCTGCTCGATTTCACGTCCTTGATGGCACTTCTTTCTGATGCTCCCACGCCCACTGGGGGGCGTGATCACTTCGCTTGGAAGGAGGATACTTTCTCTACGCGGAAGGCGTACTTCGCTCTTCTTCCCAGCGCCGTGGGGGTCGATGCGACCCTGCTGAATCATTGCAAGTTCATTTGGAGTCTCAAATTGCCGGAACGGGTTGGTATATTTCTATGCCTTCTTCGGCGTGGTCGGCTGCTTACTCGCGACCGTTGTGCTATGATGTTTCCTAATGTCTCGCAATTGTGCGGGCTTTGTGGTACGGAGGTGGAATTCAGCGGGCACCTCTTCTTCCTTTGTGACCGTGTTCGTGCCATCTGGGACGATTTGGGGTGGCTGAATATATCCAGCTTTGATGCATTATGCGACAGTCTGATTAACGCCAGGAATCGGTCAAGGGCGGACCTGATGGTCCCGATTGCGCGTCTATGGAGCATATGGTTGGGAAGAAACGAGGCACTATTTGCTCGGCAGAGGTTCTACAAGGAAAACATTTGTATCTCGGCGTCTCGCTTTTGCCAAGATTGGTCTTCCGGGTAGCGTTGTATCGGGTGTGTGGGGGGTATCTCTTTTTTGATACCTTTTACCACTCGTTTTTATTTTCGTCATCCATCTTGTAAGTACTCCCTTCTTTACTTTTTAATAAATTGGGGTGAACACCGCTGAGTGCTTCCCCCTTTTTTGAGCGTCAAAAAAAACAAATTCATGGCCCAAAAATATTTTTGCACTTTTTATTCGATGCATATCATCTCATGTAATAAGTATATCATCGACATACACCATAATAGCGATCATACCTCCGGAGGTCCTTTGCACGAAAAGAGAGAGAATGATCTGCATTCAACCGTTTGAACCCTTGCCTTTCAAACAAATTTAAGAGCTTCTGGAACCAAGCTCTCGGACTCTGCTTAAGGCCATAGATTGCCTTATGAAATCTACATACCTGTGAATACTCCCCCTCAGCAGCAAACCCCGATGGCTATTGCATGTAGACTTCCTTCTAAAGATCACCATACAAAAAGGCATTTTTGACATCCAACTAAAACAGAGGTCAATCTCGAACCACGACAAAAGATAAAAGAATCTGTAAGGTAGAATGACAAGCAACTGGAGAAAATGTGTCTAGAAAATCCACTTCATATGTCTGAGTAAACCCACGAGCAACCAATCGAGCATTGTACCTGTCAATGCTACCATATGCATTTTACTTCACTGTAAATACCCAATAGATGCCCCAGTAGGAGTTGGAACAATGCTCCAAGTACCTCTCGACTGAAGATCCGCCATTTATTCCTCCATAGCAAGACGCCATTTACTATCATTCAATGCCACCTAGTATGTCCATGCTATATCCACAGCGGACAAAGCTACTGCAAACCTCCTGAAGTTACATGTCTGCTCAAAGGTGACAAGAAGCAATCGGAAATGAAGCACATGAACACTTTTGCTTCCTCAAAGCAATAGGCAAATCAAGTTTTGCATCATTTGTAGTACCTGCCTAGTCAGACATTTCCTGAAAGAGCCCCTGCTGAGAAACATCATTAGACCCATCATTAAGATTAATGCTGTTAGAACAAACCTAAAGCATGCTGGATGATCGACCATGATCATGAGCATGGGCTGGTCATCGACGATAGTGTTGAGGTATAGGAGGAACCAAAACAATGGGATAAGGAAATGCCGGTGGATGTGATGGTGGCGAAGGTGGAGGTGGAGGTGGTGGTGGTGGTGGTGTAGGTGGTGGTGATGGTGATACGAGTAGAGGAAAAATATAGATTTCATCATCTGAATTTGATGGTGCCAATATATCGCATGTAGGAGAAAAGAACATGACTAACTCAAAAAACATATGCACTAACATAATACCTCTTGCGTAAAGATCATAGCAACGATACCCCTTTTGAGTTCTGGAATACCCGACAAAAACGCATTTGACAGCCCTAAGAGAGAGCTTGTCAATCCCTGGAGACAACCGATGGACGAACGCAACGGACCTAAAAATACGAGGGCTAAGAGAGAACTTTTTGTCAGGGAAAACAAGGGAGAAAGGTATTTTCTCCCCCAGCATCGATGAGGGCATACGGTTAACGAGAAAACATGTTGTGAGAACCGCATTACCCAAGAATGAATGCGGTGCACCACTCTGTACCAGTAGAGTACGAGTGACATCAAGAAGATGACGGTGCTTTCTTTCTGCGACATCGTTCTGCTGGGACGTGTAAGCACAAGATGTTTGACGAAGGATGCTATGTGATGACAAAAATTGAGATGGTATATTGGTATAGAATTCAAGAGCATTATTTGTTCGCATAATTTTGACAAGGGTGAAAAAAACATTCTGTACTTCTTTAATGAAATTCATAATAGCATTCATGCTTCTGATTTATTCTTCAACAAGAAAACCCAAGACAAACGACTGAAATCATCCGCAACAACTAAACAGAACATGTGTCCCTGCTGATCGGGAACACGACTTGGACCACAAATGCCTAAATGGAAAAACTCAAAAGGGGAGCTAGTGCTTCGACTCTTATGACTAGGGAAGACAGACCGATGATGCTTCCCTTACTGACATGCTTCACAATTGTCAAATCAAGAGGATCTTCGAAAAAATCAAATCACATGCGTTGAAAAATCTGCGAAAAATATCTCAAAACTACGTAAGGTAGAGGGAATCTACCTTAGTGAAATCACCTCAAAAAAGTGTCCATATAGTGTCCAAAAATGCCCTATAGTACATGGGTATAAGTGTAAAGAAAAAAATATAAAAATTTGCATGTTGGTCCTTGATTAGGGACTAAAAAGTAAGAAAAACAACTTTATTTGCAACTAGGTCCTCATACGAGGACCTAAATGCAAATAACTAAAAGATTGATTGTGCGACTGAATTCTGAAGAAGCGTTGGGTTTAATACGCTAAAGTTCAATCGATTAGAGATGAGAAGTTGCAATTAGAAGCCGATGACACGATCTCAGTCGCACTTTCTAACACGTGTCAACTACCTGTACCTCCTAGAATTCTTGAATGTTCCTCCCCAAATCGGGAAGAGCGATGACGATGGCGACCTTTAGGCATCGATTTGGATGTGGGACGACATGGAAGAGCAGGTATTGTAGCTCCTGTAGGGACAGAAGAGGGTCTCCTTCCCCCTTCAGACTCCCCTACTGTAGATGCAAGGTGGCGAAGGTCGAAGATGGCTGATGCCGCGGGACTACTAGGGTTCCATGCGTTGAAGTGTCGTGCTATCTCCAGGTCTTGAGAACCTCTAGTTTGAATTAGATCTCCAGTTGGTGACGATTTTCGAGGTAGATACACATTAGATGGAAGAAATCATTAACCGAGGGGTGGTGCAAAAAATCCTGGAGGACGAGAACAAAAAGAGTGAGGTGGAATGGAGACAGAGATCAAGGCAGAGGTGGCTCAAAGAGGGAGATGCGAATGCTAGAATATTTCATAATGTGGCGGATGGCAGAAGGAGGAACATGACTCATTCCATTGAGGCGAGGGGAGAAGAGGTGCAAGGTGAGGCAAAGGTGGCTAGGGTGGTCACGGATTACTTCATGAACATGACCAAGAGGCTGCCACATGGTGGCGCACGGTGGTTTGGATTGGGCGTGAGAAGCATTACTGAGGAAGATGCTGAAGCACTTAGGAGACCTTTCGGGATCATGGAGGTTCTTGAAGCTCTATTCACACTGAACCCAGACGGTTGTCCTGGTCCAGATAGGTTCCATGTCTCCTTCTACAGAGAGTTATGAAACCTTCTTGAAGAGGAGGTGATGGAGGTGGTACTGGAGTTTATGCAGGGGAATAGGGGTATTGATGGACTCAACAAATCCTTTCTTTTCAAGTTTCCCAAAAAGGAGGTGGCCACGAGGGTGGAGGAATACAAGTCCATTTCCCTCTCCAATGCGATTTACTTAATCATTGCCAAAGCTTTGGCAAATCGTATGAGGGGGTGTTGAAAAGGGTTATCTCACCGGTTCAGAGTGCATTCCTTCTTGGCAGGCAGCTGATGGATAATGTGATCCTTGCTTGTGAGATTATGGCAGATTGGCGTAGGAACAAAACCAAGGGAGTTTTATGGAAGGTGGATTTTTCCAAAGCATACGACTATCTTGGTTGCCGATTCATTTGGGCTTCGTTACACAGTCGCGGTTTTCCTGACATATAGGTTACTTGGATGAAGAGATGTATTACGACTGCCTCTTACGTCGTGTTAGTAAACGGTCAACCTAGGGGTGGATATTTTCAACCGCGGCATGGGGTTCGTCAGGGGTGCCCTCTAGTGCCACTCCCCTTTGTCCTTGTTGATGCGTTGTCAGACATGGTTGATCGTGCTGTCTCTGGGGGCTTCTTCAGAGGTTACTCGAAGGGCGAGATGATGGTCCCTATCTTGTAGTACGTAGATGATATTATCATTTTGGTCAAGGGCGACCCATCCTATTGCCGCGACCTCTATACAATGTTTGATCTTTTTAGGGTTGATTTCAAGGCTGAAGATTAACCGGGAGAAGTCAGAGTTTGTCAGTTTGGAATGACCGAAGAGGAGACAAGGGCATGTCATGAGTGGTTATGCTCTCCTCGTGGGTAGCTCCAGACACGATATCTTGGGGTTCCTTTGCTGGGAGGCATGATGAAGGCGGTGGATTGGTTACCAGTGATTAAGAAAATAGAGCAGAGATTACCTGGATGGAAATCCGTCTACCTCTCCAGGTGTGGTAGACTGGTGTTTCTAAAAATCGTCCTCTTGACGATTCTCATCTTTTTCCTTTCTGTTGGATTCCTCCCATCCGGTGTGTGAAAAAGAATGGGCGGCATCAAGCGCAGATTCTTCTGGGCTTCGGGTGGAAACTCAAGTAGGATCTCGCTTATTGATTGGAAGATGGCAACCAAATCAATATATGGAGGGGGTCTTGGGGTCCGTAGCCTGGAGGAGATGAACAAGGCCCTCCTCAGTATATGGCTGACTCGCATTTGAGGAGACTGCGGCATCCTGATCTGCAATGTTGTTCGGAGGATCTATATGATCGACACCTCGTTCCCCAGCATTAGGGAGATCGAGCCTTTACCATCCTTCTCGCATGGCATCTGTGGGGTTACTCAGGAGATCTATCGATTTCTGCGACCGATGATTGGCTAGGGCAGGGGTTTCAAATTTTGGCTTGACGATTGGAGCGGAAGTGCTCTAGGAGTGAGATACCCGTGTCTGATGGTGCTCTCTACCGATCATGAGGCGTCAACTGCTGAGATTTGGGATGGACGAGGTTTCTTCCCTATGTTCAAATCTGAATTCTCAAAAACACGTGTTGAAGAGTTGGTGCTGATGTCGGATAAGTTGGGGAACGCGTCGAGACCCTCGGAGGGTAGAGATTGTTGGTGTTGGAGAGACGATCTTTTCACGGTGGAGAAGGCTTACAAAGCTCTGAGAGGCCTTGTGAAATATGACCCGAGAGGGTGTGAGGCTGACTGTAAAAGGATTTGAAAATGGAAAACTCCTGACTCATGTGAAGATTTTCCTTTTGGATCTGCAAAAGGGGCGAAGTATTGACTGGCAAAAGATTGGCACGCCTCTTTCCTGGTTTCGTTCCAACTAGCTCCAGGTGCCATGAGGAAGCTGAAGACATGGATCACCTCTTTTTCAACTGCAGGACATTTGCAGAAGTCTGCTGGCTAATCCGTTGCGATGGGATGAATGATTTTTGACAGAATATTGGGGAAGGCTGGAGAGGTGCTGAAAAGGAGTTATCTCGTCACATAGCACTCATGCAGGCGCTTTGGATGGCTAGAAATGACGTGGTGTTTCGTAGGGATAGATGGTAAGGGGAAAATATTGAAACTCATGCTAAGGTGTTGGCGGAGAGCAGGGATATGTAACTCGCTTTATGTAATGTTGTGTGATGTGTAAAACTTGTAAATTTCTTTTTTGGTGATAAATGGTGAAGTTTTTTGGCACACGTCTATACAATGTAGGACCTTTTTCCTTTCAAAAAAATAGAAGGGGAGATAGGGTTATTCCCTAAAAAAACCTTATGACACTTAAACTGATTATCAAATCAACTTAATTAATTTTTATCAGGAAGGAACCGTAGGTTGGGACAGTTAGAAATGAGCACGTGACATGGGCATTGAATGATGATCATTGTAAAAGGCGGTACCCATCGTAGAACAGTTTTCTTTCACTGCGAAAATGGGCAACAACTTTCCCTTTGTTGCATAACAAAATTTAGGAGATTCTTGTCATCATGACCTTTTCGCTTATCCAAAACTACCTCATCAGTTCATAGGAGAACCCACCTTAAGCTACATGAACTAGTTTGAGCTGAAAAGGCTGACACATGATAAATACTACATATACATTTTTCTTGAAGAGAAAAGTGGGCGGAATCCCGAGATGGGACCACCGCAAAAATGCTATATTAACTAAATATTACAGTATACATAAAGTAGACTTTCAGAAAGTTGCTAAAACGAAGTAATCTTATGTCAAATTCATGGAGATTTGTCATCTCTCTTAAAGAAACAAGGTACATACAGAATTGCTCATTTACTATAACTGCATAATAGGGATGTCAATGAAAAAAAGAATAAATTATGGCCTGGATTCTTTTGCAGCATGGCCAGATGACTTGGAAAGTGCATTGGAAGGATTAATTCAGAATCTTAACAAACCCATAGTCCACTTGTCAACATATGCCCAAACAAGACGAGGTCAAATCTAGTACCCAGATATGCACAGGCAAATTAGAGAATTGATTACATCTACCTAAATAAAAAGAAAGTATTTTCAATTTCATAAAGGTCCACAAGGTAAGCACCTGCTTCCAGATAGGCTTGCATGATCTTCTTTCTGGCAGTTTCAGAGTTCTCTGCAAACTGGAAGAATCATGCACAACAATTATGCATTGTTTGTATTGCAAGAAATCGTATCTAAACGATATCTGGAGTTTTAAGTTTCCTTTGGATTTTCTACTGGGGATGTCGGGGTCTAATAAATAATCCAAGTTTTAAAATCAAATTTGAAATTTGAAGAATCGGACGTGCCAAAATATCATTGCCGCATGAATAACATGGACTTACTTTAAAGTCAGATCTATATCATAAGAATAATACAGCCCAGGAGTCGTTTCAACGGTTCTCAGGAGTGTCATGAAGTAAGCTTCATCTCTTTTCTGTGACAAATAATATCCGGTCAAATTATTGCACAAATCTCCAACTAATGCAAAAAAGAGAAATATTGTTGAAGACATCGGAATCTGCCATACTTCTTGTGCCGTCGAGTTCTTCAAAATTTCATTGCATGACAAGAACTTCATGGAAGTAGCGAGGAAAACAGGAAAACCAAAATGACTTCCGACTTCCTTTCTCGATGTTATCACAAGGACATACAATCCTATGCCAAATAATCAACAAAAGTGCATTACTCAAACTACGCTCAGTTTCAAGCCTTTACTGCTATATATATCCTGTCAAACACATTCTTGACCCATCAAGGCTCACAACAATGATGGATATTGTAAGTAAAAACTCATAAACTAATTCATTTGAATTGCACAGAAATCCTATCACTAATTTACATTAATGTAAGAAAGAGGCAAAGGAAGCCAGATAGTCTTCAATTAAATCAAGGGATATTTACCCACATAATCCCGAGTAATTTCGTATTTACATACATAACCCTCGATAATCATGAATTACACGAGAAACCCTAAGTAGTTGTTAACCCTTATATGGCAAACCTTGTGTTAAATTTCATCCATTATCTCTGTTATAGACGGAATCTGACGATTTTTACCATTTTACCCCTTGAATTCAATCGCATTTGCAAAAGATACCATTCTGATTCACGAGGAAGGAGCTCGGACACAGGTTCATTGTGGAGAATGTCATTGTGGCTCAATCTTTACCCCCGAAAAAGCACTTGGTGGAGATGGCTTTGGGATCGTCCAGCAGCACCGTCTATCTTTCTTCAATGGTTGTTGCATGAAGGGTCAAAAGAGACCTGGAAACTGATGATGGAGCTCAGGACTAGTAGGTTTTTGTTGAGGTTAAGTGATTTATCAGAGAGAGATGATGGATGGGGCTCCTTCAGGCTGGAGGGGCGGAGGGGAGGCAGCTTCTAGTAGAGGGGCGGAGGTGAGGGGGCTTTGGGCATGGGCGGAGGTGGATTCATGCGGAGGGGAGGGGGGGCTTTCACTAAGGGTGCTAATTGAACTGAAACATTCGAATTCGATAAGAATTCGTTCGATAAAGACTCGAAAAAAAGTTCGATTCAAAACCAAATGAACTGAATTTGAATTTAACTTGGTGATTCGATTCCCAAATGAATTGAATCTGAATTTACCTGAATTCGTTTCATAATAATTCGATTCGATTCCATATTTTATATCCATACACATGTATATATGTAACAATGCATTTATATATACATGTATATAAGGCATACATATATACATGTATACATAGTACATACATTTACAAGCATATAATACATACATATTTACATATATACATGTAACAACCACTCTGGGTTGGATCTTTTCTGAATTTTCTTGTACAAGTAATTACAGCATAATTACATCAAAAGGATGACATGCACCTATTCGAATTCATTTGTAAGTAAATAGATGTAGAAAAGAGTATATGAATATGTATTAAAAAGCTACCACATTTCATTTACATTGAAAGATTTAGCATTTGCATTATGTCACTAAGCATAACATGTGCAAGCAACTAAAGATACTCTCAAACCAACTTACTACATTTATTAAGTGGTTAAATTTTAAACCTATATATCTAGGCTCCATTGATATGATTTATCATGTTCACCTTCACCGCTATGATTTCCGTATTCATAGTATCGTGCTATATCGATGTGACTTGTCAATGCTGACATGTGTATGCAACATTAGGCCCCTAACGAGATCCAATCTCTTTCCTTTCTTCTTTATAACTAAGTTCAAGTAGTTTGACTGCAAAAAAATATTACTAATTAGAAATGTAGGTCCTTCATGCGTCGGTTATACAAAACATGTAAATTCATGTTATTACTTATTATTTTAGCCTAGGGATAGTAGCTTGGGGATGACTTCCTTTGTATATGTACAATAATCAATCCTTGCGTACTATTCAGAAATTTTGAGGCATTAAGAGTATACAATGAACTCTAAGCTATACCAAATCTAATATGTATATATATATATGTATGTATAATCTTATTAGCTAAAGACTAAATATCAAATATAAAAAAGAGTAAAAAATATTACTCTTGAAATCTAATAGGAAAGTTGTTTGTTATTCTAAATCCCCATTCACACATTTATTTTCATGTTCCCACATTCCTTACAATGCCTTTTCCATTATCCCTTTCATTATCTATCAAAGACCCTAGATACCAACAATAGATTATGGTGGCCTTTCTCCTAGCATGCAAAAAATGATGATTTTGCTACTTCGCATTCATTCTTAACATTTGTCGTGATTCGAAATTCATCAAGATATATCTCCTTTGTTTTTTTTTGTTGTTTAGATTCCTGGCATGGTAATCCACAATGTTGTAAAAATCACCCGACTCGCCCGACTAGTAGGTCCGACTAGTCTAGTCAATGGGGAGGCCGACCGAGTACCGACTAATTCCGACTAGGTCCACTAGTTAACCAATTTTTGCTTGGAGATACCATATTTTCTTACTTTTTTCAAAGCAAACTTATTCAAATACGCTTAATGTTTTATTTAAATTCAATTATTTCTTTCGATTCATTATGATAGTAAAAAAATATTAAATGTTATGTAAATATATTATAATATATGTATATAAATGACTTGTATATTTAAAAAATCAAAGCCGATTAAAGCCCGACTAAATCTGATTAATCACCTGACTACCGATTAATCCTTAGTCAGTGACCCGACCGACCGAGTACCGACTACCGACTTTTGCAACCTTAGTAATCCATGATGATTATCATTGTGAATGCAACATTTATCATCACATGAGTAATATATAAGTTCTTCTCACCATAATGTAAGTTGTTCCATTGTACATCAAAATTTTTTTTTTGACACTCCAAAGAGGGGGAGACACCCGTAGGTGTTCGCCCCAAGATTTTATTGAGAAAAAAGAAGGAAAAACTTACAGATGAAGGAGAAAAGAGAAAACAGGGGAAGATGTTATCAATCCTGATATCATACGCCCCAAACCCATATACGCGCTACTCAAGAGACCAATCCGAACAAAGACGGTTAGCGTCAATACAAATGTTTTCTACGTAGAATCTCTGCCCTGCAAAGAGGAATTTGTTCCTCGCCAGCCATATACTCCAGATGCGAGCGAGGGGAACCAATCTCAGCGCCCTCGGAAGGCTTGCAGCGCGTGCCATGCATTCCCAGAAAGATACCATCGACGAAAGATCCAGCCACGCAGTGTCCTCCCATATAGGCCGCACACGTTCACAATGAAGGAAGAGGTGCTCTGCTGTCTCAGCAGCCGCGTCGCATAAGCCACACGAGATGGGAACCGATGGAGAAATTACTACCAAGCGGTCGCGAGTAGGAAGGCGTCCACGCCTAAGGATCCATAAGAAAATGCCGATCCTTTCCGGAAGCTTGAGACCCCATATGATCTTGCAGTGGTTAAGAAAGGACACGTCCGAATGGCCAACGATGGGGAGGAGTGCGGAATAAGCCTTTGACGACGAAAAGGACCCGTCGATCCAATAAAAGTGATCTCGCCCCCCCGATGGGGTAGGGGCGTCCCCGAGAAGTGACATCAAAGCAGAGAAGTCAGCCAGGCGAAGAGAGGAGAGAGAGTCCACCAGAATCGGGCACCAGGAGCCGTTGGACCAATATGAGGCCACCAGTGCATCTTTGTCCCTGGCTAAAGCGTATAGTCTTGGAAAAATGGTCTTGAGAATGCCTTTGCCAGACCAGTCCATGGACCAAAAGCGGAAGGAGGAGCCATCGCCGAGAGAAGGTCGAAATAAAGATCGGTTGCGGTTGAAGACTGAGAAAGCTTCGCGCCAAAAGATGGGAGATTGAGAGGGTGATCTACCATCAAAGACGGAGAGAAATGCGTTACCCGCCGCACTGCGAAGGCATCGGATAAGAAAGCCCTCCTCCCGGCCTACGAGGCGCGACGCCCATTTGAGAAGGAAGGCGTCTCGCAAGATCTCCAGCCGCCGAACACCCAAGCCCCCGTCCCGTTTAGGACGCGAGATGTCCTCCCAAGCGACCAGGTGAATCCCACGACTTGCGGACCCATTCCTGGCCCAGAGGAATCCCCTCATACATTTGTCCAAGCGCCGTCTAATCCCCTTGGGCAAACCGCGCGACGATAGGGAGTAAATAGGAATCGCGGAGAGGACGGATTTGATGAGCACCAATCTACCACCCCTAGATAGCAATGAAGAGCGCCAACCTGCCAGTCTTGTCTCGACCTTCTCCACCACCCGCTGGTAATCACGTAGCCTCGGCCGGCCCACAGAGAGATATAGTCCCAGATATTCAAGAGGAAGGTTCCCAAGCGAGGCCCCCAATATGGAGGAGCAGTCTCCGATCTCCAGTTGTGAGAGAGAAAAGGGCACTAATTTGGATTTGTCTTCGTTGATGCGGAGCCCCGATACTTCGCAGAATAAATGTACCGTGGTGGCCATACCGGAGCATTGCAGCCGGTCCCCTTCAATAAAGCATAGAGTGTCGTCTGCATATTGGATCAGAGGGATTTGAAGATCACCCAGCGAGCAGGACCGAGTATACCCAGCGTCGCATACGCCTTGAATCATACGAGGCAGCACATCCGCCGCCAAAACAAAGAGAAGCGGGGCAAGGGGGCATCCCTGGCGAACACCCCTGCGCGGTTGAAATAAGTTCCCAGATGGTCGACCATTAAGGAATAGTGAGAAGGAGACCGTGGTCACACATCGACGGATCCAAGAAATCCATAAAGGGGGAAAGCCCCGAGACTTGAGAACCGACCATAGGAAGCGCCAATCCAGAGAGTCGTAAGCCTTCGCAAAGTCAATTTTCCATAGGACTCCCTTCGTTCCATTTCTGTGCCAACCATCAATGATGGCGGAGGCAAGGGCATAACATTCGGCTATTTGTCTCCCATGAACAAAGGCCGCTTGGCATGGGGAGATGATAGACGTAAGCAGTGGCGCTAATCGACGAGCCAACACCTTCGCAATGATCAGGTAAATACCGTTGGAGATGGCAATGGGGCGGAACTCCTCAATACGACGGGCGCCCTGAGATTTCGGGATGAGAACCAAGGAGGCCCGATTAACCCTGTTGAATCCCCGATTGCCTTCACAGAACTCGATCGCCACCGCCAATACGTCGCCCGCAATAACATCCCAAAAGTCCCTATAGAAGGAGATAGGGAATCCGTCTGGGCCTGGTGAAGCATCAGCGTTAAGGTCCAAAACCGCGCTTTTTAATTCCTCCATTGATATCGGGCGCGATAAATTAGAGGCATCTGCTTCAGAGATGGAGGGGGCCCCGGGTGCCATCCATTGCCATGAAGAAGAGGGGAGGCGATTGAAAAAGCTCTTGAAGTAATTAACCAATGCCGCACCCATGTCTTGCTCATTCCGGAATATATCGTCCCCGATCTCCATGGAATAAATACGATTATAGCGTTTTCGGGCGCTAGCGACCCGATGGAAGTAGGCAGTATTAGCATCCCCCTCCTTGAGCCATCGAAGTCGCGAGCGTTGTCTCCATTCAATTGCTTTTTTCCTATCATCCTCCGAAACGATCTTAGCCGCAACGGACCTCTCATATAGTTCTTCCTGAGAGAGCTCCCTGTTGCTTTCCACGCGATCCAATGTAATAATTTTCTCCTCAGCATCATTGCGGACCGAACGCCTCGCCAGACGCGTAGAGATTTTAAAGTTCGCAAGGACCTGCCGCAGAGAGGAGAGTTTGAGGGCAAAACGATGAGCCGCGTTACCCGAGAATGATGTTTGTGACCAGTGATTTCGCACTAATTCCTTGAAATTAGGCTCCATCAGCCAGCTCTTCTCGTACCGAAAGATTCCGCGCGGACGAGATGATTCGCCCGAATCCCAAATGATGGGGCTATGGTCCGAAAAAGACCGGGGACGAGACGAAACCGAACACAGCGGGAATGCCTCCATCCAACGGGTATTAGCAAGAAACCGGTCAATCCGCGATCGGGAGGAACTATTGCGCCAAGTGTATATGATGTCCGTTGCCACCAAGTCCTCCAGTGCCAATTCGTTGAAGAAGTCCAGGAAATCGGTAGAGCCGGGGTAAATCCCTTCCTCCCCGGCCTCGGGGGCGGTCGATTGAGAGCATAGTGAGGTTAAAATCCCCTCCCAAAATCCACGGAATATCCCCGAAGGCCGCCGCATCGTCCCGCAAGTCTTCCCATAATTCTCGACGCGCAAGGTGACATATAGGCGCATAAATACATGAAAATGCCATAGAGACGTTAGTGGCCACATGCAAAAGGATTACAGAGATGGAATGACGTCCCATGCGAGAACAGGATAATGAAAAGCTTGACGATCTCCATGCCATAATAGCCCCGCCAGAGGATCCAGTCGCGTCCAACGCACAAAATGCATCCATCGATCCTGCTCCCACCGATCTCCATAGGGCGTCGTCCACGCCATGTAGCTTTGATTCCTGTATGAGAGCAATATCACAATCCCAATCCACCAAGCGTGATCCCAAGGCCCTGCGACGTATAGGGTCACCCATTCCACGAACGTTCCAGGAGAGTAGCTTCATTAAATATTACAAAAATTATCCCAAAATATCCCAAAAAGTGGTCGTAGGAAAGCCCAAATTAAGCGCGCCGTTGATCCAGACGGCGAAGTCCAGCCGCTTCCGCCACCGCCTCCCTAGATATCATAAACGTCTGCGAAGAAGTCCCTTCGAAGGAGAGCTCCATGCGCCGAGCATAGATAATGCCAAATCGATTCGGAGAAGCATCCGCTGCATTCTCAGAGTTCCACGCAGCTGAACTTTGGGTTGGAGATAGCGGTGTGGCGCTTGGAGCAGATTCCCCTTGATCATCATAAGACCTAAAAATCCCAAAGGAAGAAGATGGCTTGTCACAGGGATAGAAGTAATCTTGATTACCAGTTTCTGGGACGGCCACCGGGGGACCCGACTCGTTTGCAAGCATCATAGACGGTGAAGCTGAGGAAGAGGGATTCCATTCTTCGTAGTACTGCGATGGATAGAAGGGCATCGCAGAGATAGGAGTAGGGCATGGAATGTCTTCAACGTAGATAATAGAGTCCCCGCTTACTGTCGGTTCATGCCCGACCCACGTTAGTGCCCGAATATGGTCCGAACCGGTAGTGGGAATCTGAAGCGCCACATCGAGAGTAGTGGGCAAGGTGCCATACTTCGGAATGGTAATGTCGTCAAAATCCACTGACAACGGATCCTCCTCGAATAGGCCCCTCGGCACATGAAGAGGCGTTCGTCCAAATGCGCACGCAAAGCGAGGCCCAGCCGACGAAGGCGAAGGGTCGTCATGATTCCGTATGGCATCGGGAACAGCCGAGGGAGGTGCCACGTGGCCCACCGAAGCCGAAGCGTCGTTGGAGCAGGAGGCAACGCTCCCGGCCGCGAAATGGGCTGACGAAGCCACCGGCGGCGGAAAGAAAAATTCCAGCTTGAAGGACCATCTTCCCAAATCCAGAATCTCCGAGAATGTCTTACCAGTCATGGAGCGCGAGAGGTTGGAAGAGCATTCAACCAAAATCCTTGTGCATGACCAGTCTGAACCAGGGGAGAGACCATCGTCCAAGATAGCCAGAACTTGACCCCAATTTCGGATTACCTTGGAGAGGCAGTGTGCCGAGCGAGACAGAAATGGAACTCCGCGGACCTCCACAACGCATATCTCGGACGATAAAGAAGCACCATCGGCCACCCGGGGACGACGCCATTTGACCGCCGATGAATCCGATCGAGAGATGAGGATTTCCCGTTGCTCCGGGGAAAGTCCTCGAACACAGCATCGGGTGTCGTCGAAAAAGAAGAAGTCACCCGAGAATCCATCGCCAAGGAGAAGAAGAGTTTCCGCTCGAATCGCCTCTCTGTCGAAGGCCCGCCGATGTACCATGCCAATCGCCACCCCGTGATTTGCATCCGACACCTTCGGAATGGGCTTTACCGTCGCCGCACTAGCACAGAGCTCAGAAGAAGTATGATTGCGCGGCCGATGGGAGCCCCGGCGACCTAAGTCATGAGCTGACATCGGTGGACGGGAGGGATTTGGAGGCACCTCATATCCATATTGAGACGTGAGAGGAGCGTTCTTCCGATTTGCCGCCACATCACCGCAACTCGCCGAAACCACCTGAGCAAATGAGCGAGCGTCCCGAAGAGCCGAAGTAGGTTTCACATAGGGAGGGTCTTCCACTCGAGATGGAATCTTCGGCCGCCTTAAATCCACGGATGCTTCCCTGCATGAGAATGATCGGTGGCCGGCACGACCGCACCGGAAGCATCGCGGAGGCGCCATGCACGCAGACGCCAAGTGACCACGTTCCGCACAACGAAAGCAACGCCTGCCTGGTTTGGAGCGAGATATCCTCACCCATCCGTTCTTGATATCTTCGTCTTCGACAGCGATATGTGAATGCAATACCGGTTGACGAGTGGCACGAACCTGATCGATGTGTCGATAGTCGGAGCGTTTTGGAATCCATACGCGCTTCAGGGTGCCCTTGCGCCTTCCGCCCGCCGTTGGTGCGAATCCCGCTTGCGCCATCCGAATTATCTCTCTACATCAAAATTCATATATTTCCTTTTCATGGCTCAGTTTTAGATAATGAAGATCCTAACGCTAAATGAAAAGGTGTTATCTTGTTACATTATTTTTTTACTATTCTCATTATTTCAAATAATAATATTAATTTGAAAATTGATCAATTTTCTATAAAATCTGATCTTGTCTTGCTTTAACATGCAATGATAATTATAATGTGTTCAGCTTTTTCGTCAATAATATTCTACCTCTTTGATAGGCTCGTATAATCATATTGCATTTATACATTTCTTCATCATCTAAAAAAGAGTACATTTAGATTGTAAAAGACATAATAATTATAAAAATTAGGCACCTTTATCACTATGTTGTATTGGTTTGATGTTTTCCTTGATTTTATAATTTTTTCAACTTAACATGGTAATATACTTTTAAAATTAGATTTATACAGTATAATATTTATATTATATTATTCTTCATATAATATTATTTATATAAGTCTAACACATCAATTAACATTTTAAATTCGAAATAAAATGAATCGAATTTGAATATTCGAAACTTTAAATAAATTGAATCTGAATTTAAGTTAGTAAATTCGTTTAAAATTCGATTCGAGTTCGGATTCGAAACTTTTATAATGAATTGAATTAGAATCCTTGTGAATTCGAAGGTATTCGATTTGATTAGCACCCCTAGCTTTCACTAGAGGGGAGGAGGGGAAGCAGCTTCGGGTTGAAGGCCTGGAGCTGGAGGAGAGGGACCTTTCGGGAAAAGGGGAGACGGTCACTGATAGAGGGGCTGGAGGGGATGGGCCTTCGGGTGGAGGGGCAGAGGGGAGGCGGCTTCGGGCGGAGTTAAAGGGGCTTCGAGCATAGGGGGAGGTGGATTCGTGCGAAAGGGGAGGGGGAGGATTTTGCCGGAGGGGAGGCCGCTTCGGGTTGCGGGGCTAGAGGGGAGGGGCCTTCGGGCGAAGGGGAGGCAGCTTCGACGAAGGGGCAAAGGGGAGGGGGCTTTGGGCATAGGGGGAGGTAGATTCATGCGAAGGGGAGGGGGCTTTCACCGGACGGGAGAAGGGGAGGCAGCTTCGGGTTACGGGGTCGGAGGGGAGGGGCTTCATACAGAGGGCTGGACGGGAGTCAGCTTCGGGCAGAGGGTTGGACGGGAGGCAGCTTCGGGCAGAGGAGAGGCGGCTTCGGGAGGAGGGACTGTAGGGGTGAGGGCATCAGGCGAAGAGGGTGCTGGAGGGGAGGGGATTGGGGCAGTGAACAGGAGGAGGCGTTGGAGGGAGGGGTCGGGCGTTGGAGGAGGAAGGGATTAGGTTTTTTATTTTTTGGGGTTCTTTTAATAGCTGTTATATAGAACATAGGTGATGAGCTTGAAATTCACCTCTTTAATAATGATGAATTGTAGTATAGGAAGTGAATTTCGGTCGATCAAAAACCGCAATCTTTGAATGTTGTGGAGTATTTTACTTGGCAAGTTTACCAAGGTCGAACACAGGGAACATTGATTTTTAGTTGCGTGGTTTTTAAATCAAATTAAATAATTAATTAATGCTCGATTAACTTATGTGTTGCAAAAATGTACAATGCAATGAGATGCAAATGCAAAGAAATATACAGAGAAAATGAAGCACTGGATCTGCGATTTAGTGATGTTTAATCCAAATAAGATTAATCAATAATCGCGAAATGAAATCACAGATCGAATAATATCAAATCCATTGGGATGTATCAAATTAATCCCTGATGCAAGTATAGGCTATCAGATTAATCCTGCAATGTTTTTATCTCCAAAAGTCTTCAAATTATATTCTCAAGAAATGATTGCAGTCCACAAGTCAATAAACCTATAAAACTCCTTGATTTAACCCCTTAAAAATTAAGTCCTCAAATCTAAGATCAATTGCATCAATGCATAGATGAAATCCCCGCAAAAATAAATCGTTAAGTTTTCCAAGGGAGATATGGCACAGATATGTCAAACTTAGCCTGCAAAAGTCAATAAAGATCCTTAAATGATAATTAATAATAAACAACCCCGGATCTGTCCTCAAATTATGTGAAGGGATAGAGCACAGAATTAGCTTCAAAACGACATATTATATGCTCAAAACGGAGTCCATATGACAAAGATATTATAAAATGAAGCTTCAGGGACTGAAATATAAATAAAATAAAGTTTTCTTTGCAAAGAGGTCCCTGGGAGGACTTATTTGTAATTAATAAAAATTTGAGGGGCCTTTCTGAAATTTTCCCCTGGCGGGGGTATTTTTGCAATTTCTTGAACATCCAGGGGTGTCCGTGCAATTTTCCCAGCGGCGCACGCGCGTTGCACATGCGCTCTGAGGCTCGGGTGCGAGGCTGGAGGCTCGGGCGGCCGAAGGAGAGGCTCGTGGCCAGGCCTGGAGGCTCGGGTGGCCGAGCCTATGGTTCGGGGGTTCCGAACCACGAGCTTTGGAGGAAGGCTGGGGCGGCACGCGGTTGCTCTGGAGCCGTTGGATTTGAGGCTTCCGCCCGATCCAACGGTGTTTGGAGGCTAGGGCACGAAGGGGCGGTGCCTCCGCGCGGGCGCGGGGGGCGAGGCGGAGGCGGCGACGAGGTTGCCCGACGGAGGCTGCGCGTTGGAGGATGGCGGCCTGAGGAGGTGCGCCAGCGCGCAGAGGCGCGAGCGCGGGCGGAGGTGGCGATGCCGCCCCTCGGCCGACACACGGCGCGAGGGCGGAGGCGGCCGGAGGTGGAGACGCTGCCGAGGTGCGCGGAGCTTGGCGTCGACTGGGCGGTGGCCGAGCAGAGATGGAGGAACGGCGAGCTCGACCGTGGTCGTGCGGCGTTCGAAGCGTGACGGTGAGGCGGAGGGCGATGGCGGAGTTGTCGGGCGGGCGGCGAGGTGAAGGAGTTGCGGTGGTCAATGGAGGCGCTGGCGAAGGCGAGGCGCCGCGGGGTAGCAGGTTGCGCGGCGAAGGGGGCGAACCTGGGGCTCTGCGTATCGGTGAAGGAGAGAGGAGCGGGGCTCCGGTCGACGGTGGAGGAGAGAGGAGAGGAACTCCGTGTTCCTGTAAGTAATAGAAAAATGCGAGGAGAAGGAGGAATAGATAGGTCGCCGTGAATAGTGGATGCACGAAGGATGGCTCCGATCTTCGCTTCTAGGGGCCGACGGCGGAGCTCCAAAGCTGTGGTGCTCTTCACAAAGCAGAGCAGCAACAGAGGGTGGCTGCACCTCTGGATCGCGCCTATTCCGGCCGCTGTCACCGACCGTTAGGAGATGGCGGATGGTTGAAATGGCTGGGGTGGAGGGGATCTTATAGGGCGGCTGGGATGGTGACGTTACGGCAGCTACGAGGGGAAGCGGAGGAGGTGGAACGGCTTGGCGAGCGGCGGCCGGTCATCAATGAGGGAGGTGTGTGAGTGACCGTGCATGGCGGAGGCGAAATGGTGGGGAAGGGCGTGAACGGCTGGTGGAAGGTGGAAGAGGTCACGTGCTAGGAACGTGACCTGGGGGCGGTAGTGGAGAGAGAGCAAGGGGTGCCACGTGGCACGCCCAGGAGCTGCCACGTGGCACCCCCAAAAAAATTTCAACTTCAATGAAGGAAAAGAAGTAGAAGGAGACCTCCGATCAAAAAATTTCCTTCACGAAAGTTATTCGTCTCGACGAGATCTACAACTTTCATGAAGGATCCGTGAGCAAAAGAAGTCACCTGTGCGAAGTGGTATTTTTGGTGGCTCTCCATGTGTATAGAAAACCGTCTTTTTGGTTTTTGTAATTTTTTTTGGTGATTTTAAAGAGGATAAAAATTATAGAAAAAATATGATAAAATACAATAAAATTAGTTACACACTAATCTAATTTTTTTGGATTTTTAATAAATAAGAAAATAGGAAAATAAATTAGAAGTTAGAAACGCACAACGTTTGTACAGACCGACAACGGACACTTGGACTTGGTCAGTTTCTTTGATCTCAGTTTTGATCTGGATTTGGATTTTTGCGTCGCTTAATAAAACTTTCATCAAAGAATAATAATTAAGAAGAAATAAAATTAAAAGAGTTAATTATGCACATAAAAACTCAGGTCAAAATTGGCAAAAAGTTAAAATGCGCAAAAGAGGCCCAAAACCCAACTTTCACAAATGAGCTCCGAATTTTATGAAATTGGTCTTCTTTTGAAGGTATTTGAAAATGGAGTACTTTAAAAGTGAGTAGACCAAAATCGGACACTGTATGTGGGAGATATGCTCATTTCAGTCCGTTAGATGTGGAATTAGACTTTGGGATTATTTGACACTTATTGGGGTTAGTAATTTTTTGGTATTTTTTATTTAATAAGGTTAGTAATATCTACACAATGGAGGTGGTTTGGGGTCAATCGGAGTTAGGATGAATTAACTAAAAATGTGAGAAGTTAGCGGCTTTTTGGGCTAATTTACACTTGGGATTTTAAATGCAAATATGCATGATGAAATACAGATATTATTCACACATGCATGATGGCTAATAATGCTCTATTAATGATTAATTAAAGGTCAATGATGGGGAACAGAGCCTAAATGACCAATTTTAGCATGGTGAATACGAGATTCATCAATAGGTTAGATTAACTCAATGTTCTGGTTGGATTAACGGAAGGTTATGGGAGTGAGACAGAGTGACTATTCAAAGTTTCTTGTGTAATTCATGATTATAGAGGGTTACGTACGTAAATACGAAACTACTCAGAGTTATAGGTGTAAATAACCCTTCAATCAAACCATTAATCGGCAGCCTATCATCTTGATGCTAAACTATTTAAAAGATCTTAAAGGTAAAAGGTGAAGAAATATTGTTCTGACTTCCACAAATCTGTGCTTCAATTAGTAAGGGCGGGATAAAGTTAAAAACTGATGGAGCTTCTATGTTGAAACCAGGGATCTGTTGTGAATTACTATATTATTTCTTTTCTAGTCTATGGCATTTAAACATGCATGAAGATACTTAAAGACTATTGTTGATGAAATACAGTAATATAAACAGGGTTTCATGGCATTTGGGGGCAAAGCCTAAGATCCACATATAGATCTTGATGACTTTCCCACTTTAAGAAACGATCCAACCAGAGTCATGAGTGGGCTTCGATCCAAAGAAGCAATTTTTTAGGAACCAAACAAGAAGCAATGCTCTTAACAAATTCCTTTAAAACAAATTCCTTTACACATTTCCTTAGTCTACTGACAAAGGAAAGTATTATAAAGCAGCCATGATACCTTCTATCATTGTTTCAGATTTCGCGAAATTTTGGCGAAATTTTAGTTTCGACACCCTACTGAAACCGAAATCGAAATATATATATATATCATTCCTTTACAAATCTAGGTCAATTTTGGTCGAAATTGGCGAAATTTCGTCAAAATTTAGTCATTTCGTTTTTTCAACATCTCGAAAAGAAATCGAATTTGAGATTTAAAACCTTGCCTACTATCCTCTATGGATCACATGATGTTATCTTGTGAACCATAGATATGTGCAGAGAATAAGACAGTAGCAGAAATGAAAATGCTAAGGTGGATGTGTTGTCGTACACTAAAAGATCGAATTTGGAATGATGCAATCAAAAGGAAAGTTGTTGTAGCTCCGATAGAGAATAAGACAGAGAAAATCGCTTAAAATGATTTGGCCATTTGCAAAGGAGGTTGGTTGATGCACCAGTTAGAAGATGCGAGATTTAAGATATTGAGCCAGTTAAGAGAAAGCGAGAAGGCCCGAGAAGTGTTGGAATAAGACTATCCGAAGGGATCTTAGTTATTTGGATTGAAGCCTGAGAATGAACCAAAATAGATCTGAATGGAGGCAGAAAATCAATGTAATCGACCTTACTTTTTTGAATAAGAAAACGGAGGAGCTCTCCCAAGGCGGGAGTCACCACACCAAAGTATTCATTAATAAACTAGATGGTACATCAGTTGCATATCCAGAAATTGTACAAAGCATAACAGTGAGCAAGTACATTTTCAAAGTAAAACCGCTGCCCCTTGAAAGTTGTATAATTCCTGCCAAGCCAAATAGCCCAGAGTGCGGCAAAGGGCTTGGAGACATCACCGGATGACCCAAGACCGACCACCCGAATAGATCTCCAAAAATGCTCCGCATAGGATGTCCGAACCCACGGAAGCCCCAATGACTACCACACATTGGCCGAAGACCTGCAGCCAAAGAAAATGTGGTCCGCATCCTCCACGCCATCCTCGCATCTGTCACACATCATATCCGTCGCACCCAGCAGTCTATCTCTTCTCACTTTGTCACATATCCGGTCTCTCCTTAGACACCAAAGAAAGACCTTAACCCGAGTAGGAATCTTAGCCGCCCAAATCACCTTCAAGTCAGCACATAGGTCTTCGTCTCGCTCCACCACACCACCACTCAGCTTCCTGTATGCAATCTTCACCGAGAACTTATCGTCTTCCCACACAAAATGATCGGGGTCGCCCGACATCTCCCCGACAGGGGAATCTCCGATACTAACCGCAAAAACTCTTCCATCCTCTGATCCGAGAGAACTGCAAGGAACCTCGACGCCCACGACCCAGAATCAGCCACCTCCGCCACCCGCGCCCCCTTCAACGGCTAACGCCATCAACCTAGGAAAACGGTAGGCCAACGCCCCCTCCCCCGTCCAGTCATCCTGCCAAAAACGGAAACGGAGACCATTCCCCAACTTCAACTGAAGAAGAGGCTTGAGCCCCAGAATCACGGCACGGATCCCACTCCACAACGAAGACTCATGACGCTTCCTCACAGCCACCAACTCCCCTGTGACACCATAAATCTCCCATAGCAATCGCAACACCGACGAGTCGGATGGACCCCAAATGCGCACCACCCACTTGGCTAACAAGGCTTTGTTCATTGAATCCACATCCCTGACACCAAGCCCCCCCTCCGAAACAGGTACCGTGATATCCTTCCAAGCCATCAGGTGCAACCCCCTCGTTGTCTGCCTTCCATCTGACCAGAAAAAAGATCCCATCAAAGCTTCCACCTTCCTTCTAACACCAGCAGGCATTAACCTCGTCGAGAAGAAAAAAATCGGAATGGTTGAAAGAACGTGCTTCAGTAATGTAAGCTTCCCACCCTTGGACAGCGCGGTAGCCTTCCACCCTTCCAACTGCTCCTCCATTCTCTGAAGAACACAGTCCCAATCGGACTTCCTCAGCCTACCATCAACCAATGGCAATCCCAGATAGGTTATTGGTACTCTCCCCAAAGGGCATCTAGTCCACGCCGCTAACCTGTTACTCTCCTCGCCATCCATCCCCATAGGAACCAGGATCGACTTCTGCATGCTAATCTGCAAGCCAGAGAGGCATCCAAACACATCCACCAAAATAGCCGTATTGTGGTTCTACTCCTTTGTCCCCCCAGGAAGATCAGCGTGTCATCCGCATACTACAAAACCGGAACGGAGATGTCCCCCATCCTGAAGCCCTCACACCAACTCTCCTCAATCGCCCGTTGAAACAAGACCGCAAGACAATCCGCAACCAACACAAAAAGCAGGGGAGCTAGGGGACATCCTTGACGCACAACTCTCTGCGGTTGGAACCATCCTCCCTCCGGTCTCCCGTTGACCAACACAGAGCAGGAGCTAATGGTTACGCATCTCTTAACCCAGGCAATCCATTCTTCCGGAAATCCCCTTTTATACAACGTTGTCCACAGGAATCTCCGACTGACACAGTCGTAGACCTTGGCGTAGTCAATCTTCCAAACTGCCCCTTCTTTGTAGACCTCTTCCACCCACGACAGATTTCCGAGGCGGTCACAATACCGTCCGCCATACACCGGCCTGGGATGAACGCAGATTGTGACGGTATGACCACTGAGGCCAAAACAGCCCTAAGCCTGCTCGTCAGCACCTTGGCGACAATGAAATAAATCCCATTGGAAATAGAAATCGGCCTGTAATCACCAACCCCAACAGGGGTCCCCTTCTTCGGCAGCAAAAATATCAAGGCCCTGTTAACTTTCTCAAAACCCATGTTGCCGCCCCTGAATTCAGTCAGAACCTCCAAAATGTCACCCTTCAGCATATCCCAGAACTCCCGGTAAAAGGATATAGAGAAGCCATCCGGACCAGGAGCCCCGTCCGCATTCAACTCCCAAACCGCTCTGTGCACCTTTTCCTCCGTAAAATCGGCCACTAACAAATCCACCTGGGATCCGCTCAAACACCCCGCCCCCCGGCTCGTCCAACCCCACCCATTATCCTCCCTCACTCTCCTCGATGCCCTCACAAAGTGCTCCCACAAAGCGACTCCAATGTTCCTCTCGCCCAACACCCTTTGTCCCCCCACCTCCACCTCATGCAAGAAACTTCGTCTCCTCCTTCCGGACGCCACAGAATGAAAGAAACGCGTATTGACGTCACCTTCCCTTATCCACTTCTACCTCGATCTCTGTCGTCAATGAACCTCTTCTTTCCTGTCCTCCCGAAGCACCGCCTCTAACCACGCTGCCCTCTCCTCCACCTCCTCCGGAGTCAGTCCCCGATCATCATCTAACCCATTCAACCTGCTTATCCCAGCCTCTGCCTCTGTCTTGACTGTCCACCGCCTCCTGGTGGCATCCTTCCCAAAAGTCAACCGCAATCGCCTTAAGGAATCAAGTTTGGCCGCAAATCGCGACACCGCCGAATCTGACACCACAAAACCCCGTCAATGATCAGCCACCAGGTCCCGAAAGACCTCCTCCAACAGTCACTTCTTCTCAAAACGAAAGGAGAATCGAGCCAAGCGCTCCACCCTAGAAAACGAAAGAACAAGAGTGTAATCGGAGAGCATCCTCGGAAGAGCTCAAGCCCTCTCCAGCGGAAAAGCCTCCCCCGCCTCAACCGACATCAGAAACCTGTCAAGCCTGGACCTCGATCTCGTAATCCTCCAAGTGTACTTGAATCCGGCCGCATCCACAACAGACAACCCCAGAGAACGAACCATCTGCCTAAACTCGGCAGATCCGGGATCAGAACCATCCCCCCCCAGCCTGTCATCCGGGAACAGTGTGACATTCAAGTCACCACCGATGATCCAAATGCCATCACCAACCTCAGGCACAACACTCGCCAAGTCCGCAGCCAAGCTACCATCCTCTTGCCTACACGGGCCATAGACATTAGTGACGCACAGAGAAATCCTATCCGCACTCTGAAGCAGCCTCACCGACAAGGTGAACAAGGAGACGGAAGCCCCCATCAGATCAAACGAATCGGACCGCCAACCAGATAGCAGTCCTCCCGAAGCACCTGTTGCCTCTTTCTCAGCCACCACGAAAACCCCTCCCATGCTCATCTCCCGCCGCACCTGATCGTCCAAAGACTGCAACTTTGTCTCCTGAACCAAGAAGATATCTGCCCCGCCTCACTCACCAGATTCTGCACCCCGAGCCTTTTTTCGGGCCGACCCATGCCCTTCACGTTCAAAGATAGCAACTTCATTTAAGCAACGGAGCGTCCATCTTCCTCGGGGGAATAACCCTCAAGCGCCTCGCAATACCTCTGTCGAAAGCAGCAAAACAGTTCCGCACCACCAATGGGCTGGTCACCCCCGGAGTCACACCTTCTGCAGCCACTCCCGATGCCAAACAGGCCCTCAACGAAGCCCTTGCCTCCTTCTCTGCCCTCCTCCGCCCCCCTCCCCCCCTCTCATATGCCAACCCGAAACGTCGCTTTTGCGGCCCCACCTCATCCTGAAGCGGCAGCCCAAAGCCCATCCCCTCAACCACAACGGTGGCTCCCAAAACATGAGGCAAAGACCCCACCGCCACCCCCAAACCAGCTGGATCAGCCCTAAATCCAGCCGAGCCCCTCCGCCAAACCTCAGTCACCGACGCGCCCGCCTCCCCTCCTAGCAGGTCCACCCCTCCCCCCCCCCCGCTCAGCAAGCAACTCCCCCGCTTCGGTCGCAGCCACCCCCCCCCCTCTCACAGCTACCGGACTGAGCAAGGCCTGCCACACCTCGGACCGAACCAGCAACCTCCTCTTCCAACTCCGGAAGCGTAGGCACCACCCTACACCCAGGAGACGAAGCGGTGGAGCCGAAGCCTCCACCCGGGCAGTATCCAGCACCAACGAACTGAGATCGATCGGGGTCCAACCCGACAGAACGCAGAACCTCCTGAGCGGCATCAGGTCGGGCCCCACCACCTTCCACCGCATCACGTGTGACAACCGTAATACGCCAAGGCAGAGGAACCGCCACCAATCTCGGAAGCTCCACTGCAGATACGACGTCGAACAGAAGCACCTCCATCTAAGAGCGTGCCACGCTCGGATACTGCCCACCCGCACAAGGGTTCTCCACCTCCGGGAGCCGAGCCCCCACCACCGTGGGCTAAACCGGAGACCGTTGCTTCGGCCCACCACCCCCCGACGACTCCTTTGCCAGCTGGATCTCCAGCCTGCGACAACCGACCGCCAGAAAAGCCACCCAAACATCCGCAGCCACCAACTCAAGAAGCAGTCGTCTACCATCAAGCCGCACCTCCCACCAACCCATCTTCGCTGCCCCAACCGGCCTCACCCGAAGCACGACCTCCAACGACTGTCCGGGTTGACAACACTATTGGGTAAAGAAATCGAGCGTTTTGTAGACCAATAGATAAGTGTCTGCACAAACGTATAGGAATTTGATTGCATGTGTAGACCTATGCAATCAATTCCATCAACACAAGCGAACGTCGATTTGATCAAGCAAAGACGTAGGGAGATCCGTTGGCGAGATCAAGGGTCGGTGGCAGACGGGTCGATCCCACAGAGGAGAGCGAGAGGGCCAGCGGCGAGGACAGTCCGACCTGAACGAGGGAGCGACGGCCGTTGTGCAATGGAGAGGAGATGCAGAAAAGGCACCAACGACGGAAGGGACGATGCCAAGCGGAGAGGAGAGAGTGCCGGCCTTGATGAATCTGTGATTCAACACTCTAAAAGTTGAAAATAAATCTCTGATCGTGAGTAATTAGTTGCATTTCTCCATTTATTTTGCATTATTCTCATTCATGCATTTAGAATTAATCAGTGTATTTTAGCATGCATATATAATAAGAAGCCAAATTCCATTGTAAATATCACATGTATATTCACCATATTTTCCCCTTTTTTATTTTTCACTGATTTAGAATTGAATAAAATCAACCCTATAGTATATATATTACTAACACTAATAAAAGAAAAATATCAAAAAAATACTAACTTGTAAAATTGATCAAAAAAACCTTAACCCAAGTTTGAAACTAAGAACATTAAAACATGAATATCTCTCTCATATAGTCTCCTATGGACCCCTACTCACTTTGGAATAAATATACGTTCAATTACCTTCAAAATAAGACCAAATTCAAAAGAATCAAAGTTCATATGAGAAACTTGAGTTTTAGGCTCCCTATTGTATATTATAAATATGTCTTCATTTATTTTATTCATTTACACTTTTATTTTCTTAATTATTAAAAATCCAAAAAATTGATTAAGTTGTCAATAATTGTTTTATATTTTGTCTAAATTTATTTTGATTTTTAATCTTTTTAAAAATGAAAAAAATGACAAAACACGAAAATGTGGTATTTTATATCCATAGGATACCACCAAAAATACTTTTTGTACACATGATTTATTTTGATTTTTGGCCCTTCACGAACACATTCTAGTCAAGTTTCATTGGGTTTGGAGTTCATTTGATCAAAATTTGTAGCTTAGCCCCTGAACTTTGCCATAACTGCATTGAACTATCAATTGCATAACAAATGCTAAAAAATGCTTTCTTGAAAACCTAGCTTCTAGATCGCCTAATAATTAACCTAAGGAGACAGTGGCCTCCCAGAGTTCTACATTGGGCTTGTCCAAGTAAAAATACAAATTGACCACTCGTATTAATTGATAAATTAAAATAGCGATTTTTGATTTGATCTGTTAATTGCCCGACTACAACAATATGACACTATTAACTAGGGCTTTCATGGGTTCGTCAGGCAGCGGCTCCAAGAGGAGAGAGAGGGATGGCGCCGAGAGAAAAGAGATGCAGCAGGTGTGGTACGGCTACGGTTAGCGTACAAGAGCAGAGAGCTCCGACCTAGGATCGCCGCTCTGACACCATGTTGGGAAAAAGAATGAAACGTAGCTTATTCCTCGAACCCTAGGCTCTCTTATACAGGGGAGAGACCTATGGGTATATTATATATGATAGACAGGAGAACATAAAAAATAGGAAACAGTACAAAGACATATATATATAACTCTACAGACAACATCATCTATTTGCATCAAGGTTCAGCTTTTAGTCGATTCCTTTTTACTTTGATCATGTATGAGTTGACTAGTCACATTCAGGATGAGATATCTTGGTGTATCTAGTTTGCCGATGATATTATGTTAATTAATGAAAATTGAGATAGAGTACATGAGAAGCATGAGGTTTGGAGACATGCATTAGAGACTAAATAATATTGTATAAGTAGGGCTAAAATGAATATATGTAGTGCACATTTGATGCAAGTAGTGGTGAATGTGAAGATTGGATATGATAACATTCAGAAGAAAGATTCTTTTATATACTTGGGATCCATTTTGTAACATGATGAGGAAATCGATTAAGATTTTACTCATAGATAAATGCAGGTTGGCCAAAGTAGAGAGGAGCATCTATTGTTCTATTTGATAAGAAAATTTCTTTGAAAATCAAAGAAAAATATTACAAAGTTGTTGTAAAACCTACTATACTTTATGGATCTGAATATTGGCAAGTGAACCCTAGACATGTGCTAATGTAGATGTGTGGTCATACACGAAAATATCGGATTTTGAACGCTGAGATCAGAAGGAAAGTCAACGTATCTAATAAAGGATAAGATGAGAGAAAACCGTCTAAAGATGGTTTGGTCATTTGCAAAGGAGGCCGGTTGATGCACCAGTTAGATGTGATATTTGGGATGTTGACCTAGCTAAGAGAGAGTGAGAAAGGTGCCCAAGAGGTGTTGAAATGAGATTATCTGAAGGGATCTTCGTTATTTCGATCTAAGCCCGAGAACAACCCAAGATAGATCTGAATGGAGGCAAAGAATTCATATAATCGACCCTACTTAATGTGAGAAAAGGCTTTGTTGTTGTTAATACTATATTATAAAATTATCATTGATATTGTAAAATGTATTATAAAAGGTCTAATATTTAAAACCATACCAAATCTGAAGCAGCACCTTAGGAATGCCTTAGTACCTCAACATTGCCTCTGTACATGTGAGGCGCATACCTCGAGCGGACTGCTTGAGGATATGGCCTCAAGATAGTTCTTACGGAAAAGTCTCTCGATGTGTACCTTTAAAAGCCATGGCTAAAAGAACATTCTCCATAAAAATATGTAGGCCAACTAACATCACCTTGACCCATAATGGTAATTGTCTCACGTCTGCTACCAAAATGATGCATCCAAGTGGAACATCACATAGGATAGAAAATCGATGTTTGATGACAGAATGTTTCTTGATATACCGAAATCCACAAGCCACTCAGAGGGATTTAGTAAATCATGACATACAAACCACTTGAAGGTCAATAGAGAATGATTTAGGTAATTATATCTCTCAAAGATCCAATTACATTGACTCTATGTAAGATCCGCTTGAAGAGGTGGGTGCTTGTTGAGATGTTAGTCAATGTTGATTAACCCTCTGAATCAGATTATTATAGTTCGCATTAGAGATAGTGTACGAGATGACATAAGGCAAGGCAAAAATCTTTTGATGAGTAACGGGAGGTTTATCATGTTTTCCCCAATATGACTGATACAACCACAAAAAGTGAATTGGAGTCAGATGTGCCCAAGTGTGTCATGACCACATCCTTGATGATGATGATGGAGATCAAAAATTTAACAGTGAAAAAACTAAATTTGATGGTGGAAATTATTTGGTCGAAGAAATCGGAGGGTGGAAGAAGAGAAAATTCACTGATTGTGAGGGATTTGGGTAAGAAGCGCGAAGATCGTGTAGAAGGAGAAGAGAGAGAAGGAGACAAATTAGACAAATCTCAATTTTATTTAAACTTGAACTAACTAAACAAAGGACAACCATCCCCTTTATATATCATAATTGACTCTAAATAGACTCTATATGTGTATGGTGCGAGACCCCCGTACTGGTAGGGTATGGTGCGACAGGAGGGTGCATACAATGGTTCTTCAACTTGGTGTATGTTTTACAAGTTATTTCATGTTGTAAGACTTGAATGAAATAGATTTCCAATATCTATAAGTCAATTCTTCAAAACAAAATATCTACAAGTCAAGAATCAAACATTAATATCGATATATTCAAAATGATCGATATATACGATATAAGCTTCATAAATTGACCTATATGTGTGATCTAAGAGTATATTTGTAAGCTATTTAGTGATCTAAGAAGTTGGATGAACTCAATTTTCAATATATATATATATAGGTTAACAACTAACAGTACCAGCGATATGTTCGATATGACCGATATGTGCAATATAAGGATCATAGTCTTCACAAATGATCTATATGTGTCATCTAAGTGTATATTTGTAAGTTATTTAATCTTATAAGAACTTGAATTTGTAAGAATCCATTTCCAATATTTATAAGTCAAGAATCAACATTAACATCGAGATGACTGATATGTGTGATATCGATATGTGCGATATATGGTCTATAAATGGACTGATATGTGTGATATAAGTGTGTATTTGTACGTTATTTGTTGTTTTAATATATTGGATGACCTTAATTTTTTCAAAATGCCAAAAAAATTGGTTTTTTAAACTACTTTCGACATTTCTACCGATATCGTCAATATATCGTCGATATATCTCGATATATCCATTTTCGGACGGACCGAAACGATATCGATATTGATACGGCCTTCCATGCATAATGGATCATGGACTCTGGAGCGATACATCACACATGTAGCGATGGAGATCAACTTGCAGCTTACAGACATGTACCTCTAGGGAGAACAGTTATCATAGCAGATGGAACTCATTCCCCGGTCACAGGATAGGGGGAGATCAGTCTGACACCGTCAATGCATTTGCAAAATGTGTTACATGCACCCGATTTTTCACTGAATTTATTATCTATCGGTTAGACTGCAAAGGATTTACAATATCAAGCTAATTTTATCCACTGTCTCTTGTTTTTCAGGACATACTTAGGCGGGTGATTGGATGTGGTCGTGAGCGGGGCGGCCTTTATCAACTCGTTCGGACTCCCTATGCTGTCATATTCTCTCCGTCACCTAGATCAATCTCTCCTTTCATATGGCACATGCGCTTTGGTCATCTCCCTCTCCAAAAGATATGTCATGTCTTGCCTCAGATCTCCCCTCGCTCTTCCATCCAGTGTGACGCGTGTCAGTTGAACTTGGGAAAGCATCATCGATCTGTCTTTCCTAGTTGTCAGAATCAGAGCAGTCGCTCCCTTTTTGAGTTATTTCAAATGATATTTGGGGTCTAAGTCATGGACCTGATCACCGAAGGTGCAAGATTTACCTTGTTGCAGTTGATGATTTCTCTTGTTTTTTTTTTGGTGTTTCTTTTGAAGAATAAATCTGAAGCAGGAGATGTTATCAAAACTTTTATTAATAAAGTACAGAATATTTACTCTTTGTCTTGTGAAATTTATAAGAACGGATAATGCTATGGAATTCTGTATGCATTCTCTCTCTCAAAATTCTTTTCATCTCGTGGTATCATTCATCAGACTTCGTGTGCATATACTTCTCAGCAGTATGATATTGCAGAAAGAAAGCATCGACACTTACTTTACGTCATATGTACTCTTCTCATTCAGAGTCGTGCCCCCCATTCATTCTGCGGTGATGTTGTTCTTATAGCATGTTATTTTGTGAATCACATGTCATCCTCTATTTTAGGAGAGAAAATTCCTTCTCTTTGACTTTTTCAAAGAAGGAATTGTTCTCTTTCCTAGAGTTGTCAAGTATGTGTTTGTTGGGTACTCCAGGACACAGAAGGGATATTGTTGTTAAGGTCCTTTGAGCATGAAATATTATGTGAGTGATGATGTTACATTTTTTAAGTCAGTTGTGTACTTTTCTCCAACGTGTGATAGGTTGACTTCATAAGATTCGGATATGTCGCCTCCTCCTATGAGTACACCACCAGTCTAGTCTGTGCCAGTTGTTCCAACCCAACCATCACCGCCTCCTCCACCCACATCACCTTCTATTATTGCACCACAGGTGTCGGTTGTTCCTCCATCCCTACACTTCTATACTCGTCGGTCATCTTCTGCTCATGGTCTACACTAGTCATCCAGCATACCTCAGGTATGCACAGACTACAAGATTTCTAACGATGGTTCTAGAGACGTGTTTGAGCAGGATCCTTTGTAGGCGACTAGTACTCCATCTAAGGAGTTATATGTTGACCTGGATGTTCCCATTGCCATTAGAAAGCAGAAGCGCGATTGTGCCTCATATCTACTCGCTTCCCAGGTTTCTTTTGATCTCTTAACAAGGGAGTTCAAGAAGTTTGTTGCTCACTATCTGTCGTGGTTATACCACAGACCTATCACGAAGCATTGAAAGACAGTCAATGGCATCTAGCCATGGAAGAGGAGAGAGGGTTGCTCTACAGTCATGTGGTACTTGGAGCATGGTCCCCGCTTCCATTACGGCTTTTATTATCAGTTGCAAATGGGTGTGTACTGTGAAACACGATGCAGATGGAACTAATTATCTTTACAAGGCTAGATTGGTCACACGGGGTTTTACTCAAACGTATAGTGTGGATTATATTGGTCACACGGGGTTCTACTCATATGTATGGTGTGGATTATATGAACACTTTTTCATCTGTCGCTCACCACTACGAGTTCTTCTCTCAATTGCAGTGGTACGTGAATGGCCTTTATTTTAGCTTGATGTTAAGAATGCATTCTCATATGGTGATCTTCAGGAAGAAGTCTACATGCAGCAGCCTCCGAGTTTTTCTGTTGTGGTGGGAGTGCCATCAGGTTTGTAGACTTTACAAGGCTACATAAGGCATATAGCAGAGCCCGAGGGCATGGTTTTAGAAGCTCTCGAATTTATTTGAGAAGCAAGCCTTTGGTAGGTCAAACGCAGATCATTCATTATTCGTTTAGAAGACATCTACGGGTATTGTCATTATTATGGTCTATGTTGATGGTGTACATTGTCACATGAGATGATGTGTAAAGAAAAAAGAACAAAGGAATTTCTGGGACGTCAATTTGTAACCAATGATATTAGCACCCTAAGGTATTTCTTTGGGTTAGTATTTGCCATGAATCAACAGGATCTTATGATGAACGAAAGGAAGTACGTGTACGTCATAGATATGATTGTTGAGACGGGAATGGTTGGGTGTAGACATGCCACTGCTCCTATGGATCCCAGTATGAGATTTTTTTTAAATAAGAAAACGGGAGAACCCTCCCAAGGCGGGAGTCACCGCACCAAAGCATTCATTAATAACGAGAAGGTACATCAGTTGGATATCCAGAAATTGTACAAAGCATTACAATGGGCAAGTACATTTTCAAAGTAAAAACGCTGCCCCTTGAAAGTGGAATCATTCCTGCCAAGTCAAATAGCCCAGAGCGCAGCAAAGGGCTTGGAGACATCGCCGGATGACCCAAGACCAATCGCCCGAATAGATCTCCAAAAATGCTCCGCATCGGATGCCCGAACCCACGGAAGCCCCCAACGACTCCCACACATTAGCCAAAGACCTGCACCCAAAGAAAATGTGGTCCGCATCCTCCAAGCCATGCTCGCATCTGTCACACATCATATCTGTCGCACCCGGCAGTCTGCCTCTTCTCACTTTGTCACATATCTGGTCTCTCCTTAGACGACAAAGAAAGACCTTAACCCGAGTAGGAATCTTAGCCGCCCAAATCACCTACAAGTCAGCACAAAGGTCTTCGTCGCGCTCCGCCATACCACCACTCAGCTTCCGATATGCAATCTTCACCGAGAACTTACCTTCTGCCCAACAAAATGATCGGGGTCGCCCGACATCTCCCTGACTGGGGGAATCTCCGACAGTAACCGCAAAAACTCTTCCAACCTCTGATTCGAGAGAACTGCAAGGAACCTCGACGCCCAAGACCCTGAGTCAGCAACCTCCGCCACCCGTGCCCTCTGTAAACAGCTAACGCCATCCACCTAGGAAAGCGGTAGGCCAACGCCCCTTCCCCCATCCAGTCATCCTGCCAAAAACAGAAACGGAGACCATTCCCCAACTTCGGCCGAAGAAGAGTCCTGAGCCTTAAAATCACGGCACGGATCCCACTCCACAACGAAGACTCATGATGCTTCCTCGCAGCCACCAACTCCCTTGAGACACTGTAAATCTCCCTCAGCAGCCGCAACACCGGCGAGTCGGATGGACATCAGATGTGCACCACTCATTAGCTAACAAGACTTTGTTCATTGAATCCACATCCCTGACACCGAGGCCCCCTCCGAAACAGGTACCGCGATATCCTTCCAGGCCATCAGGTGCAACCCCTTCGTTGTCTGCCTTCCATCTGACCAGAAAAAAGATCTCATCAAAGCCTCCACCTTCCTTCTAACACCAGCAGGCATTAACCTCGTCGAGAAGAAAAAAAATCGGAATAGCCAAAAGAACGTGCTTCAGTAATGTAAGCTTCCCGCCCTTGGACAGAGTGGTAGCCTTCCACCCTTCCAACCGCTCCTTCATTCTCCGCAGAACACAGTCCCAGTCGGACTTCCTCAGCCTGCCATCCAGCAATGGCAATCCCAGATAGGTTATCGGTAATCTCCCCAGAGGGCATCCAGCCCACGCTGCTAACCTGTTACTCTCCTCGCCATCCATCCCCATAGGAACCAGTACCGACTTCTGCCTGTTAATCTGCAAACCAGAGAGGCAGCCAAACACATCCGCCAAAATAGCCGCATTGTGGTTCTGCTCCTCCGTCCCTCCCATGAAGATGAGCATGTCATCCGCATACTGCAACACCGGAACGGAGATGACTCCCATCCTGAATCCCTCACACTAACTCTCTTCAATCGCCCGCTGAAACAAGACCACAAGACAATCCGCAACCAACATAAAATGCAGGGGAGCTAGGGGGCAACCTTGACGCACCACTCTTTGCAGTTGGAACCATCCTTCCTTCGGTCTCCCGTTGACCAACACAGAGCAGGAGCTAGTGGTGATGCATCTCTTAATCCAAGCAATCCATTCCTCCGGAAATCCCTTTTTCTGCAACTGTCCACAGGAATCTCCAACTGACACAATCGTAGGCCTTGGCGTAGTCAATCTTCCAAACTGCCCCTTTCTTTGAAGATTTCTTCCACCCACAATAAGTTTCCGAGGCGATCACGATACCATCCGCCATACTCCGTTCGGGGATGAACGCAGATTGTGCCGGTAAGACCACAGAGGCCAAGACAGCCCTAAGCTTGCTCGCCAGCACATTGGCGATAATGAGATAAATACCATTAGAAATAGAAATCGGCATGTAGTTTCCAACCCCTAATGGGGTCTTTTCTTTGGCAGCAAAAATATCAAGGCCCTGTTAACTTTCTCAAAACCCCTGTTGCCGCCTCTGAATTCAGACAGAACCTCCAAAATGTCACCCTTCATCATATCCCAGAACTCCCTGTAAAAGCATATAGAGAAGCCATCCGGGCCAGGAGCCCCGTCCGCATTCAGATCCCAAACCGCCCTACGCACCTCTTCCTCCGTAAAATCGGCCACTAACAAATCCGTCCGGGTTCCACTCAAAGACCCCCCCCCTCCGGCCTGTCCAGCCCCACCCATTCTCCTCCCTCACTCTCCTCGATGCCCTCATAAAGTGCTCCCGCAAGGCGACTCCAATGTTCCTCTCGCCCGACACCCTTCGACCACCACCTCCACCTCAAGCAAGAAACTTCTTCTCCTCCTTCCGGACGCCACAGAATGAAAGAAACGTGTGTTGGCGTCTCCTTCCCTTAGCCACTTCTGCCTCGATCTCTGTCGCCAATGAACCTCTTCTTTCATGTCCTCCCGAAGCACCACCTCTAACCACGTTGCCCTCTCCTCCACCTCCTCCGGAGTCAGTCCCCAGTCGTCATCCAGCCATCCAACCTGCTTATCCCAGCCTCTGCCTCTGTCTTGACTGTCCGCCGCCTCTAGCAACATCCTTCCCATAAGTCAACAGCAACTGCCTTAGGGAATCAAGTTTTGCCGCAAAACGCGACATCGCCGAACCTGACACCAGAAAACCCCGCTAATGATGAGCCACCAGGTCCCTGAAGCCCTCCTCCAACAGCAATTTCTTCTCAAAACGAAAGGAGAACCGAGCCAAACGCTCCTCCTCAGAAAACCAAAGAACGGGAGTGTGGTCGGAGAGCGTCCTCGGAAAAGACCAAGCCCTTGCCAGCAGGAAAGCCTCCCCCGCCTCAACCGACATCAGGAACCTGTCAAGCTTGGACTTCGATCTCGAATTCCTCCAAGTGTACTTGCATCCAGCCGCATCCACAACAGACAACCCCAGAGAACGGACCACTTGCCTAACATCGGTAGATCTAGGATCAGAACCACCCCCCCATCCTATCATCCGGGAACAATGTGACATTCAAGTCACCAACGATGATCCAAATACCATCACCAACCTCAGGCACAACACTCGCCAAATCCGCATCCAAGCTACCATCCTCTCGCCTGCACGGGCCGTAGACATTAGTGACGCACAAAGAAATCCCATCCACTCTCCGTAGCAGCCTGACCGACAAGGTGAACAAAGAGACAGAAGTCCCAAACAGATCGAACGAATCGGACCGCCAACCGGATAGTAGCCCTCCCGAAGCACCCGATGCCTCTTTCTCAGCCACCGCAAAAAGCCCCCCCCCCCCCCACTCATGTCCCTCCGCACATGATCGTCCAGATACTGCAGCTTTGTCTCCTGCAGCAAGAAGATATCTGCCCCGACCTCTCTCACCAGATTCTGCACCCCCGAGCCTCTTTTTGAGCCGGCCCAGGCCCCTCACGTTCAAAGATAGCAACTTCATTTAATCAACGGAGCGTCCATCTTCCTCGGGGAAATAACCCCCAAGCGCCTCGCAACACCTCTGTCGAGAGCAGCAAACCGGTTCTGCACCACCAGCGGATTGGTCACCCCCAGAACCACACCTCCTGCAGCCACCCGTAATGCCAAAGAAGCCCTCAACGAAGCCCTCGCCACCTTCTCCGCCCTCCTCTGCCCCCTCCCCCCTCTCATACACCAACCTGAAGTGTCGTTGCTGCTGCCCCACCTCCACCTGAACCGGCAGCTCAAAGCCTACCCCCTCATCCACAGCAGTGGCTCCCAAGATCGGAGGCAAAGGGCCCACCGCCACCCCCAAACCAGCCGGATCGGACCCAACTCCAGCCGAGCCTCCCCGCCACACCACAGACACCGCCGCGTCCGCCTCCCCTCCCAGCAGGCCCACCCCGCCCCCCGCCCCCCCAGCAAGCAACTCCCTCGCAGCTACCTCAGCCGCGATTCTGCCGCAACTCCCCCCCTCTACCGGACTGAGCAAGGCCCGTCGTACCTCGGGCCGAGCCAACAACCTCCTCCTCCAACTCCAGAAGTGCAAGCACCACCCTAATACCAGGAGTAGAAGCAACGGAGCCGAACCAGCCACCCGGGCTGAGACCTGAACCAACGAACCGAGGCCGATCAAGGTCTAACCCAACAGAACGCATAACCTCCTGAGCGCCATTAGGTTGGGCTCCACCACCTTCCAATGCATCCCGAGTGCGAATTGTCAGACGCCAAGGCAGAGGAGCCGCCGCCAATCTTGGAAGCCCCACCACAGATATGGCGTCGAACCGAATCGCCTCCATCGGGGCGCGCGCCACGCTCGGAAGCCGCCCACCCTCACAAGGATGCTCCACCTCCGGGAGCCGAGCTCCCCCCCCCCCACCGGGGGCTGAACCTGAGAACGCTGCTTCGGCCCTCCACCTCCCGACGACACCTCGTCCAGCTGGAACTCCCGCGTGCGGCAACCGACCGCCAGAAAAGCCGCCCAAACATCCGCGGCTACCAACTCAAGAAGCAGCCGCCTACCATCAAGTAGCACCTCCCAGCAACCCATCTTTTCTGCCCCAACCGGCCTCACCCGAAGCACGACCTCCAATGGCTGACCAGGTTGACAACCCGATCTCTCGACGGAGATGACCTCAAGAACGCCCCGCAGCAACCCGGAGATACACTCATGTGTCATCGCTCCCAACGGGAGCCCCCTGACGACGACCTTCTCCACCCTGCCGGGCATCACTGCGACATCCCACTCTCCTGGCTGCCGCCACTTCAACTGCAGCGACCCAGCCTCCGACCCACGCAATAAACTCCGCACCTTGGAGTCTCGGAGCCCCCTCGCCACTGCCCTCCACGGTGAAAGCCGAGCTACATCTCCCCTAAAAGACGCCTTGGACACGAGCCCCACGTCAGAGGTCGCTAAGAAAAGCGCCCCTTCTCCCTGTCACTATCACTAGGCTTGATACCTCCTTTGTAGATAGTCGGGTGAGTCAGTTCATAGAGCAAGCCTAACATGTACATATGGATGTTGTGTATAAGATATTGACCTACCTAAAATCGTCTCCAGGTGTAGGATTGTTATTTAGGAAAGGGGTGGATCTTATTATTTCAGCATATGCAGATGCGAACTATACAGGTTGTCCCAAGGACAGAAAGTCCACTTCAGGTTTTACTATATATGTTGACGGTTCTCTTGTATCTTGGAAGAGTAAGAAGCAAACAGTGGTTATCAAGTCGAGCATTGAATCTAGTATAGGGCTATGGCACAAGCAAGTACAAAGATCATGTGAGTTCGAGCAATACATGTATATTTACATATAGATGTTCCTCTTCCTATTCAGTTACAGTGTGATAACCAATTTGTATTATTCATTGCCAACAAGCATGTGTTTCATGAAAGAACTAAATATATTGAGGTGGACTACCACTATACATGGGATATGATCCAGAGAGGTTTTATCTCTACCATTCGCGTCAGTTTTGGGAGATCAAACAGCAGATATCTTTACAAAGCCTTGCTCAGAGAATCTTTCCATAAGTGTTCATCCAAGCTGAGCACGATCGACATCTATGCTCCATCTTGAGGGGGAGTGTAACGATAGTTTTATGTTTTATGTACTATTTCTTTATTTAGGCTTTAGAAAACTTATCTTGGAATTGTAATGGAAGTGCTAATGAGATGTCCATAAAAGTGAGAATATATAGATAACTATATTGGTATGTATTTGATAAATACAATAACTATTATTACCTGCTTTAACCATATTCTATAAATTCTACTACCAAAACAAAAAACAAAAAGAAGCTGTGAATCCTTTTTTGAATATTAAGTGTTAAAATAAAAGTCAATTCTATATTGCTCCTAATTATATTTATATTATTTTGTCTTTGTCTCATTCACAGAGAGCAGAATAAATTCTGAATCTTTTTTGGTAACCAATCCAATTGTAATATGATAATAGGTAGAAATTGGATTAATTTGGCTATTATATACGATATAAGACTCCATAACATAAGTCTAAGTCGCATAATTTTGTTTCCAGAAGAGAAGTGCTCTATAAGGGTAGCCAAAGAGATGCTAGGCGAGTCAAAGGGAGGAGCTCCAAGCCAAAAGGAGGCTTTGTGGTGGAGTGGAGGAGTGCATGAGAAGCTCAAAATTAAAAGAGCTTGCTTTAAAGCTGTCTAAGGATAGAACAGATGAAATTGTCACAAACTACAAAATAGCGAACAAGGAAGCAAAGAAGGCAGTAAGCGAAGCTAAGTCAAAAGCTTACGAAGTTTTGTACAAAAATCTTGATTCTAAGGAAGGTCCGAAGGATATTCAGGCCGGCTAAAGCAAGAGAAAGAAAGACCAAAGATCTTTCTCAAGTGAGATGCATTAAGGATGAGGACGGTCGCATACTTGTTACACAGAAGGATATAGAGACTAGATGGAAGCAATACTTCCATAAGTTTTTCATTGGGAAGGAAATAGAGAGATCACTTTGAAAATCTAGCTAGTGGTGAAAATTACTTGAATAGTGCAAGCTATAGACGAATACAGAGGAAAGAAATAAAGGGGGAATTGAAGGTTATGAGACATGGGAAAAGTGTAGGACATGATGACATTCCTATAGAAGTTTAGAGAGTTTTAGGTGATCGTGGTATGACTTGGCTTACAAGTTTATTCGATGTTATTTGACGAAGCAAGAAAATACCTGAAAAATGGAGGAGACGCATCGTGGTGCCTCTTTATAAAAACAAAGGAGACGTACAAAATCGTTCAAATTATAGAGGTGTCAAGCTAATGAGTCACACTAAGAAAATTTGGGAACATTGATCGAAAGAAGGTTGAGGCAAGTTTACAAAGTAAAAGAAAACCAATTCGGATTGTTGAGAACAATGGAGATTTACAGAGCTAAAATGAATAACCTCCATATGACTTTTATTAATTCGGAGAAGGCTTATGATTATGTCCCCACGAGAGATATTGTTGAGAGTTATGGATAAGATACAAGTATTATCCTATGCATCAACCTCATAAAAGATATGTATGATAGGGCTTCATCTTGTGTAAGGATGCAGTCTGGGAAGACTGACTATTTTGACATCAACACTTGTCTGCATCAAGGTTCAACTTTGAGTCTATTCCTTTTTACTTTGATCATGGACGAGTTGACAAATCACATTCAGGATGAGATACCTTATTGTATGTTATTCGTTAATGATATTATGATTGACGAGACTAGAGATGGAGTAAATGAGAAGCTTGAGGTTTGGAGACATGCATTGGAAACTAAAGGATTTCGTATAAAAGGATTTCGTATAAGTACAGCTGAGACTGAATATGAAGTGTACTTTTTATGGAAGCAGTGGTGAAGGAATCGATGTTAAGATCGTTGATGATAACATTCAGAAGAGATATTCTTTTAGATACTTGGGATCTATTTTGCAACGTGATGGAGAAATTGATGGAGATGTTACAAACAGAATAAATGCAGGTTAGCTAAAGTGGAGAGGAGCCTCTACTGTTCTTTGTGATAAGAAAATTCCTTTGAAAATCAAAGGAAAGTTTTACAAAGACCTATGATCTAAGGATCTAAATGTTGGCATGTGAACCATAGATATGTGCAGAGAATGGCAGTAGTAGAAATGAAAATACTAAGGTGGATGTGTGGATACATATGTAAAGATCGGATTCGGAATGATGCCATCAGAATGAAAGTTGTTGTAGCTCCGATCAAGGATAAAATGAGAGAAAATATCTTAAGATGGTTTGGCCGTTTGCAAAGGAGGTCAACTAATGCGTCGTTGAGGAGATGTGAGTTTTGGAATGTTGAGCCGGCTAAAATAGAGCGTGGAAGGCCCAATAAGTGTCGGAATGAGACTATACAAAGGGATCTTAATTTTTTGGATCTAAGTCAGAGAATGACCCAAGGTAGATATGAATGGAGGCAAAAAATCCATATAGCCGACCATACTTAAAGTGGAAAAAGGATTTGTTGTTGTTGTTTGTTTCTTTATTTATTATTTCTTATGTCTGTCTTTTGTAAGTTACACATAGGTCTCTCCTCTATATAAGAGAGCCTAGGGTTCACAAGAAAAACAACTCTTTCATTTTTCCCAACAGTATATGTTTGGATGGTTATGAGGGTTGGAGTGGATTGGAATAAGGAATGCGATGTAATGTCACATTGATTTGTGATGGGATTCTAACTAAGAATGCAGGGGAGGGTTACCTCGGGGTAACACGGTAACCAAACAGACCCTTAGTCTCCAATGCGTGTCTCCGAACCTCAAACTTCTCATTTACTCAATCTCTAGTCTTACCAATCAACACAATAACATCAACGAATAACATGCACCAAGATATTGCATCCTAAATGTGACTTGTCAAATCGTTCATAATCAAAGTAAAAAGGAATAAATTCAAAGCTGAACCTTGATGCAGAACAATGTTGATGTCAAAATATTCAGTCTTCACAGACTGGATCCGTACATAAGATGAAACCCTATCATACATATCCTTTATGAGGATAATGTATAGGACAAGTACTTGTCTCTTCTCCAAAACTCTCCACAATATCTTCCATGGAACAGAATCATAAGACTTCTTCAACAACAATGCATATTCCCACAATTAAGTAGAGTCGGCTACATGGATTCTTCGCCTCCATTCAAATCTATCATGGATCAATCCCGGGCTTATATCTACAAAACTAAGATCCCTTCATATAATCTCTTTCCAACACTTCTTGGGTCATCATCACCCTCTCTTAGCCGGCTCAACATCCCAACACTCGCATTTCCTAACTGGTGCATCAGTTGATCTTCTTTGCAAATGACCAAACCATCTTAAGCGGTTTTTCTCGCATCTTAACCTCGATCAGAGCTACACCAACTTTCTTTCCAATTACATCATTCCGAATCCGATCTTTACGTGTGTGTCCACACATCCACCTTAGCATTTTCATTTCTGCTACAACCATTCTCTGCACATGTCTATGGTTTACATGCCAACATTCAGATCCATAGAGCATAGCAGGTCTCACGGCTGCTTTGTAAAACTTTCCTTTAATTTTTAAAGGAATTTTCTTATCACAGAGGATTGCAGAGGCTCCTCTCCACTTTAGTCAGCGTACATTTATTCTATTAGTAACATCTCCATCAATTTCCCCATCATGTTGCAAAATAGATCTCAGATCCCAGATATCCAAGTCAAATCACACTCACTTAAAACTCTCAATACTTCTATAGAAATGTCATCAGGTGCTACACCTTTCCCAGATCTCATAACCTTCAAAGCCTCCTCTACTTCCTTTATATCCATCTATGGTTTGCACGATTCAAGTAACTTTCACTATTAACTAGATCTCCTAAAGTGACATCTCTATTTCCTTCCCCAATGAAAAGCTTATGCAAATATTGCTTCCATCTAGTCTATATATCCTCCTGAGTAACAAGCACGTGCATTCCTCATCCTCGATGCATCTAACTTGAGAAAGGTTTTTGGTCTTTCTTTCTCTTGTTTTGGTCAACCTGACTATATCCTTCCTGACCTCCTTAGAATCGAGAATTTTGTACAAAACTTCACAAGCTTTTGACTTAGCTTCGCTTACAGCCTTTCTTTGTTTCCTTCTTCGCTATTTATAGGTTGTGACAATTTCTTTTATTCTATCCTTAGACATAGCTTTAAAGCATGCTCTTTTAATTTTGAGCTTCTCTTGCACCTCTCCACTCCACCACCAAGCCTCCTTTTAGCCCGGAGCTCCTTAATTTGACTCGCCTAGCATCTCTTTGGCTCCCCTTCGTATACAATATGCTACCGCCTCCCACATTTCGTTTGCACTTCCGTTACAATCTCAAGATAAGTCTTCTAAAACCCTCTCCATGAAGCTTGATTGCTTCAATTGAAGATTCTACCATCTACTTCTAGTGATCTTGGAAACCCTCCTTTTCTTTATCAGCCCTTTTATTTGCACATCCATGACTAACAAGCAATGTTGGGATGTCGACCACTCTCCTGCGATTACTTTACATTCTTTACAACAAAATCGATCTCCTCTCCTCAACACAAAGTAATCTATATGTATTCTAGTCGGAGCACTCTTATAAGTAATTAAATGCTCTTCTTCTTGAAGAGAGTGTTCGCTATGAGAAAATCATAAGCCACTACAAAATCCGGAATGACTATTCCATCTTCATTTTTATTCCCGAAGCCATATCCTCCATGAACATTAGCATATCCTAAAGCATCATTTCTCACATGTCCATTAATATCTCCACCCATGCAAATCATCTCTCTTTGTAAGATTCCTTACATAATCTACTCCAAATTCTCCAAAAAGTCTTTGTTTAATCCTTTCATCTAAACCAATTTGAGGTTCACAAACTGAGATGATATTCAGAATTTCTTTTTCGAGTACCAATTTTATCAAAATAATCTAATCTGTGAATCTTTGCACCTCACCGCACAATCCTTCAATCATTGTGTACAACCACTCCAACACCATTTCTACCATTATCTTCACCTGAATACCAAAGTTCAAAGCATGTCTTCTCGATCTCCCTTGCTTTCTCTCCAACACATTTTGTCTCTTGGAGATATAGTACATGAATTTTCCTTCTTTCCATCATATCTACAATCTCCATCCATTTACCAGTTAGTGCTAATATTCTAACTACCTATCTGCAACTTCCTTTGCAACCTCTTTTGGATTAACTTCTTTACTCGTGTGCGTCCATCATTCAAGAATCCTTCAAATTTTGAACTGCATCCAGGTGGTGACGCAGCGGAACAAGTTTACTTACTCGCATGCATTCCCCATGCGAGAACTTTTGCAAATTTTGAACTACATCCGGGCAGATATGTAGCGGTCCTTGCCAACTTCTCATTGCATTCGAGCGATGCAACGCGAAGCTAGTAGGGAGCATCCCAACCCATATTTGATATTTTTCATATAATAGATATAGTTAATATATATGTATCCGTATCAATACCCTACTTAATTGTGGGAAAAGGCCTTGTCGTTGTTATTGTATATATGTATCCATATCCTAAAAAAATAGTACCTTATCCACGTTCGCATCCACAAAAAAAAGAAAAACACATGTCCATGTCGATATCCATATATGCATATCTTTGTAACTTATCCAATTGTTTGCATCCATATATGCGTATATTTGTAACAACGGTGTATGAATTAAAAAATATTGACGAAGAATACATTCCTTAGTGTTCGAGCATATGCGTCATGTGTAGATGGGTAATTGGATCCCTCCAAGATCCAATTACCACATCCAGTGGTTTAGTCTCACTTCTACTAGTTGTGGGACTTAGAGAGTCAGTGGGGGTGAGAAAAATAAGAAGCCATACGCTCACTGTATCGAATGAGAAAAATGAAAACATCAGGCGTTCTCCTGTATTTTCATCCACATAAAAATCATGGTGTTCTACATGTGTATTCTTTAACTCTGATATTACGCTTCCGCATTCTCGATTTCTAACATGGTGTCAGGCCGGGTCGATTCTAGGATGATTTTGAAGATTTATTCTTGAAGATTATTTATTCACTGTTCAAGATCAATTAATTTTGAGCTTCAATTTTAGGGTTTCTTGAAACCCTAATTTTCAGTCGTCACAAATTCGAAAAGATTAATCGTGCAGATTTATTATTGCACAAGAAAAAGTTCTAGGGTTTCTTTTTGAAATGATAATTCTATGTGAGGGGTACAAGCTCTGATCATTTTTTTACATGGGTTTCACGTAAACCTGATTTTCTGGGACTTCATCCTCCTGAGGTTTCTAAAACCCTAGATCTAAAATCAGTTGTCGCACAAATTCACGAGCAATCCAGTAAATTATTTCATAATTCTAAGATATGGATTAGAGTTTTATTCGCGCGACTTCTGGGCAATTTTTAGAGATCATATTCTGCGTGCAAGGCTTCCTCCAGTTCTTGGATCTCGATGCACCATCAAAGAAGATCTCACAAGTTCTAGCGTAAAGAAGAAGAAAGTAGATGAAGAAGAAGATACATTGCACCTCCATCAGGCAAGGATGCACCTCAACCTCGACTCCTTCGCAGCAATTGTGACGCCTCCACCAAGACGAAGGTTGAAGAAGAACCCTAAGTAGCGACATAGGTCGCGATCGTGACTTCCAGGCAACGTCGCCCACATCTCCAGTGCACCATCATGGCTGTCGTACGCTCCTCATCGCCTCCCGCTACATCACAAGGCGTAGGCAGAGACCCCTTCTCAAACGGCGACAGTGTTCTCTGCTCGGTGCGCCTCTTTTTCAATCCAAGCGGCGACAACAGCTTTCTCAGTTGGGTTCCTTCGGAACCCTCATTCCTGACGCGAACAAGAAGAAGCAGTCGAGTCTCATACGGTGGTGTAGACCTCCAGGCAGAGCCACCCAACAGCAGCAGAAGTTGATGATGCTCCACGCGAGCATCTCCAATTTGCGATGGCGCCGATCTCAAAGAAAAGCACCATCAGGGCGATTGGAATTGGGTTCCCACGAGGGGAACCTTAAATAGCAGCAGAGGTCCATGCATTTTTTTCTTTCCATTGAAAATTTTATAAAGGCCCATTGGACCCAATTATGAGAGCATTTTAAAAAAGGGAGGAAGAGGACAGGAGCCCAATTGGGCAGCTACTTGAAATAAGAGCCACGTACCAAAAAAGTTGTACATAAAGAAAAATGATATTAAAAAGAGAGACTACTTAAAAAAACTAGAAATGACCGAAAATTCATTTGAGTTTATTTCTCCACGTCTTCATGTCTTCTCCCAACTTGGTTGATATCATTGTTTTCCAACCAGTATGGGAAAAAGGGGGAGTATTGTATAGAGTTCTATGGCTCACATTCAGATTGCTCATATTCAGATTCTCCAGTCTAGACGCCAGGCCTGAATTCAGACTCTACAGTTCAGATTCAGACTCTACATTCATATTATTCCAGAGTCTACAATTTGATGTGCGCATGTATGCAATCACTATTTGTAGGGTCCCCGTCTTTTTTATTTCAACATTTTAATGTAACCCATAGGGACTGCAGAGTAGAGATCTCATTCTTTATGCCATTGTGGGCTAGGATTTACATTTGGTTTCATAGGGACTCCAGAGCAGAGATCCCATTCTTGGAGCCAGTATGGGAGAGACCCAGTTCTCCGACGAAGAGACTTTCAGACTCCATTCTCCAGCGACTGTGGACTCCGACGAGGATGTTTCCACATTTTTTCATTTTGGCCCTTTAGAGAGATGGAGCAGTTGTAGGACAGAGCTCACCAAGTGGAGACTCATTCCAGTTTCAGTGACTCTGACAGGTGTAGTACAGAGCACATGTTCTCCGACAAGGAGACCCAGTTCAACTCACACTCCAACCCACTGTTCATTCTCACCACCACGACATGAGAAGCAACATCCTCGACAGCAATCAACAATAGAGTATGCGTTGAGTTGATATTGTTTATAGTGCCTTGTATTGTGAGTTTGATATTTCTTTCTAAGTTGAGCATTGCATGCTCCAGCTTGAGGGGGAATGTTGGAGTATATGCATCAAGTGTAGATGGATAAGTGGATCCCTTCATGGACCAATTACCACATCTAGTGGTTTAGTCCAACATCTAATAGTTGTGGTACTTGGAGAGTCAATGGGGGCTATATAAGAAGCTCCACACCTATTGTATCAGATGAGAAAATTTAAAACATCATCCATTTGAGTCATTTTCCGTAGTTTCATACGATCCTTAGGGAGTAGGGTTCCACGTAAAAATCTCAATGTCTTCATGTTTATTATTTATCTCTAATATTACGCTTCAGCATTCTCAATTTCTAACACTTAGTATTTGTAAGGAATGGTATTCCAATTCCTAAGGGATACCTAGGAATGGCTATTCCCATGTATGGGAGAATCCGGTTTCCAATGTAATTGTTATTCCTGTCTTAATATGATATAACAAATACGGGAACAGAGCCGACAGAGGAATGATAATTTCATTCTCCCCTCTATTCCAATGTAACAAACGAGGCATTAGAAGAATCCTCCACACCTTGAAATGGTCCCACCATTAGATCATTCGTCAAAAGGCGGCCCAACGTAAGATCCAGACAAAAACCTTAATATGGAGAGGCATTTTCCAGATCCACATATATTTGCAATATGTTTCCACAATACATGGATCAAAAATTGTCGTACTAAAGATGGAGGCATAAGACTTCTTAATAGAAATATTTCGTCTGATGAGAGTCGGTGGTACATCCCACGAAAAGGTCGATAACACGGCTAGTACACCCATCAATCCAAGAAAATCTAACAACCTCTAGTTGGAGAAAGAAGTACGAAAGTTAAACGGTAATCGTCAATCCTCCAAGCCTTGACCACTTTAGCCCTGGAATTGTCCGCTAAGGCAAAAGGCTGTGAAAAATGCCCCCGCGAACTCTCCTTTCACGAACTAACAATCATGTTGTTGGATTGGAATCGAGACATGATCATATCCCCAACACGTGTGTTATAAAGGGAGACACATTAGGCACAACCGACCTCACACCATGCAAGAAATAGATGGTGTTTTCATCCTCTCTTGCAAAACTAGGGTTGTCAGGAAAGTTTCGGCACAATGAGCTCGACTTGAATTCAATTCGATAAGAGCTCCTGAGACATGCTCGAAAAGTTATTAAGCTCGAGTATGAGTCAGATAAATGATTCATTAGGGTTAACGAGTAGAATTCAAGCACAGCTCATTGCCTCAACTCGATAGCTTGTTTTGATTTTATAGTTTTTGTATACATTTGCATCCCATATATACATACACGATGTCTAAATAATATGAGGAAATGGTGCAACACCAACAAATTATTTGGAGTTGTTTAATATTTACACATTCTCTCTCGATCCTCGACTTCTCACTAGTTTTAAATTCCATATGCATGATTGTGAAGATGATTGAAAAAGTAACAAAAGTCACAAAACTTATACGATCCATACTCATCGTTCTCCCCATGTATGACGCGACAGCTCCTCTCCCATCTTCTTCATCATCTCCCACCAGGCCTCTCCTTCATGCACACGAAACAAAATCGCTCCCAGCGGCCAACATGGCTCTACAACTTCTGTCATCTCTTTCATGCACGAGCAGCACAAGTTGCCATACATGTCTCTTTCCTCATGTGCAGCGCTACATATCCTCCTCTCTCAATTCCTCCATTACCTCCCACTAGACTTCTCCTTTGTGCACAAGTAGCACAACAGCTCCCAACGACCAGAGTAGCTCTACAACTTCCACCTACTTCTTCATGCAAAAGCAGTACAATCGCTCCCTATATGATGCCACCCACCACATCGAAAGCATGTGTCATGATGCCACCAACATCCCAAGTCGTCCACACTACGAAACCGTGACACTACAACACTTCTAGGCACCAATGCAGATGGTTCATGACGCGTGAATGTCGCAAGCGTCATCTCATTTTGTCTCCTTCCTTGACCTTCCCAGTGAGGCCACCAAGTACCAACATCTTGACCTAGCTGATGTCGCAACACCATGAACGCTACCACCAAGTCAAGGTCATTTTTCACGACTTTTTCTGCCATAGTTGTTTATTGAAACAAAGGTCATCTGATTGTGCATATGGTGCAAAAGAATGATTCAAATTATTTTCGCGTAGCATGATTTTCATATTTTGCGTCAATCTCAAAATACAACATATACTCATTGATGTTGTGCTTCAACAAGAGTTATTTTGTATTTTTCAATTTCTTCTGTCTTTCTTATGTAATTTGCTCTCTAGGGTTTCTCCTCCCAATATAAGATAGCACAATGGCTCCCTTGAATATACAATCGACTCATTTGTTTCTACATGGTATCAAAGTGGTGATCCTTGACTGGAATCATGTGCCCCACGCATCCCACCCTGATCGTCTAGCAGCATCAGCACACCGCCCCCTCCAATCGCTGCCCCCTCACCCCCCACCCCTCCCCCACCACCACAATCTCTCATTGTCGTTGCTTTAAGTAGCAACCCCTCTCGCGGCCCTACGTCGCCTAGTGAATTTTTAGCGAATTTTTAATGGTACTCTAGATCATAGTACCATGTGATGTGTGGCGTATACTAATCAAAACTCGTAATCTTACCGCACTCACGTCTACTAGGCATTTGTCTATTTTATTCGTTGATTTGGAAAATTCAGAAATATAAATTTCCTATAAAATCACCTACCTAAGCAATTTTCACAACTTTCGACATATGAGATCAACATTTCCGAGCCACTTGGATAAAAGATCGAAGTCAATATTCAATTCCTTGTCCACTTGAATCATTTTCTCTAACATGTTGCTAGACGCAGTTTTTACTTCTCCTGGCCTTTTCCATAGAGAAGAAGGAAAATTTTTCACTTTTCCCAGCCAATTTCACAACTCCAGTTTGCCATGCATCGATTCGAATGAAGTTCTAGTGCTAAAGATAAGCTACTCAACCCATCTCAAAATTATTTGCAAAAGAGAACCATCAAACTAGCGGTTATAATCCGGACTATAAAACTAAATCTCTCCTAGGATGTATCTCAAGGTGCACCACATCTTGAGCAGCTCTATAGCTCACATATTTATGAATAGTACGATGTGTCACATGATGTAGGTCACACTTTTACTTCCACAATGTATAGCATGTCAATTCCACGGGATTATTCACCACGTATCAACCACAACGGTTGCTAAGATGTAGAAAGTAATGATTTCCGTTTACTACCTAGGTCGGATTCAAGGATTTCGAGTGGTTTATTAATTGCAGCGCAACTGGGAAATCAAACTAAACTAGAAGGTGTGCTAAGGCCAACACTATAAATCAATAGGACATAAAAAAGTATAGCTAATCACATTTCAACGCCAATACCAAACAGGACCCTAGTGTGTCGAGTATTGTATGATATGCACCAACAAGTTTTTTTACACGAGAGACGTATTTTTGCCTCTGACCTGATCCATAGGCCAGAAAACAGGTCAAGAGAAAGCCCAACTAACTTCCACTTCCAGCGAGGATCTCCAAATTTCAGACCTCCGCATTACGATCGAAATTTGATTTACGAATATACCAAAAATATACCTGCAAGTAATCTGATCGTCCCCACCACTCCGTAAATAGTCGAAACCTTAATCGGAGTTCCCAAGTCCATATCCCCTGCGAGAAAATCAACGCCAAGTCGATCTACCAGGGCATCAACTAAAGGTCTCCGTCTCAGATCAGAGGTTGAGTGTGGTCGATGTTTACCGGGAATTGTCTGGATAACGCCGTCGGATCGGCCTATGGAGAAGGCCGGGGCGGGGGCGTCGGGATCGGCGGATCTGACGACGAACTTGTCGCGGAACTCGAGGAGGTCCATCGCTTTGCAGCAGCGCTGGAATTCAGGGCGCGGTAGAGGGTGTTCCGGTGCTTCCTCGTCGACGGCGAGCAGCGGCTCCGTCTCCGCCTCCGCCATCGGGTTCGTCGCCATCTCCATGAGCTTGGGACGGTGAAGGGGGATGCTGAAATAACCTTCGGGGACTCGATCGACGACGATTGGGCCCTCTTGAGGAATGCCACGCTTTGTCCTTTTTGCACTTTGGTGCCGTCTTAAATTGTGGGATTTTTTTTGTGTGTTCTTTTTTCCCATTAAAAATAAATGATTTTTTTCACACGCATCTCTATAAACTCAGGAAATAATAAAATTGCCCTTGCAAATTTTATATTAATAGAAATTTTTTGACGGGTGGAGAAGGATCTAGAGATAGGCGTGCATCTACTAATGATGAAATTTTAGAGAGTTAGAGCCATATAAAGAAGAACCACGCTACTGTAGCTATTGTATTCGTTGAAAGAAAGAAACAGAAGAATCTGTCATTTGAGGCGTCTTCCCGTGGTTTCATCTCGTTACTCACACAATAGAGTACCATCTAAAATCTTTCATGTTCTTTATGTTTATCATCTTATTCTTGTTTATCACTTCAGCTTATCGTTTTTTCACGTGGTATCGGAGCAGGTCAATTTTTGAGGGATTTTTTATTTTCCAGGATTAATGATTATTCATATTATTTCGAATCACGTTTTTTCACTTGGAAGGTCGTGCAATATCGGAACAATTCATTTGGTGGAGATTCGTTTATTATTACCATTCACATGATGTGAAGATCGTGTGATATGAACTTCAAGTCGTGAACGAATGCAAGTAAAGATAGGGTTTCAAAACCCTAATTCTGGATTGTCATTATGCAAGACACTCTCATTGTGGCTCCATCCAAAATTGCAGGTGCATGGCATGCCACCTTTTCCAAACCCTAGGAGGTCCCTAAGCATCACTCCCGTCTCTAACAAGTGATGCCCCAACTGTGGTCCCTGAGCTCTAGCATCCGGCGAGGTCACCTTCAGGGAGGCACCCCGTCTCCATCTACGGATCACAGTGATGAAGTCACCTTCACGGAGTGCCGCTCATGTATCCAAAATACGTTGCTGATCCTCTTCCAAAGTCAAGATAGAGGGCCTTCTTCTCTCATGAAGCCGGACCCTATGACCTCTCCCTCGCACCTCTGACCTAGTCCCAACCACATTCTGCCACACGCCAGCAACAGCTAGCCTCCACTATCGTTATTGGACCTCTCTTCTTCGGATTCCTTTGACGGCATCAGTGGGTGTCCAGGATTCTAGTCATGTCTCTTAAGATGGGAGATATCCCTTCCATTTTAAGAGAGAAAGAATGGACTAGACAGGTAAAAATGGATGAAAGGGGAATACAGTTTTTTTGGCCCACATGGTATGCATTAAAAGGAAGAGGGGAGAGATGTATGGGCTCAATTGGTATTTTTATCCAAAAGACAGAGAAAGAAACTGAGGATATGGTGCAACGAAAAAAAGAAATGTGATGATAAGACAAAAAAGTGAAGAAATTTGTTCGGAAAAATTTATAAGGGCTTATAAATAAGAGAAAAATGTAAACAAAAAAAGAAATTTCAGCTTAAACAAATAGGAATTTGAGCACAAAAAAAGAAAAACCATGGTTTTTTTATTTTCCCTATTCAATTATTCCCACAACTTAATAGAGTATCATTCCAAATTCCGACAAGCACGGGAGAAAGGGGGAGTGAAAGAGTTTAGGAGATGCTCATCCATTGATTTTCAGAGATTCTTCTCAGAGAGCAACTCAATGCATGCAAAAGAAGGCTCCAATGACTATAAACTCCAATACGAGATCTTTCCGAGGTTCTCAAGAGAGAGCCCACTTCGAGGTCCCAAAGAGGAGGACTCGCAATTAGAGATATTCGTATGGATATTCCCACTGCATAAAAAAACAACCGATGACACATCCCCCCAAAGGTAACGAGTCAGCCCATGGATTCTTTTGACAATAAAGGAACTCATTATAGAGGTCGGACCTCAAGTTCATACTCACCAGCATAGCATGCAAAGCACCATCTTCTGCAACAATCGTTGTAGTATGCATTGATTCGTTATGGTCTATAGAGTCATGTATTCATCGAGTGAGTTCGTGGCTTCTTTTGTTTGTCCAATCTGAGCATTGTATGATCTATCTTAATATAGAGGGCTCGAGAATGGCCTAGAGGTAGTCCAACATCTATCACTGATGGGACTTTGAAGAGTCAGTGGGACTATATAAAAAGCCCCACAACCTTATACTCATTAGGAGAAAGAAATAGAAGAATCCACCATTTCCTATCGTGGTTTCATCCCTCTCCTCATAGAGTGAGGTTCCAGGTAAAATCATCCATGTTCTTTACGTTTTATCATATCGTTCTTGTTTATAGCTTTGTTTCTCAAGAGCATAGCTGCCTCCTGGAGAGGTGGATCTTGTGCAACATCTGGCAAAATAATTGACTCACCAGACCTTAATCCTCATTCCGACTTCGTCTTTTTATCTTCTCGATGTTATCTCCCCCTTCTTTCTCATGTTACGTTTTCCCCATCATTACCTTCAATGCCCTCTCTCTATCTCTCGTCATCGTCTTTGTCATATCTTACCCCTCTATTAGGCAAGGTGAAACTTATTAGGGTTTATATTTGCATTCACAAAATAGGGAGAGACTTGGGTGTTCACATGTCTTAGGTATTTAAGGTTTCGGTTTAAGCTTCAAACCTATTGACATTATGCCTAGAATCATTATGTATGATTTTTTTTACAAATTGTAGTATTTTTTCTTGTTGAATATTGATAGTATTTAAAAGCTTCAAAACAATGCAATGAATATTGATTTTCAATACCATACTATTATTAGAAGGGTTTTTACTTTAATTTTTTAAATTGTGTCTTTAATTCCATTATGTTATATTGAAGATGCCAGTTGGCGTGTGGTGTTGTTGTCATGCACGTGGAACAATCTTGAGTTTTACAAAGGTGTTAGTTATGAAGGAGGTATTGTGAGATCAATTAAGTCAGGTTCAGTACGACATTTATCGTGTTTGTTGAAAAGATATGATCTTTGTTTCAATTTGATTCATTAAAAGTTGAAATCCAAGTGCTTTAAATAATGTCCTGTAAGTTGGGAATGTGAAATTGAGCAAACTTAAAGCATGACGAGGATGCAAAAAAGATTTTAGAGTGTGAAAAAAATGATGAGTGTCACGTACTAGCTTATTTTATATACCTAATCTTAGAGTAATTCGAACTATTTGAGTAATGAGCATCTGCATTCCCCTCTCTCAAGTTTGAGTAGTAAAATTTGTAGTCAATGAAGATAACGATTGTGAAATCAATATAACGATGGAGTTGTGTCCTTGGAATACATACAATGAAACGGAACTGCTAACGAGGATGCAAATAATTGTATCGAAATCCTCATTGTGTTTATTATACCATTATCAAATACACAAGGAGGTGAAGAATAATGGAATTGATGATAATTTAACATACTTTGATGATGGCCTTAATTTATCGAATTAAGCATGGAATGAGATGCTTGTAAGTCAAAATTAATTGTAGTGTACCCGGTGAAGATTTTCCAAATAAAATATCATAGCAATTTTATGATCATTAAATCTAATAATAAGGTGTAGACTGATTACTCCACAAAAAAGGTAGAGGAGTTGTATGTGGAGATTGTTTGATCATTGTCGAGCGAATGACGAGAAGTTCGTCGTATCCAAGGATTGATGGGCCATGTAGTTGCATGAACCACTCAATAAATCAAGATCATATGCAATTCGATCATAACTTCATGCCCAGAGATTTCTTGTTCAAATCAAGATTTCACCTTTTTGAGAAGGTTTATGTTTTTACGAGGTGTAATTCATGATTATAAATATCTGGTTAGTCAAATAAGGGTCTAGGATGACATGTGCAAGGGCACAGAGATAGTGTTGTCGTCAGTTTAAATCATATAATAACTCATATATTTGTTTACAATATGTGAGGTTTCTATTACAAGGACATATATCAGCATTTGCAGAGTTGTTAATACCTAAGAGAGCCTTTTGGGTCATATATTTCATCCTGCAGACATCGCAATCCTATTATTAGTGTTGATAGATCACACATTTATAGAATATACATACATAAGATCCTTATTGCTTATTGTTGTGATGTTGCAAATCACAATTTTCATCTTACATTTGCATTGTAAGAAAGGAGAATAACGATAGTTTCAACTCACATATGTGTTTTGGCATTTTTGCCTTCATCATGTTGTTAATAACATCAATAATGTCTGTATAAAAAAGGTTGATGAAGAGAATAGTATTGAAAGCATGCAAAATGCATTCTCAATACATGTAGACCAAGCGACGTGAGTAACAACGAAACTGGCTCCCGGCCTCCCAGTTCTCGCGCTCCCAGCCTCCCAGGTCTCTCAGCCTCCCAGATCGGAGCCTCGAAGCCTCTCAACCTCGCAAGTCCCTCAGATTCTTAGCCGCGGGAATCGATTGGACGAAATCTATTCGCCCAGGTTAAGACTCCCGCGATCTTGGACCTCTCCCCTTCAGGTAACCTCCAACTTCCAACTTTCGTTATTCAAATCAAAACCCCTACACTCGGTAAGTAAACACCGAGAGATCTTTCGGGAAGCAAATCTTTAAATCAAATCGGACAAGATAGTCCTTTAAATCAAATCGGAAAGAGGAAGACAAAAGATTACAATCATCTGAAACTGAAATATGGGTAGCAAGGGATTCAAAAAGAAAATGGCCCTTCGCTCCAACAAGGAGGCAGAGATCAAAACCAGCATCCCTACTTCAAATATCACAATACCATCATTGACGAAACAAACTATACGATCGAGAGAATACTATCTATGTGATAAATATCAAAAGTTGGAACGAGACAAAAGGAGTACAACTTTAAAAAAACAAAATAAAGAAGAAAACAACACAAGCAAGGAGGAAGCCATCTTTTATCCTCATATGTGAAGAAAAACATTTCCCTTGTCAAGACAGTGGACGAATCGACGAAACTGGAGAGATTGACCTCTACAGACTTACCTAAAAATCCGACCACACCCGGGGCAGAAGTTATCGATCTCGAAGAGAAATTCGAGATGAAGAAGGTCATGACAGGAAATGTATGGACCATCAACTTAACATCATCCAGGGATATTGACTCGGGTAAAAATAAGCAAATTCAATGCTTAATTGAATATAGAATGCTAGGCAAGAAAGTGGCCTCATGTTGGATCCAAGCTGAAGCTCAAGACCCCAAAGAGAAGGGCCAGATCCTAAACTCATGGCTGCAAAAAACGTGTTCTCCCTACAATCAAATAGTGGAGACTCACCGAGGCTCAAACTAAAAATTGCCATTCCATAACACCAATCTCAACACGTGTAACCTGACAGAGAAATTAAATCCATATCAAAAAACCCATGATCTTGAACCAAACAGACTGATTAAGCCAAAGTGGAGGCTTGATTTCTCCAAAATTGTAGAGGCAGTAAACTGGGGCCCATCAAAAATTATAGCATCTTCAAAACCAAATAAAACAGGATGGAGAACAAAGGAAAGAAAATTGGACTTAATTGCTTTTGATAACAGTTACGGCAACAATAACCTTGATGCTCCAAATAGTTCTGGAAAAAAATTGGAAAATCCAAAAAAGTTTATCCAATTTGGCTCTTTCCCGAAGCGTCCATTACCTAATGGACAAGCAAGGAGTCCCTATGAGAAGATGTCAAAACCACCGATAGGAGATCATATCCTCGATAATTCCAAGATAAGACCCACACATAGCGACGAGGCAGAAGGTTGGCGTCTGGTTCAAACGAAAAATACAAAAAGGCAATGATATAAGTCAGGTAATGGGAGAAATGTGGGGACGTAGAGGATGCTCTCAAATCATAAGACATATCCATGCATTAATGGGAATAGATTTGACGCTCTATAAAAGATGAGCCATCAGGAACCACATCCCAAGAAATATGATGGAACGATCAGAGGTAATCGATTCGGATGTACACGACAAAATCAAACCGCCCTCTACACAAGAAATCACACTTCAAACACCCGTTTCTGGACACCGGGCCTCGTGAAGTCACATCAAAACACCACTCGATACTTCTGATGCCTCGAAAAGGGACATGTCATTAGGTTTTGTACGGAGAGGATTCGTTGCTTCCTATGCTTTCGACAAGGTCATATTGCATCCTCTTGTAGGAAAAATCTAAAAGACCTCTCCTCTCCAAAAATAATGGCCCCCAACCGCCCTCAGAAACAAGTATGATCTTCTTCCCCAAACATTGAGGGACGAAGTTCTAGTAACACGGCCCCGGAGATGCAAACACCCACTCCAGACACCCAGCCAAACCCTACTTCGGAAACTCGTGCGGTGGAGTTAAATGTCAGACCAGTCACGCGATCAGCAAAAATACGTGCGGAGATCCATGGTAAGACTGTCCTCCCATTCTGGAAGTCGAAATATGCGACGAGGCAAAGCGTCTTCGGGCGGAGTTTCAAAAATGCCTAATCATCGAATACTCTGCTTCCTTCGAATCCATCGATTTTGCGAGGGAGATTCTATCAAGGGAAGTTTCGAAGGCATCCTTTGGCCGCCTTTGGAGAATCTCGGACCGACAGCTGGTGGGAGAGGTCGATTATTCGAGCATCTTCGAGACATTGGCTCACTCCGCTATTCACTGCTCTGATGGAAACTGGTTATGGTTCTTCAAATGGTCCCCATACTTCGGAGCTAAAAGGGTGGAGGAGGTGGCGGCATATTTGGGTTGATGCTTTAGGTCTGCCACTGCACCACAGATACCCATATATTCTGGCAAATATGGTCAAACAGTTTGGAAGGCTCCTGGACTATGAATGCCCAAACCTTGCACTGGACTGCGGGGATGCGTCGACAGTCAAGCTTCTGATCGATATTCCAGATATTAGAAATGTGCCGCGTGCAATAGAAGTGAGTACGGTTGATGGAGTCTTTGAGGTAACTTTTTCGCCTCTTTGCCAGTATCGATCGGTTAAATTCATTCATTACAATACACCTCTTGTCGATTCAACCACTCTTAAAAATGATCCGGGAGCTTTCAATCTAGAGGAAGATCTTCAGGGAAAGTCAAACAAATGGACTAGAAGAAATCTCTCAACATGCTCAATTGTTGAACTTGTGGACGAAAAGTTCAATCTCTTCCCTGAAACTGATTGGGAGAGAATAAATCTCAATATAGTCCCTTTCCCAACCCACAGGGGACCATCAACTGAAAAGCATGCAAATTATGTGGAGGAACCCACAAGAGTGTACCTTGAACGAGCAATCACTTGGCTGGAGAGCAAGGGTCAATCAATAAATCCGATGATGTGGGAACACATAAGAAATCCACCAAGCTCGGAGGTTCAGGAGACCGGCAACCTTACAATGGAAACGCACGTGCACAGTGCTCTAAACCCGATGGTGGATCTCACCCCTAGACAAAAAGAGAAACCATTGACAACACCAGAAAAAATGGCTGCAAAAGGCAAAGGTATGGAAAATATTGTTCTACCGTCAAACAAAGTTGTTACAAAATTTCTTAATTCACCGATGGGTGCAGGTAGAACTAGAAATCTTTTAGATCTTTTCCAGTTCGACTTCCAAAATGATATGGACAAAAATAGATTCATTACTGAGCTATGCAATGAATAAATTCTTTACTTAACTGGAAGAGGAGGTGATTCCCTTCAAAACATTTAGAGGGGTTGGACGCGTGCGATTACTATACATGAAAAATGGAATTCACGGTGTTAACTTGGAATATTAGGGGCCTGGGAGGGTCGAGGAAATTCGAACGACTTACAAAATCTGGTAGCTAAACACAACATCCACGTGCTTTGTCTGCAAGAGACAAAAACAAACTCCACACCAAAAGCTCAAATTCATCCATTGTAAGATTCGCTTGGCATGCAAACACACTTGGGAAGACTTGCAGAATTATGATCGGATGGGATTGTGATAAGGTTGCTTTGGTAAACCAATTAGACTATCCTTACTTTAGTTTATTTGAATTCAGATTGTTACAAAACAACTTGCTTTATCGTCTCATAAACATTTATGGGCCGCCGAGAGATGGGAGGAAGAATGAATTTTTAGACTCACTTAGAACATTAACATTCACGGGTATTCTATCGATTTTGGTGGGTGACTTCAACTTGATTAGAACTAGAACAGACCGCGTATCAAACAAACCAATAAAAGGTTTTGACAAGAGATTTGATTTGTGGATAAACTGCTCAAACCTTATTGAACAAAAAGAGAGAGGGACAGCCTTCACCTGGTCGGGATCTTCTGATTGCGAATCTTGGGCCATCCTTGACCGTATCATGGTGGATCTAAACTTCCAAAATGCATTCCCTTACGCCCAGTTAAGAAGATTACCAAAAACATTCTTGGATCACAATCCTTTGTTATTACAAGGAGGCTCATTTAGATTGACAAACCGTATATTCAGGATTGAAAACTTCTGGCTTCAAAATGAATCTTTTATGACCATGGTCTGTGATTCTTGGTCAAATGAGGTTATCTCAGACAACCCTTTCTACAAATGGGCTGTTAAGGTGAAACGGTTGCGAGCATTTATGAAGCACCGGAGCAAGCAACAAATCCCTGATATCAATAAGGAAATAGCAAAACTAGAGGACGATATAAGACTGGCGGAAACTTTACTAAAGACGGGGGACAAGGAATTAGGTGGAAAACTAAAAGAAATGTACAGTAAGCTGGAGTCTTTATGAAATGATGAGAGAATGATTTGGGAGCAAAGAGCAAAGATAAATTACATAAAAAAAGGAAATGAAAATATAAAGTTCAATAAAATTATGGCATCGAAGAAATCCTCCAGAAATATATTCACGTTTTTGAAAAATGAAAAGGGGGAGATGGTGCATAGTAAGGAAGAGATCACAAGGGTCATTGTAGACTTTTATACAAAGCTATTTCACGATGATGAAGATATGATGAGTAAGAGCCCTGTGCTAGAAATACCTTCGGATCTGGTAATCAGAATAGAGGATCCAACAATTTTTACTGACCCAATAACTCTAACGGAAATACAAGACACTATTAGAACATTCAAAAACAACAAAGCACCGGGACCTGATGGACTCACAATTGAGTTTGTCAAGAAATGCTGGCATTTGCTGAAACATGACTTCATGGACATGGTATTAAATCTACACACTGGGGGATTCAAGACCTCGGACTTCAGACATTTAAATAACACCCTAGTCTCACTAATCTACAAGAAAGGTGGAGTGGAAAACATAGAAAACTATAGACCAATTAGCTTGATAAATCTACCGATACGCATAATATCGAAAGCAATAGCCAATAGATGGGCACCCTTCCTTGCAAGAAACATTCCACCATCTCAATGTGCCTTCTTGAAGAACAGATCAGCAGCGGATGCCTTCCTTGTTACATCCTCGATTGTCCACGACTGGAGTAGACAGAAAACTAAGGCTCTTGTATTGAAAATAGACTTCCGAAAAGCCTTTGATACTCTTAAAAGGCCCTTCATCCTGGAGACTTTGAGGGTGGCAAACTATCCACCCGTTTTCATAAATTGGATTACTGATCTTCTAAAAACTACTAGTGTTTTCTTTAAAATCAATGGAACTTCCTCGGGATTCATGCACCCGAAGCGAGGAGTGAGACAAGGAGATCCACTCTCACCTTCTTTTTTCATACATTCAATGTCAATCCTTGATGCAATGCTACTCAAACTAGCAAAAGAAGAGAAATTCAAGGGATTCATGAGAGACGGAATGCAAACCCATATCACAAATATCCAGTTTACCGATGACCTACTCATCTTCCTGGAATATAGAGATGAGGATCTCAAAAATGTCATCACCACGTTAAAAATCTTTGGCAAATTGTCGGGCCTATGCATTAGCGAAAAGAAAAGTACTTTCTATGCGCTAAACTTGTCTGCACAGGAAATTGATAAGGTAAAGGCAGTACTAAATTGGTCTGAAGGATCCTTCCCCATCGATTATCTAGGATTCACCATATCAAAAAATAGGAGGCTCATGAAAGATTGGTCATCCACCATTGACAAATTTGCGGCAAAACTTCAGGGATGGAAATCCAAAATACTCCCCCTTCCGGCTAGAATCAATTTGCTTAACTCAGCCTTAACACCAACCATCATACATGAGATGTCATGTCTTAAGATGCCGAATGGTATTGTGAAAAAAATTGACAGACTTAGACGTAACTTTCTGTGGGGGGCCTCTGAAAATCTCAAAACTAAACCTAAAGTGGCTTGGTCAAAAGTAACTAGGCCTAAGCTAAATGATGGTTGGGGAATTATCAACCTTCGCTCTTTCAATAATGCTCTATTAACAAAATCAGCAATTCGCATTGCAGATTTTGTAAGACCATGGGTCTCATCAGCTATTAGTTCAACTCATTTTAGAGGTGGTTGATGACCGCCCGAATGACTAAGGTAAAGGTACAGAAATATAGGTCGTTGCGACCTCAATCACTCAGACTAAGTCAATCAAGAAAAATGATGAACCACTCGAAAAATATGTAAAATCAAAACAAGCACAAAAGCGGTCCTGCTATGATATTAACCTGGTATAGCACCCAGGGTCGAACACAAGGAGCACGGGTTGGCTTAAAAAGCCTACGAAGTAGTCGAAGACTCAGAGAAAAAGGGAAAACATTTTTAGTGGTTTTTAATTGTTTTTAAAATTTTTTTGGATTTTTAATATGTAAAGAAAATAAGAAAACACAAGAACAAGCACACTTGAGCAATTTATTTAAAGCATAAAAAATCAAGCAAAAATTCAAAAAAAAATGTTTTTATGTTTTTTAGGTTTTTAAGTGTTTTTGGTGAATTTTTGGGATTTTTATAAGGTGTATTTTATTTTCTAAAAATCAAACAGTGCGAAAAAGGCAAGGTACTGTCCAGCCAGGCCCAAAATCCACAAATAAAATATTTAAGGATCTCAAGAGGGCCTGGAGGTAATTTTTCTGTATACTAGAGAAAACAAGGAAAATTTGAGCACCAAAATTATTGTTTTTGGGTTTTTAGATTATTTAATATGATTTTTATGAGTTTTTAGGTGTTTTTAAATTTTTAGGGTTTTTAAGCAATGAAAAATAGCCAAAATTGGCTAGAAAATCAAGAAACACAACAGAAACAATACCTAATTTTTATAGATTTTTTAGAGGGGTTTTTATATTTTTTTTGTGATTTTTCAAGTGAAACAGTGCCAAAAGTAAATGTTTTTGAATTTTTAAAAATAACAAATGCACTCAAAAATGTCCCCCAAAATTCTGAAAAATCCTACAACATGGCAGGAGCCATGTGTCAAATTTTTATCGAATTTGGAGATGAATTGATATTTTATTCAAAATCAAAAAGAGGGCACAGTGCACAGGGACTTAAGTGCAAATACCCGTAAATCTGGGGGTCCAGGTGCAATTTGCCCAGCAAATCACGCGCGTGGCGCGTGCCTGGGGCACTCAGGGACCTTCTGGTAATAAAAACCAAGTCCTAGGACCTTTTGGTAACTCGTACCAAAAAGTCCAGGGACGGTTATGCAATTAACCCACTAAAAGGCGCACATGTGCAAATAAAATGTTCACAGGGGCATAAAAGCAATTACCAAAAAGTTTCTAATCATTCATGAACCAACCAGAACTACAGGATAATAGTTGCAAATAACCCAGACAAAGCACGTGGCGAAGCACGTGGATCACACATACAGGGGCATAAATGCAAATAAAAACAAGCGCGAGGTCCAATGTGCAATTTACCCTACGTAAATAAAAACTACTAAAATACTTACAGGACTGACACGTAAAACAAAAACTAAGAGGGGGCCTAAGGTAATTTACCCCTTTATTACGTCGACGGCTGGATGTGCGCCACGTAGATGATCCAACGGTCTCGGACAGCGGGCGCTTCTCTTCTTCCGCACGTGGGCCTGATCGACGCCTCAGAGGGGGCCACGTGGAAGATCTGACGGGTCAGGTGCAGGTGCCTCTCTCCTCTGCGTTAACGGTCCGGATCGATCCTCGAGGTGATCGGACGATAACTGCTCCTTCGTGGATGAACGGTCACGATGCGAACTGGAAGGCGGGACTGATCGGACGGTGCTTGTGGACCTTCGAAGAACAGGTGGCCGGCGAGGTTCGCCGGCCTCGTGCGCGTGCTAGGGTCCTCCTCAGCTGCCTCCAAGGATCGGAGAAGATCGGCGATGACGTCCCGCAGCTGGTGGTGGCCTCCGATGGCCCAGCCGAGCCCTGGAGGGGCTCCGGCGAGGCCGGCGGCGAGAAGCTCCTGGCCTGGAAGTGAGGGGGCCTCAGATGGCCACCTCTTGACCTGCAAAGTATACCAGAAGCTTCGCGGGTCGAGGGCAAAGTGCCTCGACCCGAAGAAGCGGCGTGAGGGTGAACTGTGAGTCGGGACGAGCGAGCTCCGGCGAGCGGAGGACGGTGGAGCTCGAACCCCAGCTCCTGTGCGAGCTGGGTTGAGTGAAGGGGCGGAGAAGGTGCGTCGAGGGATGACGGAGGTGACTGAGTGTTCCGATGATCGAGAAGATGTACGATATAGCCGGAATCAAAGGAATACGTCGGAGCTTCGATTTGGGCGAAACTACAAATTAAGCTAAATAGGCGAGCTAGAGTGCTACCTGGGTGGAGTGGAAGACTGTGCTGGAGCTTAGCTAGCTCCTGGTCGTCGCCTCGAAGGTTGTCACTGCCTGAGGCTCGAGCTCCTGCTAAGTGGCGGAGCACGGCGGCGCGAAGTCGCCGGATCGATGGTCCGGGCACCCCCTCCTCACTGCGACAAAGGCAATCGCGAGCTGTCACCTCGGAGATTGCAATGGAGGTCACGGGAATGAGAGTGGCGAGCCAAAAGATGGAAATGGAGTGCGGCGGAGCTCAGGTTATATATCACTAGGGGTCCGGCTAGAAGGGAGTCGGGCGTGAAGCTCGGAGCGCGGATCCCCATGCAAACCTCCGGGCGGTGATCTCGGATGCACGCAGAAGGATTAAGACCCGGGGTTTGCGCGAATGGCAGGAGGATCTGGCTGGGAAAAATAAGAGAACTCGGGTCGACAGCCCGATCCGCGAAAGAGGAAGGTCCGCGGGGGGAGTTGACCGGGGGTCAACATCCCCCGTGGACCAATCAGGAGAAGCCTCGCAATTGAAACTTAATTTATTTATTTAGGCTAGGAAATGATCGAATTAGCAAAAACTTAAAACACAAAATATTTTTATTTTATTTTTTTCTATTTTTTGGTGATTTTTAATTAATTTTTAGAAATAAAAATAGGGTATTTACATAGTATAGCTATACATAGGTATATGTACAATATAGAGTTTTTTTGATTTTTTAATTTTTAATTATTATTTTTGTACACTTTTATTCCTATTTTATATTTTATTTATTTATACAATAAAATGAGGAATAAAAGGATATTTTTATTTTGCTTTTATTATTTATATACATAGGTGAAATAAATAGTTACGTACAACTATATACATGGCATATGTACAATATATTTTTGTATTTTTAATTTTTGTTATTTTTATTTGATTTTTGTTTTGTTTCTTTTTATTTATTTTATTTACAAAATATACCATAGAGTATTCACAAAAAGTTTTGAACATAAATACATGTATTTATAGGGTTAAATAAATAAGGGATGATGGTTTATGCACATGGTGGAGGGATATTTTTGCATTTTTGATTTTTAAATTTTTTTATTTTGTTTTTAATAGTTTCTAAATATATACAAAATATGTACAAGCATATTTTTGGTTGAGGAAAATATAATTTTATTTATTTACATAGATATCTACACATGAGCTCCTATCTCTCTCTACTGTGGCTTTTATGCGGTCAGGCTCATGCTGAGCCCTCCCTTGAGGTTGCTCAATATTTATTCTAAATATTTCCCTCTTTTTCTTTTTGATCTTTATTCTTTATTTTTGCACAAAAACATGCTAATTATGAGTTTTTACACAATGCATGCTTTTGGTAATTATTTGTATTTACATATATCTACATGTATTTGCAAAGGTTTTTGTAGCTAAAATATAAGAATAAAGAGTGATGAATGGGTATTCATCACCCCCCTATACTTAACTTTGCTAGTCCCTTAGCAAACACTTATTTGAAAAAAAGTGAAAAAGAAAAAGAAAAAGAAAAAGAGGATGTACATGGATCAAAGTTGAATTATTAAACTTTCCTTCATTAAATTGAAATATGGAGCTCGATCAGATCTTGGGATTATTAATGTGTCGGAACCTTATTTGGACTTAAGCTTAAAACTTAACAGCCTCTAAGTTCCACCAATCTATGGACAAGACTCCTTAATAAACCAGATCAGAACAAGTCTACATACACAAACTCTAATGACCATGAGTCTTTCCATGCAGTGTAAGTGATATGTGGCTCCCCACCTCAGAAGCAACAAAGAAACAACCTCCCTCAACCTGGTAACTCTAATGCCTCGGTCTAGCAACTCTTTCCTCGAGAAGCGGGGTATTCCCTTCTAAGTTCAAGTGCAACCGGCTCAAGAAGAGGGGGTAGAAGTATAGAGTTTTGGAAGCCTAGCCAGTGTAGCTAAGTCTTCCGCTGCAAGCTTCATGAGATGTAACATGGATACCATAAGCTTTGCTTTATTTGACTATATACACTCCGGTGGGGTTATTAAATTTTCAATCCGACCCACCACTTTTTTGGAGTTCTTTTGCATTTTTGCATTTTTTTTCAAGGACTTCTGTACAGCATATCTACATGGTGCAGCATATATACAAGAAATTTCCTCTTGAGCCAGTAGACTATCCCTCTTTTGAAGCTTTATTGCAACCCACAGCTTCTGTCTTTAGCCTTCATCACCACTAGACCAAGTTGAGGTGCACTTCCTTCACTAGAAGAAGAAGAGAGGTTCCGCCTAGAAGTACTACCCTCATATGCTACCCCAAGCCAAAGGAAACTGCCTCCTCACCACCTCATCCGTGGAGAGCCATGTGTAAAGTGCAGGTGCAAGTCAAGCCATTGTCTCTAAGAGTCATGCGTGTGTTGTTAAGTGTTCTACTTAAGCTCATCAAGATGACATATGCTCATAGCCTAGTGGACTCAAAGAATTAAGTCCTTATGGACCTGAAAAGCCTTAAACCTAAATCCTATAAGGTTCATCTTAAAGTTAAGTTGATTAAGATCTTATTCAAGCTCCATTTCTCAATTTAATTCCAGGCTTGGTTTACATGTCAACTCTCATCCAGGAAAACTATATACATATATGTACACAAGATGTTATTTACAAATATTTACAATCATGCAAAATTTTTGAAAAATGTTTTGAAATCATGGATGATGATGATGCATGAAGTGCAAGTTTTGCAAAAAGATATTTACAAACATTTACAAGCATTTACAAAAGATTTTTGCAAACTTTTGATTTTTCAAAACATTTTGGAAAAATTTTGTACTGTATACATAATTTTGCTACAAAAATATTTACACAAACTTTACACAAAAGATTTTTGAAATCATTTTTACAAAAATACTTTGTACACTAGCTATGTATGTGCAAGGATACAAGAGGTTTATGTACATGAAAATTTTTAAATTTTTGTGATTTTTAGCCATTTTATTTATTAACACACTCACACAAAGTACGAGTTATGGCTAAAGTATATATGAAATATATACACACCCCCCCTATACTTAGCTCGAACGATGTCCTCAGAGTGATCAAGAGCGATGAAGAAGACATAACTCGTGCTTAGTGAAAGGGAAGTGAAAAGGAATGGCTAAGTACAGGAACGAATAAATGAATAGAATAAGAGGAACTCGGTGGTTTCCCCCTATACTTAGGATTAACTAATCCTAAGTATAGCAAGTTGTACATGAAGGGAAATCCGAGTGAAGAAGATACAGAGACTGCCCCCCCCTATACTTAGGGTAAAATATCCCTAAGTATAGGCAGCAAAACAGGAGCAAACCGAATGAAAAGAATACTCGCAGATCCGACATCCCCCCTATACTTAGGGTAAAGTACACCCTAAGTATAGCATAATCATCAGATGAGAAAGGGATGTGGGACTAAAGAATAGAATGATATGGACAACTGGATCTATACAGGCGGAGGAACAGTGAAAATCAGGCGTGAGATGCAAAAGATGTGAGTCAAGAGACCACATCTCACGCAAAATGAATAGGGGCAACAATAACGTCCCGCGGCTCATGATCTAGAAATGGCTTGAGCCGCTGGCCGTTCACTCGAAAGGTGCTCTCAGAAGACAACTCGGATATATCAATACTACCATTGTCGTGCACCTTTCTGACGAGAAAAGGTCCCTTCCATTTGCTCTGTAGCTTCCCTGGAAATAATCTAAGCCTCGCATCAAACAGCCATACTCTCTGTCCAATCTCAAAATGCTTGTGGCTGATATGGGAATCGTGCCACTCCTTGACTTTCTCCTTATAATGTAGGCTGCTTGAGAAAGCTGCATCTCTAAGCTCCTCCAGGGCGGCTAACTCTGCCCTTCTCTGGTCTCCCATACCATCTGGATCCATAAGAATATATGTAACTGCCCATAGTGACTTGTGCCTCAGCTCAACAGGTAAATGGCACGGCTTGCCATATACGAGGCGAAAGGGAGATGTACCCAATGGAGTCTTGAAAGACGTCCTATATGCCCACAAAACCGAGTCCAAAAGCTGTGACCAATCCTTTCGGTCAGGGCGGACGACTTTCTGCAGAATAGTCTTGATCTCCCTATTCGACACCTCAGCTAGACCATTCGTCTGTGGATGGTAAGGTGTGGCAACACGATGTTCTATACTGAACTCGCTAGCAAGGGCCTTCACCTGGTCGTTGATGAAATGAGACCCCCCATCAGAAATAAGAACTCGTGGAACCCCGAACCGCGTGATGATATGTTTCCTCAAAAATCTGCAAACTGTCCCTCGCATCAGCGGCTCGGGCGGGGATAGCCTCAACCCAACGACTAACATAATCAACGGCCAACAGAATGTACTCAAATCCCTGACTCTTAGGGAATGGACCCATGAAATCGATGCCCCATGCGTCAAAAACCTCACAGAAGTGAATGGGCTGCATCGGCATCATATCACGCTGTCCACAAGTGCCCATCCTCTGACAGTCAGTACACCTCTTCACGAACTCATCAGAGTCCTTGAAGAGGGTAGGCCACCACAAGCCGGATTGGAGCACTTTCTGTGCCGTTCTCCTCCCAGAATGATGTCCCCCTGCCTCAAGCTTGTGGCAGTAAGTGAGGACGCTATGGTGTTCCTCCTGAGGAATACACCGACGCCAGACGCTATCCCCTCCTTCGTGGTAAAGGATGGGATCCTCCCAGTGGTAGAACTTAGCCTTCGCAAGGAAGGTCTCAAGCCTCTGCCTGGGCCAATCTTGTGGGACCTTCCCTGCAACGAGAAAGTTCACAATATCGGCATACCACGGGAGTGAGGCGATAGCAAGGATCGCCTCATCTGGGAAGGTATCTCGAATAGGATCAATCTGCTCAGAATCCTCAGGCTGCTCTAGTCGGGAAAGATGATCCGCCACCACATTCTTGACTCCAGGCTTATCCTTGATCTAAATGTCGAACTCCTGGAGTAGAAGGATCCATCTAGTCAGTCTGGCCTTGGCATCCTTCTTTGCCATGAGGTACCTGATGGCGGTGTGATCTGTAAACAAAGTCACTCTAGATCCAATGATATACGATCTGAACTTATCTAGGGCAAACACTACGGCTAGCATCTCCTTCTCTGTGACCGTATAATTCCGCTGGGCGGAATCCAATGTGCGGCTAGCGTAGTGTATGGCAAATGGAACTCCATCCCTCCTCTGTCCCAGCACTGCCCCCACGGCAAAATCGGAGGCGTCCGTCATGATCTCGAATGGGAGAGACCAATCAGGCGGCTGGAGAACAGGAGCCTCAATAACACACTGCTGGAGAGTCGCAAAGGACGAGAGACACTTGTCATCGATAAGGAACTCGGTGTCTTTCGTCAAGAGGTCAGTCAACGGTCGGGCAATCTTGCTAAAATCCTGAATAAATCGCCTATAAAATCCAACGTGCCCCAGGAATGACCGTAGCTGCCTCAAATTGGACGGCGGTGCGAGTTTTCTAATAACATCCACCTTGGCCGGATCAACCTCCATGCCCCTGTTGGAGATGATGTGGCCAAGCACCGTCCCATGAGTCACCATGAAGTGACTCTTCTCCCATGATAGAACCAAATGAAACTCGATACATCGCTGGAGTACCCGGTCTAGGCAGTCAAGACAAGAATCAAATCCGTCGCCGTAGACCGAGAAATCGTCCATGAAGACCTCCAAACACTCCCCTACCATGTACGAAAAGATCGACAGCATGCACCTCTGAAAGGTCGCAGGGGCATTGCATAGCCCAAATGGCATGCGTCGAAAAGCATATGTGCCGAAGGGACAGGTAAAGGTGGTCTTCTCCTGATCCTCAGGAGCGATGGCCACTTGGTTGTAGCCCGAGTACCCATCCAGGAAGCAATAATGGCTCTTCCCTGCCAGTCTCTTAATGATCTGATCAATAAAAGGCAGGGGGAAATGGTCCTTCTTGGTGGCTTGGTTGAGTCTCCTGTAGTCAACGCAAACCCTCCAAGAGGTGGGTACTCGTGTAGCGATCTCCTCTCCCGAGTCACTGATCACAGTCGTGATGCCCGTCTTCTTGGGCACCACATGCAAGGGGCTGACCCACTTGGAGTCGGAAATGGGATAAATAAAATCTGCGCTCCACCATTTGGATATTTCCTTCATCACGACCTCTCTCAGGTTGGGATTCAGTCGCTGCTGGAACTCACGCGACGGCTTCGCCCCCTCCTCAAGATAGATATGGTGGGAGCACACTGCTGGACTAATCCCATGGAGATCCGCTACGCTCCATCCGATCGCCTTGCGGTTCTTTTCAAGAACCCCCATCAGACGGGATTCTTGCTCTCCAGTCAACTCGGCGGAGATGATGACTGGGTACATCTCTGGATCGCCCGCAAGGAATCGATACTTCAGCGAAGTAGGGAGCGGCTTTCGCTCTGGAATGCTGGGTGCTGGCAAATCTGGCTGTGGAAGAAACTGAGTGAAAGCTGCAAGGTCGGCCAAATCTGCCTGGGAAAGTGAAAGCGTACTCTCGCAAACTGGATCGGGAGAAGGCTGCTCAACTGCACTGTCTCTGCTCGGCTCTGCATCTGCCTCCTCCTCATCTATAGGCTCAGGTGAACTCAGGTCTGGCATCTGGTCATAACAATCGGCCCAATCAAACTCTGAATCCGAGGGATCTGCATCAATCGCGGTGGCATCAGTACCACCGGAAAACAAGGTGGCCTCAGCACCACCATCACTGAACATCGTGTCGCGATCAAGGACCGGCTCTGCTGCCTCTATGGTATCCTGAACCAGGTCTGTGCTCTCCAGACTCTCCTCTGCTATCGTCTCTGCATCAGCTGTATCTGAAAGTGAGAGGGTGGTCTGTGTCTCAAGATCTGCCCAAGCTGCCTCATCATCTGTGATCACAAAATCACAGTCCTGGTGGATGTCTGGCTCTGTGTCTGTCAGCTGCTCTGAATAGGTACTCGCATCGGAGCGGGCTCTGAGTCTGGCTCTGTAGTCCTCGACCGTCTCTATTTGTATACTCTCGCCCTCGACGCGAAAGTACACCTTCCCACTATCATGATCAGTCACCGCCTTGGCTGTGGCCAAGAACGGACGACCAAGGATGATGGGGGTATCGGTCACTGACTCAGGGATCTCCATGTCCAACACTACGAAGTCCACGGGGCATTTCAGGCCCTGAATCGTGACGATAACGTCTCGTAATAACCCCTTCGGCCTCTTGACAGATCGATCAGCGAACTGAAGGACTGTCCTGCTCTGTCGAAGAGTGCCCAACTCGAAGCGGTCGAGAAGGGCTGCCGGAAGAAGGTTGATCGACGATCCGCTATCTAAAAGAGTACGGTCGAACCTCTGCTCACTAATCTGGCATCTGACATACGGGGCCCCTGAATCTGGCCTCTTGGCTGGCAGTCGGTTCTGGATCGCAAAACACGTGGCTTTCGTCAGCACATGTATCTCCGAAGTATGGTTCCTCCTCCTCCTCCTGACTGTAGTCCTATCTCTCAAAGAACGCTGGAGAAGGGGGATGTGCTGCAAAGCCTCCTGGAGGGTCAGCTGGATGTGGAAACGATCAATCATGCTCTGGCTGAACTCCTCAAGCTCTCTCTTTTTTGGATTTTCTTTTTTCTTCCCCTTCCCCATCTGAAGGGCTCTAGGGAAGGGGATCACTGGGTCCTTCTCAGATGAAGGACTAGGAAAAGGTCTAGACGGTTCAAGGACCGGATCCACACATACATCATGCACCACAGTGGGACCAAAAGAAAGTAAACCTTTTCCTTTATTCATAGCAGAGTTCCGAGATACATGAGTGCGAGGAAACACAACATCTCTCTCTGTACACACACCGGTGGCCTCAGTACCACCACGGGCTGGCTGCTCTGCTGCTGCTGCAGGTAGACGTCGTGCGGCATCAGTACCGCTGGCTGGCTCGGCTGAATGGGTGGCATCAGTACCACCTCCTCGAACTGGTGAAGCGGCGGCCTCAGTACCGCCGGTGGGATCAGCATCCTTGGTGGCCTCAGTGCCACCATCATCATCTGGAGCGGCATCAGTACCGCTCTCCTCCTCCTCATGTGGCGCCTCTGGAGTGTCCTCGTGGTGAAGCTCAGATGAGGCGCCGCCGCCTGCTGGGGTCCTACCGCTCCTAAGTGTGACAAAATCATCATCAAATAGATCCGAAGAAGTATCATCAAAAGGGTCACTAGGAGTGGCTAACTCAGTATGTACTACCTGCTCAGATTTCCTCTTAAGACTATTCGGGTTCGGCTCAATCTGGGCTGGTATGGCGGCCTTCCCTCTCACCAGGTCCCGCATCTCCTGGCGGAACTCGTCCATCTCCCGTCTGAATGTGGCCTGCTGGTCCGTGAGGAGGCGGGCGATGTCATCCAAGGCGGGGCTCTCGTGGGAGCCCGACGGGTGGCCTCTCTGTGGGTGAGGCTGCTGGAAGTGCTGTGGTGGGTAAGAGGGGTAAGATGGAGGCTGCTGCTGGTGTCCTTGGTGAGCCTGCTGCTCACGTCTCCAAGACTGTCCCTGCTGCTGATAGGGACGAGGACCGTAGGATGACTGCTGCTGATACGCTGGGGGCTGCTGCTGCGGCTGGTGCTGGTCTCTCTGCTGGGAGTACTGCCCTCCCTGACCTGACGGCTGCTGCTGGGGCTGGGCACCACCACTCCCCCACCTGAATCCGGGGTGATCTCGTCGGATCCCAGGCTGGGGGCGGTCATACCAAATCCCGTTGACATCCATCAACGGCTCTGCATCGAAGGGGGCTGGCGACAGTACTGCCAGAGGCTGATCCGGCTGGTAGAGCACCATCTGCATCTCTGGAGATGGTGGGGACTGGTAGGTGGGCTGCGGCTGCTGGTACGGCTCCGCCTGTACAAAGTGAACATGTCTAGGCTGCTCTGAGGAGCTGGAGCGCTGGGACGAGCTGCTGCTGCCGCCGGTATCGCCTCGCGACAGAAGACGGGGCTGTGAAGCCGTCTGTGTCTCCTGGAGACACATGAGCTGGGTCTTCATGTCGCTCAAGACCTGTGCCATCTGCTCCATCTGCGTGATACTCTGGCACTGCTTCTTCTCGATCAACTCCATGCGGTCGAACTTCTCGCTGATGATACCCATGTCCGCAGCGGATGACTCTGCCTGTGCTGCTGCGACTGCGGACGAACTGGATGGACCTGCATCTACCCGTGCTATCCGCTGGTACTGCACGGGTCCTGGCTGGTGTGGCTGGGTCTTCTGAGTATAGAGCCTGGTCTGAGACATCACCATATAGTTCTCGGACATCTCCTCGTAGATGGCCCAGACCTGCTCATGATCCTTGGCAAAGTAGGACCCGCCGCAAGAAGCGTTCATCAGACCCTGAAGCTCTGGCGTCAACCCGCTGAAAAAGCTCTGAACGAGGTTCGGCCTGAAAATGTCGTGGTGCGGGCATCTGTCTAGGAGCTCTCGAAACCTCTCCCAAGCCTCGTGAAACTGCTCGTTGGGAAACATGGAGAAGTTGCTGATCAAGGCCCTCGCTGCATTCGTCCGCCCGAGTGGATAGTACTTTTTCAAGTACTCGGTGCGGAGCTGCTCCCAGGTGTAGACAAACTTCCCTAAATGCTTCAGCCAGGTGGCTGCTCTATCTACCAGTGAAAACGGGAAGGCTATCATCCGGATCGTATCCTGGTCCACGTGGCGATCGTGGACAGTGCTGCAGATCATCAGAAACTCCTGGAGGTGGAGATGGGGCTCCTCAGTAGCAAGCCCATGGAAACGGGGCAGTAACTGCAAGGTGTTCGGGGGGAACTTGAAGTCCCCCACGATAGCTGGCACTACCACCCAGTGATGCATCAGAGTCGATCCGGGGTTGTGTAACTGACGACGCGGAAACCCGAACAACTGAGGTAGAAAATAAATCACAATGTCGTTGTCCTCAGTCACTCGAATGCGTCAATCAAGAAAAATAATCAATCACTCAAATCAGATAAAAACAAGCAAGCACAAGAAAGAGCGATCTAGCTATAGGATTAACCTGGTATAGCTCCCAGGGTCGAACACAAGGAGCACAGATTGGCCTTGCGGCCTACGATGTAGTCAGAAATCCAAGGGAATCCTTTTTTATGGTTTTTATGGGTTTTTATAATTTTTTAGATTTTTTTAAAAGATGAGAAAATGAAAGAAGGTAAATACAAGGGAACTTCAACAATTTATTACACACACCAAAAATGATGCAAAAATTCCAGAAAATTGATTTTTAGGTTTTTTAAGTTTTTTACTGTTTTTGGTGAATTTTTGGAATTTTTCTAATGGGTAAATTATTTATTAAAAATCAAACAATGCAAAAAACCAAGGGGGCTGTCCAGCAAGGCTTAAGACCCAAAAATAAAATACTCTTGGATCTCAAAAAGCCCTAAAGGTAATTTTCCTATAATCTAGAAAGAATAAGGAAAATTTAGGCACCCTAATTATTGTTTTTGGATTTTTAATTTATTTATTATAATTTTTATGAGTTTTTAGGGGTTTTTCAATTTTTAGGGTTTTTAAGTGATGAAAAGTATCCAAAATTGGCTAGAAAATCAAGCAACAAGCAGGACACAGTAACAAAATTTTTTTAGAATTTTTGGTGGAGTTTTTATATTTTTTTGGTATTTTTAAAGTCAAACAGTGGCAAAAATATGTGTTTTTGAATTTTTAAAAATAATAAATGAAATCAAAAATGTCCCCAAAAATCATAGAAATTCCTACACCATGGCAGGAGCCATGTGTCAAAATCTCATTGGATTTGGAGGTCGTTTGATATTTTATTCAAAAATAAAGGTGGGGCACTGTGCACAGGGACCTATGTGCAAATACCCAAAAGTTTTGGGGTCCTGGTGCAAAATACCCAAGAAGTCACGTGCCAAGCACGTGCCTGGGGCACTCAAGGACCTAGATGTAATAAAAATAAGTTCCAAGGACCTATTGATAACTCGTATCAAAAGTCCAGGGGCTTATATGCAATTTTCCCAAAATAAAACGCACATGCGCATAATCAATGCTCACAGGGGTATATATGCAAATAAACAAAACTTTTTATTCAATGAATAACATCCAGAACTACAAGGGATCTTATGCAAATAACCCAGAATAACACGTGACGACGCACGTGGCTCACAACAGGCGGGGGTATAAGTGCAAATAAAAATAAGTACGGGGTCCTTGGTGCAAATATCCCAGAAAATAAACAACTTGAATTAAAAATTACAGGACTAAAAAGAAAATAACAAACTACGAGGGGGCCCTACGATATTTACCCCTTTATTAGCCGACGGTCGGATAGGCGCCACGTGGGTGATCTGACGGCTGGGATGGCGGCGCGACTCCTCTCTTCGTCCCTTCGGCTCGATCGACGGTGGGGAGAGGTCCACGTGGAGGATCTGACGTCTGAAACGCTGGCGCCTCTCTCCTCTGCTATCAATGGTCCAGATGCGCTCCTCGGATGGATCGACGGCTGCTGCTCCTCGAAGAATGGACGGACGCGATCAGAACTGGAGCGAGGGCTTCATCGGACGGCTCTGGAAGATGGAGGAAGAACTGATGGCCGGCGAACTTCGCCGGCCTCGTGCGTGGACTCCGGTCCTCCTCAGCTGCTGCTACTGATCGGAACACGTTCCTGGTGACTTCCCGCAGCTGATGGTGATGGCCGATGGCCCAACCGAACCCTGGAGGGGGTCCGGCGAGGCCTGGCGACGCGAAGCTCTGGTCTTGAATGGACTGGAGGCTCAGACACCTCCTTTGGACCTGCAAAGTGGACAAGAAGCTTCGCGGGTCGAGGGCAAAATGCCTCGACCCAAGAAGGCGGGGTGAAGGTGGACGGTGCTGTGGGGCGGACGAGCTCCGGCGAGGCGGAGGCGATGGAACTCGAATCCCAGCTCCGGGGCGAGCTGGGGTGAATGAGCGGGCGTAGAAGGTGCACGGGGATACGGCGAAGGTGATGAGATGGTCCGATGATCGAGATATAAGGCGTGGCAATCGGAATCAACGGAACACAGCAATGGGTCGATTTGGGGGTAATCTGAAATTACACTAAATGGGTAGGAACTAGGGTTACCTGATGGATGCTGGAGACTATGCTGGAGCTGCTCTTGCTCCTGGTCGTAGCTTCGAAGGGCGTCAAGGCCTGAAGCTCGATGCTCAACGCCGGCGGCGGAGCAAGGACGGCGAGAATCGCCGGATCGATGGTAGGGACACCCTCACCTCACAGCAACAGGGGCAAACGCGAGCTGTCACCTCGGGCTTCGCTCTGGAGGTAACGGGAATAAGGATGGCGATCCAAAGATGCGGCGCGGAGGCGGCGGAGGTTGGGATATATATGGTGACAGGGGCGTTTAGGGTTGAGGCTCGACGGCGATGGAAAGCGTTGATTTCATGGCGAAGGATCCGGCGAGGGAGAGGGATGAACGGCGAAGAATCCGGGCATGGGATATGCATGGGAGACAGCCTGGAGACGCGTGGGAAAATCGGAGAAGGCGGGGCGGCGCGCGTCTTCCAGAAAAGGAAGGAGTCCGCGGGGGAGTTGACCGGGGTCAACAATCCCCCGTGGACCAATCAGGAGCGGCCACGTGTATCCGATTTTTATTTATTTATTTTAGGGTAGAAATAGGCCGAATTAAAGAAAACTCAAAACATGAAATATTTTTCTTTTATTTTTTTCTATTTTTTGGTGATTTTTAATTAATTTTTGGAAATAAAAATAGGGTAGCTATATATATAGGTATATGTACACTATATGGATTTTTATTTTTGATTTTTATTTGTTATTTTTATGTATTTTTATGCTCATTTTGTATTTTATTTATTTACACCATAAAATATGGAATAAAATGGTATTTTTATTTTATTTTAATTATTTATATACAAGGGTGAAATAAATAGTTGTATACATTTATATACAATGTATTTTGGTATTTTTAATTTTGTGATTTTTATTTAATTTTTGTTTTGTTTCTTGTTATTTTATGTATTTACAAAATGTATCATAGAATATTTACAAAAAGTTTAGAAAATAATTGAATTTATTTACAAGGTTAAATAAATACAATGGTGTGGATTATACACATGGTGAAAGGGAATTTTTGAATTTTTGATTTTTTTATTTGTATTTTAATAAGATATATACAAATACTTACAACATATTTTTGGGTGAGGAAAATATAATTTAATGTATTTACAGAAGTATATACACATGTGAGCCCTATCTCCCTCTACTTTGGCTTTTATGCGGTCAGGCCCATGCTGAGCCCTCCCTTGGGTTAGGTTGCTCAATATTTATTCTAAATATTTCCCTCTTTTTCTTTTTGCTCTTTATTCTTTTATTTTGTGCACAAAAACATGCTAATTATAGGTTTTTACACAATGCATGCTTCTGGTATTTATTTGTATTTACACATATCTACATGTATTTGCAAAGGTTTTTGTAGCTAAAATAATAGAATAAAGAGTGATGAATGGGTATTCATCAGTAACTCCCGCATCGGTCGTGGTGGTCCTCCTGCTGCTGCGGCTGCCGCTGCGGCGGCAGCGGCTGCTGCTGCTGCTGCGGCTGCGGCCTCTGCATCAGGCATCTCCTCAGGCTCGCTCTGCTCTGAACCTCGCTCTGCTCTGAGCCTCTCCAACTCTCGCCTCATCTCTATCATGAATGCCCCCTGATCGCGTAACTGCTGTTGAACTGTCTCGAGCGATGCGATCAGGGTGGAGTTGATCGCTCCCTGGTCAAATACAACATGCTGGTCTCCCTGCGGACCTCTGGAGTGATCGTCTGATCTGACTGCCATAGCGACGTCTGCAAAATCAAATGAGCCCAACTCAGGTGCTGTCAAATCGGCTAATCTCTCCTCGGGCTCATGTCTCTCAGTGCCGAAAGAAAGGGGGTCGAGGGGGAACAGGGCGGAATCGTACTCGGGCTCGGAGAGCTGGTCTGGGCTCTCACGAGCCAACCTAGATGATCGGGTAGACGTGCCCGAAAGCGGTGCAGCCAGAGGCTGCCTAAGAGACCGTCTACCCATCATCTTGATCTGGCGAGTAGTGCGGATGAGATCTGGAATCAACTATGATAAAAAACAAACCCCCGGTTCACCAACGCAACGCGAGCTGAAGACCGTGAAAGTTCGGTCAGATTATCTTGTCTATTTTATTTTGGTGAACACACAAAATATCAGAGCGCTTACGTGACCTGTTAGGATATCCGATGCTATCCCAACCGACTGGCCCGCACGGAAAAGTCGGTAATCAGTCGGGTCTAGCACCGGGAGGCTCTACCTAGGGTGCGGGTCACTCTCTCGCGCATCCAAACCAGACAATGAGGGGGTTGCTCTCCCCAAGACAAAGTTTTTAGGGTGAGCGGTTTTTAAGATCAAGTATGATTAGCAGTCCCGATTTTATTGTTTTTCTTTTTAATATTTTTCAAAGCAAACAAAGGGCCTAATGAATTTTTCGGTTCTCCTGATTATTTAATCCGAAAACAGGGGGGAGAAGACGAAAAAGCCGATGCGCGATAAAATCAATGATGCATGCAAAGTAAGGAAGGCGTACCTGACTCCAGCACTCTACATGCAATATGATCCGCGCAAAATTTAAAGACAGGAAATAAACTACCTAAATGATGCAAGCGGGAAAAACCGAGTCCTAGATGAGCAATTCCTAGCGTAGAACCGTCTAACTCAGTCACTCGCCCTCGATCCAAAGAGTCCGGTCTTGGCCCACCCCTCCTCTTCTCGACAGGTCGAGTTCAGGAGTAGCATTTGCGGGGCAGGCTCGCGGCGCGTAGGCTCTCAGGAAAGCGACTAAGTTATTTTTATTATTTATTATTAATAGGTCCAATTAACGATCTATAGGAACAGATAAGCAGTTAGGTGTGTGGATCCTACTAATTACGTCACAAGCACCAGAAATTCCTACGGCTAGGGGCTCGATCAAAAACCGCGTAAACACCGGAAAGGCAGTAAAAAAGTAGAAGAAAGCCGCGAAAAACCGCGAAAAACTCCTAAGGGTCCCCCGAGCACACCGGTGCTCGGCGAAACAGACCCGCTAAGTCAAGTCCTAACAGTTCAAGTCTCTGAACACCTGTATTATTACAACAATAATAATCAAATATCCTAAGCTATCCTCACCCACTCAACTCTCTCTCTCTCTCGCTCTCTCCTGCGGCTCGATGAAGAAACGAGCCGCCTCCGCTTCGCTCGGGTGCACCGGCGCTCCTAGGAATGCCGCCCTCGCTCCTCGGGCCCTCGCAAGAAACAGAGAGAAAAGAGGTCAGTCCAGAAATTATTTGCAGAAATATGAGAAAAATATATGCAACAAATCTATACAAAAAGCCGCGAAACTCAAAAAGCCACGGAAAAATCTAAAAGTGACTACTAAGCCGTGCTCCCCGGCAACGGCGCCATTCTGATGACCGCCCGAATGACTAAGGTAAAGGTACAGAAATATAGGTCGTTGCGACCTCAATCACTCAGACTAAGTCAATCAAGAAAAATGATGAACCACTCGAAAAATATGTAAAATCAAAACAAGCACAAAAGCGGTCCTGCTATGATATTAACCTGGTATAGCACCCAGGGTCGAACACAAGGAGCACGGGTTGGCTTAAAAAGCCTACGAAGTAGTCGAAGACTCAGAGAAAAAGGGAAAACATTTTTAGTGGTTTTTAATTGTTTTTAAAATTTTTTTGGATTTTTAATATGAAAAGAAAATAAGAAAACACAAGAACAAGCACACTTGAGCAATTTATTTAAAGCATAAAAAATCAAGCAAAAATTCAAAAAAAATTGTTTTTATGTTTTTTAGGTTTTTAAGTGTTTTTGGTGAATTTTTGGGATTTTTATAAGGTGTATTTTATTTTCTAAAAATCAAACAGTGCGAAAAAGGCAAGGTACTGTCCAGCCAGGCCCAAAATCCACAAATAAAATATTTAAGGATCTCAAGAGGGCCTGGAGGTAATTTTTCTGTATACTAGAGAAAACAAGGAAAATTTGAGCACCAAAATTATTGTTTTTGGGTTTTTAGATTATTTAATATGATTTTTATGAGTTTTTAGGTGTTTTTAAATTTTTAGGGTTTTTAAGCAATGAAAAATAGCCAAAATTGGCTAGAAAATCAAGAAACACAACAGAAACAATACCTAATTTTTATAGATTTTTTAGAGGGGTTTTTATATTTTTTTTGTGATTTTTCAAGTGAAACAGTGCCGAAAGTAAATGTTTTTGAATTTTTAAAAATAACAAATGCACTCAAAAATGTCCCCCAAAATTCTGAAAAATCCTACAACATGGCAGGAGCCATGTGTCAAATTTTTATCGAATTTGGAGATGAATTGATATTTTATTCAAAATCAAAAAGAGGGCACAGTGCACAGGGACTTAAGTGCAAATACCCGTAAATCTGGGGGTCCAGGTGCAATTTGCCCAGCAAATCACGCGCGTGGCGCGTGCCTGGGGCACTCAGGGACCTTCTGGTAATAAAAACCAAGTCCTAGGACCTTTTGGTAACTCGTACCAAAAAGTCCAGGGACGGTTATGCAATTAACCCACTAAAAGGCGCACATGTGCAAATAAAATGTTCACAGGGGCATAAAAGCAATTACCAAAAAGTTTCTAATCATTCATGAACCAACCAGAACTACAGGATAATAGTTGCAAATAACCCAGACAAAGCACGTGGCGAAGCACGTGGATCACACATACAGGGGCATAAATGCAAATAAAAACAAGCGCGAGGTCCAATGTGCAATTTACCCTACGTAAATAAAAACTCCTAAAATACTTACAGGACTGACACGTAAAACAAAAACTAAGAGGGGGCCTAAGGTAATTTACCCCTTTATTACGTCGACGGCTGGATGTGCGCCACGTAGATGATCCAACGGTCTCGGACATCGGGCGCTTCTCTTCTTCCGCACGTGGGCCTGATCGACGCCTCAGAGGGGGCCACGTGGAAGATCTGACGGGTCAGGTGCAGGTGCCTCTCTCCTCTGCGCTAACGGTCCGGATCGATCCTCGAGGTGATCGGACGATAACTGCTCCTTCGTGGATGAACGGTCACGATGCGAACTGGAAGGCGGGACTGATCGGACGGTGCTCGAGGACCTTCGAAGAACAGGTGGCCGACGAGGTTCGCCGGCCTCGTGCGCGTGCTAGGGTCCTCCTCAGCTGCCTCCAAGGATCGGAGAAGATCGGCGATGACGTCCCGCAGCTGGTGGTGGCCTCCGATGGCCCAGCCGAGCCCTGGAGGGGCTCCGGCGAGGCCGGCGGCGAGAAGCTCCTGGCCTGGAAGTGAGGGGGCCTCAGATGGCCTCCTCTTGACATGCAAAGTATACCAGAAGCTTCGCGGGTCGAGGGCAAAGTGCCTCGACCCGAAGAAGCGGCGTGAGGGTGAACTGTGAGTCGGGACGAGCGAGCTCCGGCGAGCGGAGGACGGTGGAGCTCGAACCCCAGCTCCTGTGCGAGCTGGGTTGAGTGAAGGGGCGGAGAAGGTGCGTCGAGGGATGGCGGAGGTGACTGAGTGTTTCGATGATCGAGAAGATGTACGATATAGCCGGAATCAAAGGAATACGTCGGAGCTTCGATTTGGGCGAAACTACAAATTAAGATAAATAGGCGAGCTAGAGTGCTACCTGGGTGGAGTGGAAGACTGTGCTGGAGCTTAGCTAGCTCCTGGTCGTCGCCTCGAAGGTTTTCACTGCCTGAGGCTCGAGCTCCTGCTAAGTGGCGGAGCACGGCGGCGCGAAGTCGCCGGATCGATGGTCCGGGCACCCCCTCCTCACTGCGACAAAGGCAATCGCGAGCTGTCACCTCGGAGATTGCAATGGAGGTCACGGGAATGAGAGTGGCGAGCCAAAAGATGGAAATGGAGTGCGGCGGAGCTCAGGTTATATATCACTAGGGGTCCGGCTAGAAGGGAGTCGGGCGTGAAGCTCGGAGCGCGGATCCCCATGCAAACCTCCGGGCGGTGATCTCGGATGCACGCAGAAGGATTAAGATCCGGGGTTTGCGCGAATGGCAGGCGGATCTGGCTGGGAAAAATAAGAGAACTCGGGTCGACAGCCCGATCCGCGAAAGAGGAAGGTCCGCGGGGGGAGTTGACCGGGGGTCATCATCCCCCGTGGACCAATCAGAAGAAGCCACGCAATTGAAACTTAATTTATTTATTTAGGCTAGGAAATGATCGAATTAGCAAAAACTTAAAACACAAAATATTTTTATTTTATTTTTTTCTATTTTTTGGTGATTTTTAATTAATTTTTGGAAATAAAAATAGGGTATTTACATAGTATAGCTATACATAGGTATATGTACAATATAGAGTTTTTTTGATTTTTTTATTTTTTAATTATTATTTTTGTACACTTTTATTCCTATTTTATATTTTATTTATTTATAGAATAAAATGAGGAATAAAAGGATATTTTTATTTTGTTTTTATTATTTATATACATAGGTGAAATAAATAGTTACGTACAACTATATACATGGCATATGTACAATATATTTTTGTATTTTTAATTTTTGTTATTTTTATTTGATTTTTGTTTTGTTTCTTTTTATTTATTTTATTTACAAAATATACCATAGAGTATTCACAAAAAGTTTTGAACATAAATACATGTATTTATAGGGCTAAATAAATAAGGGATGATGGTTTATGCACATGGTGGAGGGATATTTTTGCATTTTTGATTTTTAAATTTTTTTATTTTGTTTTTAAGAGTTTCTAAATATATACAAAATATGTACAAGCATATTTTTGGTTGAGGAAAATATAATTTTATTTATTTACATAGATATCTACACATGAGCTCCTATCTCTCTCTACTGTGGCTTTTATGCGGTCAGGCCCATGCTGAGCCCTCCCTTGGGTTAGGTTGCTCAATATTTATTCTAAATATTTCCCTCTTTTTCTTTTTGATCTTTATTCTTTTATTTTTGCACAAAAACATGCTAATTATGAGTTTTTACACAATGCATGCTTTTGGTAATTATTTGTATTTACATATATCTACATGTATTTGCAAAGGTTTTTGTAGCTAAAATATAAGAATAAAGAGTGATGAATGGGTATTCATCAGTGGTCCCATAACACTCTCTTCTGCCCCTAAGCGCACGCACTCATTTGTATGGAAATCCCATATTATGGTTTTCAAATTGCTTCTACCTGTTCTCTATAGGAAACTGGGAAATGGTATTCATTCTTCACTGTGGAAAGACCAGCTATGTGGCTCCCCTCCACTCGAACAATCCTACCAACTCCTCATGCCATATATTAGAAAATGCTTCATGTCGGTACAGAGAGGTTTGAAATCGTGGTTAGCGAGATTCAACTGGTTTAAAGCATTACAAAATAAACTACCTTCTGCACTCTCAATTGAGGGAGATAGACTGAAAACTGCACTGACCAATATATTCCAAAGTCTACACATGGATGAGGGAGACACAATAATATTCCCCACCATCTCTCCAAACAATAGAGACTCAACAACAAAACTATTATACTACCTACTTACAGACGGGGGTAGCAGGTTCATAGTCCATTCATTATTTAGATAATGGCCTCTGGAGCCAAGAGCTTACTATTTTCATATGGTTGTTGGCATACAATAAAATTACAACACAAGACTATTTCGAAAAACGGAAAATTCCTTGGGTTAACAGGTGCTATCTATGCAATCGTGAGCTGGAAAATTGCAAACACCTTTTCGATGAATGCCCAACAATTAGGGATATATTTCAGTTATGTCATCTGGAACCAAACTTCCAGGATCTACTCAACATGATATATATGAACCACACCACTGCTTTGACGAATAAAGAGTGGAGACTACTATGTTTTAAAAGTACGGTCTGGTGGCTACTTTGGAAGAGTCGATGTAGACTCATCTTTCAAGGAATACCTATAGACAAACAAAAAGTAGTCTTGCAAGCAATCACCATTTGCGAGACAAGGATGGGTACGAGAGACGGGGATCTATGGTACAAGCCAACAATGCAGGGACAAGAATAGCAATTAACTTTATACTAGAATCATTACTATATGCTTCTCCGAACATGTGATAGTCTTATTAACTAACACTCTGTAGCTTATGCATAACTTTGATATCATCCAGCTAAGGAAAGCTCAGCAATGGCCCCAGGAACCCGATCCTCGAAGCGTACCTAGCGGAAGTCTGAAATATCCACGACCTGGTGCCATATGAGATGAAGAATGGCCGTGGATAGTGAAGAGGGCCCACGAATTTTTTGATGAACTCAACTTTTTGCTAGACTCATTCTGGTTAAAGTCTTGTTTTTTTACTTTCTTTTGATTCTTGACCATTATCTCCTGGATGTAATTTTTTGGCAAATGGGGACACCGTGTAATCCCCTTTCTCTGTTGGGCCTGTACTAAATTCTAACAATTACCGCAGTTTTTATGATGAATGACTTTGAAATGTTTATCTAAAAAAAAGAATGTGTAAATGGAATTTTTGAGAGATGGGATGAGAATGCACCCAAATAGTATTACATCACAATTGTCCGAAGGAACAACATAGTTTAGCATTTGAAATTTCGAAATTATTTAATCATTTTCCAACCAAATCATAATTTCTTTGGTAGTTCATTGAGAACTAGATATCATTACCTTAACTTACATGAAACCTGAGTGTTGCCAAAATAAACACTACAACAAAATTGAGCTATAGTGACTTTTTTTTCAAAATCCATCACTAAATTAGTCGTTATTAAGACAACTAAGACATAGTTTAATCAGTTTCAAAAATATGATTTTAAAAAAGGAACATTAATTTGAAAAGCAATACTTCGTACTATTTCTCATATTCGGGCGGGTTAATGAGTGGGATTTCAGTGATTTTAGCTGCAACCATTGTTTAGAATCTGATCTAATTGAGGCTCATGATGGATATGTTGAGACATCACACTATTTAAAGTTTCTCTTATATATACACATAGTAATGAGGATTATGGAGAAATATTTAACAGGAGTTTGGTGTAAGAGAAGAAAGTACACATTATCTATAAATACATAGAAGAGATTGATCGAAATGTTTAGCAATTAAAATAATATCATATGGGATCGTGGGTTATTATATGAGTCATCTTATTAGGCCCTCATCTAGGTTGGGCAGATGATCTCATGGGTTTGACCAAGCACTGCTCAAGCCCGACGATCTATTTAACATGATAATTTTTTTATCCAAGCTCTGCTTAAAATAATTCGGACTCGAATTCGAGCCGAACTCATGAGGCAGGTTCATAGACTGGTCGAGTCGACCGAACCCTATATTCATTTGTAGTTGTTAATAATTCAAGTAACTTAGCATCTTAAAGATACATTTTCTCTTCTTTACAAATTTATAAAAAGTTTATTATATGTTCTAAATCTCTGATCTATTGCATTTCGTTTACTTATTAAATGTTCCAAGTAAACTCAATTTTCTCCATTTAGATTTAGTTGCTAGCACCAAAGAGTTCATCATCTTCTGTAACAAAATTTTAATTAATTTGATTTATAAATTACCAAATTACCAAAATCATTAAAATACAATTAGTCTATAACAACAAATAATTTGAATATTCTCAGTCATATCTTTGAATGATAAAATTATAATAATGACTACAATATTCATTGCAAATAGTACCTTCCTTACTGAACAAATATCATATTCTTTGTCGCATTTATATATAATAGTGATTATCAATTGACATTTTCGCTAAATTTAGCAAGGATTAAAAGAAAAAAGTTAATGAATAGACACAATTATATGATTTAATACTAGAAATTCGGCAATGAATACTATATCAGTTGTGAATTCTAAATAATCAAATGACAAATAGTATTTCATCATTATACATTAACTATGTGGAAAAGGAAATGGATAATAAATCATTGAATCACATAAGAACGCTTGTCCATTGACATTTTCAAGAATATTCCATCTAATCGTGGCTAAGTTAGCAATTATTAATGTAATTTTAAGAAAAATATCATCGAGTAGCCAATGTTTTATGACTCTTGGAAATGAATATAACATTCTGTGAACTACAACATTAAAAAATCATTTTGCTATGAATTGATATCGAAAGATGTGACAATAAATTTAAATTATTACCATAAATAAATCATTTGTACTGCAACAAAATTGATAAATGGTCTACGCTACAAATTTTAAGAATTAAGAATTAGGAATTAAGAATTAAGAATTAAGAATTTTAAGAATTAAGAATTACTTTTTTCAACAAATATTTTTTATTGTTATAAACTGAATATTAGAAGATGTGACAAAGTATCCATAAATTGTGATTACCATAGTTCCATTTTGTTGTAGTGTGAGGCCTTAAAAGTATGAAGGAAATCATGTATCCTACTGTAACCACGTCGATTACGGCAAAGCAACTTACTCAAAATGAGAATATGTGATAGGTAGCAAGGCAGTGAATCCAAATGAATTGCTATGTATAAACCTTAAATTGATAATACCAACTTTATTTTAAACTATGTTATATATCTTTTAGACCAGAAAATGGAGAAACCCGTGCAGGTGTCCGCCCCAATAGAGTTAAAAATATAATTAAAACAAGCAGGACTTGAGGAGAGCCCGAGCATGGTGGGTTCTGTTTTAAAAAAAAACATCTTTGAGTGGAAAATTACACCATTCTTGATAAGTCAAAATGCCCATAAGCCTGCAATCGGTACTACCCCCCCCCCCCCCCCCCATTTTGATGGAACTGAGAGTTGAGTAGGGACTCCTACATAGACGAATGTTGTTATGATCAATCCAAGCCACATCTATCGTCTGTTAGAGATCCTTCACCCTATCACAACTAAGAAACGAATGTTCATCGGATTCCAACATCGCCCTGCAAAGAACACATGTGTCCTCCTCTTTGCGAAAAATGCGAGAGCTCCTTTCCCTTGTGAGTAGCCTCCCATGTCTTAGAAGCCACACGAAAACTCTAATATGTGACGGGACCGTTAACTCCTAAATCATCCTGCAAACTATAATTAGATTCTCATCAAGCAGTTCTATCCCCATAATAAACAGACTGTAGGTCTTCTTGATAGTGAAATCACCTTCTCTCAACATCCAGTGGTTAATATCAAAAGTGGGGCCCCAGGTCTCACATAAAGCTTCCCTCAAAAATAGAAAATCTTGCCTACGCCGTTCAGAGAAGCCACTTATGAAGGTGGGTGCCCAAACACCATGAGCTCATAGATCAGCAACACAAGCATTTTTTACTACCAAATCAAATAAATCGGGAAGTGGACAACCAGAGTATTGTCTCTCATCCAATCGTCAATCCAGAACAAAAAAAAATTGCAGCCATTACCTAAATGCGGACGGAAGAGATGGGGAAAATCAGGGAGAACAACACAAATAGCCTTCCACAATGGTGATTCAAACCGCAATGGACAAAAACCACTAACACAATACGCATCGACCCCATAAATCACGTGTATCAGTTTAAACTAGTCATATTACCTTCACTCACTCAATGGCATCCATCCATTCTCTAACAAAATATCAATTAATCTCATCAATTGCATTTTGGCATAACCTTTTTGCATTTCAATTAAATTTACTCACTTTTCCAACCAAATAACGATTTATACGGTATTTATTTGAAATCATATATCGATGTCCTAACTTTTCACTTGTATCGAGGAGTTATGCGGTAACTTTTCATGGTATCTTTTCACTTTATCCGCTCAATCAAGATCGAGCGCTCCATGCCTATACTGCAGCCGAGCATAGGATCTGTTTCCTGGATTGTAACCAAGATTTGTTTCCTTTTAAATAGAAAAGATAGAACCAAGATTTGTTTCCTTTTAAATTGAAAAGATCGACGCCCCCCAACTTTTGGAACCTATTTATACTGAATAGTTGCAGAGATGAACTCAGTAGAAGGAGACGATCAATCCATACTTATGGATCCTCGACATACACTGCTGTGCACTCTCTCACTCCTTGCTCTTGGTGTGTCTTCCGCAAGGATCTCACTCATCATTCCAGGTATAAATATATTACTTCTGAACAATTATCATTTTTCCAGTTCACGTAATTATCCCACTTTTTTCTTGCTGTTATACAGATCCCCATGGCGACCGTCTCGAACATCTTGAGTCTCTTCAGGACAATCATCCAGGGTCTTCACTGGATCCCGAAGACTATGAACATTCTCACGCAAGTTATCATCGTCCTGGTCACAGTCCCCCATCTTTGATCGTTGTTGATCAAAATCCAGGTCTCCATCCCAACTATCCGGTTGATAATCAAGGTCCTGATCCAAAAATCGAAGCGCCTTCACTAACTCTTCGAGACTACGCACCTCATGAGCGTTACCATGGTCCTCGTCGTCCACCGTCTTCTCTTGCTGCTGATCAAAATCCAGGTCTCCATCCCAACTATCCAGTTGATAATCATGGTCCTGATCCAAAAATCGAAGCGCCTTCGCTAACTCTTCGAGACTACGCACCCCATGAGCGTTACCATGGCCCTCGTCGTCCGCCGTCTTCTGTTGCTGTTGCTCAAAATCCGAGCTCTCAACATGACCAACCTGATAATTACCAAGGTACCAGTCCCGATCAAAATCCAGGGTCTTCACTGGATCCCGAAGACTATGAACATTCTCACGCAAGCTATCATCGTCCTGGTCACAGTCCCCCATCTTTGATCGTTGTTGATCAAAATCCAGGTCTCCATCCCAACTATCCGGTTGATAATCAAGGTCCTGATCCAAAAATAGAAGCGCCTTCACTAACTCTTCGAGACTACGCACCTCATGAGCGTTACCATGGTCCTCGTCGTCCGCCGTCTTCTCTTGCTGCTGATCAAAATCCGAGCTCTCTGCATGGCCAACCTGATAATCACCGAGGTACCAGTTCCGATCAACCAACGTACCTACCGACTCCTGATGACCGCGAAAGTCTTCATAACCAAGCGTCTTTACTAGTTCGTGGTGACTACGGGCCTCCTCATGAGAACTACCACGGTCCTCATCGCCCGCCATCTTCTCTTGCTGGTGATCGTGAAGCCAGTCGTCCGATGCCTCTAGGAGGTACAGGAAGTTGATTTGGAGTACTGTAACTTCCTCCGACTGTTGATGCTGAGATGCAAATGATTACAGTAACTCTAGTATTGGATGTGTGTACTTCTCGTGGCACATCTATTGCAAGTATTTCAAGCTATCCGTATAAATAAATAAATGATCATTGTTGTGTTGGTACATGGTATGCAATGCTATGAAATTCATCTTTTCTGTATGTCAGTATTGACTTGTGTATTGCTCCTGTGAAGATGGGTACTATAGACGCGGAGAATCTCTTGTATCACACTCACACGATCAAACGATTAATATTGAAAGTACGATCTACACAAAGGAAGCCATCACTATAGAAAAACAAGTTGTGAACGAAAGAAGCCATCACTATAAGGAAAACAAGTTGTGGTTACGGAACTATGATCACGGACGTGGAGTTTGTGGTCACGGTATTGAGATCTGGCAACAACACATCATGACCAGTAGCCGTAGCAATAAGTCTTGTCGCGAGAGTTCTCTAATCACGAATATGTCGTGGCCACTACAAGTGACCACAGAACTTGTCGTGGTCACAACTCTTGTATGAAGACTTTGGCCACGTATTGTAGCTACGATAAACTAATGGCCACGGAATTATCGTGGCCACAAGTTTTCGTAGCCAAATTCAATGGGCACAACTCATTTTTCTTGTAGTGCATGCAGAAGAGTACATATGTAATATACAATATATTGTGTGTCATCAAAGTAAAAAAATCATATATTTATAGAGTTATGCATAATAAAAATGATTTTTATTATTAACATGCTCATTTAGAAGGAAGTATTATGTAAAATAGCAATCACTACAATGAAAGCAAGTTGTGGTTACAGAACTTGTTTTGTGGCCACAAGTTTTCATAACCACATTCCATAACCACAACTCATTTTCCTTGTAGTGTATGTTAAGAATATATGCGTAAATATGGTAAAACCTTAAAGGCAAATGTGAAAGTATGGTATGCAATGCACAAATACCAAAAAATAGATATGTATGGTGATATTGCATGGGAACACGCTAGATATTTTACACGATATAGTAAGATTGTCAAAATGAAAATATATGATTTTTGTGTGTATGTGTGTAAGATGGTAGGTATTATATTAGAATTTGTACGCACTGACAATGCGTTTCTTGAATATATTTTGGTAGATAAATAATGAAAATTATAAGATTTCTGGTTTGGAATTATTACTTATATTTACTACAAGGAAAACAAGTTGTGGCTACAGAACTATGCCCACAGATGTGAGGTTTGAGGCCACAGAATTGAGCTCTGACCACAACACGTCGTGGCCTGTAACAACTCTGGCCACAACATATCCAGTGATGAGCAGTGATGAGTGATGACACGAATGTCAACGCGACTAAGGTGGAAAATAAATCACAATGTCGTTGTCCTTAATCGATCAATTCGGCCAACGGAAAAATTTGTAAACCACTCAGAAAATCAAGAAAATGAATGTAAGCGGTCTTTTCGCTATTCTTTTTACCTGGTATAGCGACCAGGGTCGAACACAAGGAGCACGATTTAGAAACTAAGTAGTCAAATTTCAGAGATGAATTTTTTAGTGGTTTTTGACTTTTATATTTTTTTTGTATTTTTCGAATAAGCACAAATGAATGGAAACACACACACACACTACACTATTTTTTTATTTTTTTTAAAAGGTAAAAAATGCTCAGAAAATTAAAGAGATTAAAATGCACCTACAGAAATATTTTTGGAATTTTTAGGCAATTTTTCTTTTTTTTATGAATTTTCAAAGTTGAGATATGCAAAAAGATAAAGTTTTTGATTTTTTAAATATATCGAATGACAATAAAATGTGATGAAAACTTTATACAATGACAAGCACTAAAGAAGGAGTATATGTGATTTTTTTCAGAATTTTTCGAGACATGAAACTTTTATTTCATTGAAAAGAGCATGGAGGATTAAAGTCTGAAGAACAGGGACCAAACTGTAATTATTTTAAGTTTTGAAACTGAACGTTAACATAAATAAATTGCAGGACTAAAAGTGTCATTTACCCAAGAACATGTGCCAAGCATGTGACTGTATGAAGGGAGGGACGTCTTCTGCAAACTCTAAAAATTCCAAGGGGCTGACAGTCAATTTTCCCAAAATTTTAATAGTCCCTAGGGTTTCTCCTTGGAAACTTTATTCTTCACAGCAAAAAGGGAGCACGAGGGTTGGTTGCCGCCGCCCACTGCTGGGAGATGGCGGGGCGCGGTATGGAGCTCGGCGGGGTGGCCGCGCTCACAGAGGAGCACTGGTGGAGGAGCAGGGAGAACGGCCCGCACGCGCTCACGTGGGGCGGTGGAGAACTGGCAAGGAGGCGCGGGCGGCTGCCGCCCAGCGCGGAGGGGGTTGCGGGAAGATCGAGGCTGGCGGCGCGAGGGCGTTCCGCGCGCGAGGTCGCTGCGGGATGGAGCCGCGTGGAGAACGCCAGGCGTTAGGAGGTCTTCGCGGGGACGAGCGGTTGTCGCGAGGGGGGCACGTCGGGTGCCTGGAGCGGAGGAAGGAGGTTGGTGGCTCGCGCGGGGGCGCGAGGCTCTGGAAGGTGGCACGCCTGCGAAGGAGTTGGGGCGCCGACAGGGACGCGGGGCCAGGCGGGGGGCTGATGGCGGTTGACGAGAGAGGTGCGGGCGGTGGGGGTGATGGCCGCCGCCTGCTGCAATTTTATTTTTATTATTTTGTTTTTTTTATTTTTATATTGTAACATGTAAATAGCAATAGAAAGAGGGAAAGGATTTTTTTATTTTATATATGTTTTTTTTTATTTTCCTGCAAAACAAAATGTTAGAAATAAGACAAAAAATTTTTTTTATTATTTTTTTACCTGCAAAACAAGGATTAGAGACAAACATCCAAAAAGATAAATTTTTTATTCTTTTTATTTATGCACAAATGGAATATGTGAGACGATCGGATCTTGCCGTAATGAGAGATAGATCCACGGACTCCGACCACCGTGCGTGGTCGGAGGTGAAAGATTGTGCGGGATAGAAAGTGAAAATGATGAGATCAGAAAATGAGATGGCAAATCGGTGTCGAGGGTGGATCAAAGTGTGGTGGAAAATTTTGGTGATTTGTAAAGATCTAACAACTAATAGACTAGGAGTAGAAATTAGAACTATGATTACCTACGAAAAAGAACAGTAAATAAAGTTGGGATCTCACCTTGAGATTGGAAATGCTATTGTGGTCTCGACGACGACCGAACGCTGTCACCGGACGGCTTGGAGGCTAAGCACCTTTCTTCGACGAGTAGCTTCTCGGAGGTCGGGCTCCTCTCTCCAAAGGTTGATCCAGTGTGAATGAGGGAGGAGAAGCCCATTAAAAAGAGAAGAAAATCAAAAATGGAAGATATTCACAAATGAGGAAAGTGTTTATTTGTTAATTAAATAAAATAATTGAATAAATAAAATAAATAATCAATTAAAAACGAATTTTGTAATTAATTAAAATAAATAAATTAAATAATTCCCAAAAATCAATTAACCACCTTAATGGTGGCTATTTAAGGCACAAAATCAAATCTTTACATAAAAGGTAAGTTATCAAATCAAATGAATTCAAATAAATCAATAAATTAAATAATTACATATGATTTTCGTAATTAAATAAATTAAATTAATTAATGTGAGACAATTAATTTTTTTGGTAATTTTTATTTAGGGAAATTAATTGTATACATATATTATACACATATAATACAATGAGAAAAGGGAGCCTAAGCCCCGGGTGTAGGTAACTACCTACACCCGACCTTTTTTTTGCATGATTTTTTATTTTTTTTGAAATGAATTCTGGGGGGAATTAGATCACTATGTACCACCATGGTGTCATTCAAAATTCAACTTAATTCGATACTCCTATCATCTCCATCAAGACTATCAAATTTTAACGGTCTCAGAATCACTGAAAATGACCCCTTCTAGATGAATGTGTTAGGAATGTTTGTTTTGCATGAAACTCGAAACACATATTCCTCTCAATATATTAAGAAAATTTCCCTAAGGTTTCATTCAAAAAAACTCAAAAATCATGCAAAAAAAGGTCGGGTGTAGGTAATTACCTACACCCGGGGCTTAGGCTCCCAGCTCCCTAATACAATATACATAGGTACATATAAGGAAATATTTTTATAAAAGATTTTTTTAAATTTTTATCTTTTTTTTATTTTTAATGAAAGTAGTATTTACAAATAAATATGAATAAAATATGTACAACAAGTATATGGGAAAACTGTACAAAACACCCCAGAAAATTGAATTTTTAACCGTAACTCTAAAAAGTACGAAACCACAACCATTTGAAATGTAATTTAATTTATAGTATGATGGAAGTGAGTTTGGTTCAATTTGAGCTTGTATGGACCCGGAATTGATGTTTCAATTATCACTTTGTGGCTTTTTCTAGGTGTAATTATTTGCAATATATACAATAATTTGATTTACAAATATTTTTATTATTTACAACGTATTTTTATTTACAACTTTTATTTACAAAAATAATTAGTTTGAGGTCAAATTATGTACAAATAAAATAATGTAAGTTTTGTACAAATATACATGAAAAATATTTACAAGATATTTTTGATTTTTCTGACAAACGACCCTATCTCCCCCTACTTTATTCCTGGTCGATCAGGTCAAGTCTTGACCTTCTCTCGGGGTTTGGGTCAGTCTGTATTTATTGCATAACTACATCCTTTATTTTTCTTTTCTTTTTCTTTTCTTCTTTATTCTTTTATTTATGTACAAAAAGTGTTAAAAATGCAATTTTAACAAATGCATGCAAAATGGTAAATTTATGAAATTAATGGGTATTTACAGGTGTTTGACTAAGAAATTGAAGCTAAAATAAAAGAATAAAGACGATGAATCGTGGATTCATCATTCCCCTATACTTTACCTTTGCTAGTCCCTTAGCAAATACTTATTTGATAAATAAGTGAAAACAAAAAATAAAGAAAAGAAAAAGGAAAGAAGTCAGAATAATGTTGACTTTTAAACTTATCTTCATAAAAATGTAGTCTGGAGCTCTGTCAGACCTTTGGATTATTTGGGTGCCGGAACCTTAATAGGATATGGATTTAAAACCTAACAGCCTTTAAGTTCCACCAATCTATGGACAAGACTCCTCAATAAACCAGATCAGAACAAGTCTACATACACAAACTCTAATGACCATGAATCTTTCCATGCAGTGTAAGTGATATGTAGCTCCCCACCTCAGAAGTAACAAAGAAACAACCTCCCCCAATCTGGTAACTCTAATGCCTCGGTCTAGCAACTCTTTCCTCGAGAAGCGGGGTATTCCCTTCTAAGTTCAAGTGCAACTGGCTCAAGAAGAGGGGGAAGAAGTATAGACTTTTGGAAGCTCAGCCAGTGTAGCTAAGTCTCCCGCTGCAAGCTTCATGAGATGTAACATGGATGCCATAAGCTTTTGCTTTATTTCACTATATACACTCCGGTGGGGTTATTAAATTTTCAATCCGACCCACCACTTTTTTGGAGTTCTTTTTGCATTTTTGCATTTTTTTTCTTCTTTTTTTTTTTCAAATGCCTCTGTACAACATATCTACATGGTGCAGCATATATACAAGAAATTTTCCTCTTGAGCCAGTAGACTATCCCTCTTTTGAAGCTTTATTGCAACCCACAACTTCTGTCTTTAGACTTCATCACCACTAGACCAAGTTGAGACGCACTTCCTTCACTAGAAGAAGAAGAGAGATTCCGCCTAGAAGTACTACCCTCATATGCTACCCCAAGCCAAAGGAAACTGCCTCCTCACCACCTCCTCCATGAAGAGCTACGTGTAAAGTGCATTGTCCAAGGTAAGCCACGGTATGAAAGAATCATGCGTGTGTTGTTAAATATTCTACTTATACTTATCAAGATGACATGTGAACATAGTCTTATGGACTCAAAGAATTAAGTCACTAGGACCTGAAAAGTCTTAACTCCAAATCTTATAAGGTTCCTCTGAAATTAAGTGGATTAAGGTCCAACTAAGCTCCATTCTTCAAATTTATTCAGACTTAGTTTAATTATCAAGACTATCCTGAAAAATGCACATGCCAATGCAAGAAAATATGTACAATGCATAGAGAAAACAAAATCTTTTTGTGAAACAATTTTCAAAATTTTGAAATTTTTATGGATTTTTGAAAAATGATGCACATGCAAAAGTTTTTTTTCAATGTAAATAGTTAGAAATATATACAAGTATATACAAAGTTTTTTTTTTAAAAAAAAAGATAAAGGTTGGGGATTATATACACATATTTACAAGGAAGTGAGTCAATTATTTACAAGAGTCATGAGACAGGATTCACAACTTGAGTAATTTATACAAGCATATACATAGTTGGTTTTTTTTAGTTTTTTTATTTACTTTTTTTAATTAAGTAATTTTTTTTTGTGATGCATATATTTCTCAAATTTATTTGAAAATAATTTTACAAATAATTTTCAAAACTATAGTCCAAAATATTTTTTTCACACAATTTTACAATCATTTACAATCATTTGAAAATATTTTTGCAAACATTTTTCAAACAGTATATATAGATTTTTCAAAATAATTTTTCAACCATTTTTCCAAACATTTGCAAATAGTTTTACAAAATCTTTTTTTTTCACTCAAAGAGAAAATTTTTTACAAGGCGCAAACTTTTTACAAAGGTTGAAAATATTTTTCAAATATTTTTCAAATGGTTTTCAAAAGATTTTTCAAATAGATTTTCAAACTACTTTCAAAATATTTTTTTCAAAATATTTTAACCTGACTTATTAGCCAGTATGTACAAGGAAAATTTTTGAGGAAATTTATGCATCTCTTTTTTTTAATATTTACACAGTATTTTAGCCATATTAAAAATATGAAAGTACGAGTTATGGCTAAAGTATTTATACAATATATACGACACCCCCCTATACTTAGCTCGAACTATGTCCTCATAGTGATCAAAGAGCTGGAAATAAAGACATAACTCGTGCTTCTTATAGAAAAGTGAGAAGAATAGTATACTACAACGACGAATAAAAGAATAAAATCAAATAGAAGTCGGTGATCCCCCTATACTTAGGATCAAGTAATCCTAAGTATAGCAGACTGTACACAAGGGGACAACCGAGGGGTAGAATGTACTGGGTTTACCCCCCCCCCCCTATACTTAGGGTAAAATATCCCTAAGTATAGGCAGCAAAACAGAGGTAAAAAGAATCAAAAGAATAATCACAAGTCGGACACCCCCCTATACTTAGGGTAAAGTGCACCCTAAGTATGGATTAATCATGCGATGGAGATGGGGTGTGAGACAAAAAGAATGTATGATATTGACAGATGGTCTATACAGATGTGAGTCGATCAATGTTGAGGTGCCTCTCAACAAGCGCTAGAGTTTACGCCCCTAGCTGGGCGCAAATGTTAGGATAACGCCGTGTCAAGGTTCAGGACGGCATCTGTCAGACGAATACCGTACTGTCGTCGCAGTCTCGACGGGAGAATAACGACGAGTTCAACAGAGTAAATTATAACACCCAGATAATCAGTCAGGCGGGTGTTTGCTACCGAATCAAGATATGGGCAGATGAAGTCGGGCTCCGGTAGCACAAAAGAAATCGTTGGCTCAAAGTCTATATGGAGTGACAGGGCAGAACCGAAGAAGTCAAACGTGGAGAAGGAAGGATCTGTCAGGGAATCCTCCACGTCAATCACAGTCTCGAATAGATATGGAAGATCAAGATCAAGAGACTCACTAGAAAGGCTGATATCCGATGCAGACAAATCAGTGAAATCATCGAATACCTCAAAGATCGGGTCATCCTCGCGAGGGTCGTCGAGGAGAGAATCATCAAACTCATTATCAGAAATATCAAAATACTCGGTCTCGTGATCCGACAGATCGGATGCACTCCCAGAAATTGAAACCGAGTACACATGGTCCATGGCATCCTCCCGCAGATAACCCTCGGGGAGTAATGATGAATCATAAGGAAACTTGGGATCAATGCTGTCGAATATCATGTCCTCGAAAAATGTATCGACCTCATCAAAAGGGAGGACACATGGATCAAGTACGGGACTATCAAGTTCTGTAAAATCCAAAATCGGTCCCTCATCAAACTCTCTATGCTGAGATGAATCCAAATGTATCTCCGAATCTGAGAAGATCTCCTGAAGACAAGACACTGTATTAACTATGTATGGATACTGTAAAGAATCAGAGGATGGCTGAGATGTGGGTTCCTCCTCTATCTCTTGGGATCCTAGCAGATCTAGAATCGACAAATCTTCTACGTGATAGAGCGGGACTGGCTCAAAATCTGTCTGTAAATCTAATTGGTCCTCAACCAATGTCCAATTTTGGGAACTCACAACAGTAGGCAACATATCCATCAAATGAGAAGTCGTAGCATCCATACCCTCGGATCTGTGTGTGCTATCAAGATCAGCATGGTGTGTCACACACTCAACAGTTGTCATCTCTCTGTCATGTGTTGTCCCAAATAAATCATCTGGTGTATATGCAAGGTCAGAAAGTGTATCCAAGATGGTCTCAACAAAATCGAAGTCGGGACAATGGTGTGAACAACTACATGAGGTAATGACATATGATATCTGCTCTGCGGTCCTCCCCCTCATGGCGATATGGATAAGGTCAGTCATCGAAAATCCATGATCTGGAAATCGCCTCACAAGTTCTCGTAACCTCAACCATGAATCTCTCAACGGCTTTTGGGGGTTAACAGAAAAATCACGAATACATGACCGCATCATCTCTGCTCTACACTGGGGGTAAAATTTCTTCAAAAATAATGATCGTAAATCTCCCCATGTAGTAATCTTCCTTCCCAATCGTCTATGCCAACTCTTGGCTCTACTCTGAAGTGTAAAGGGGAAGGTAATCAGCATCATGTCCTCAGAAGTGATATCCAAATATGATCGTGATACACAAAAATCCTCAAATTCATCGATATGCAAATAAGGTTCCTCGTGCATTTCCCCAAAAAACTTAGGCAGTAGATCAATTAACTCTAAATCCAGAACAAAGGGTCTCAAGGTAGAAGCGGACTGGACTTCATGATCTGTGTACTCATCCAATGTCCTAGGATACAAGTCATCTAAAGCTCGCAACTGCCCCATTCGATTGCCTATGGGATGCACTCTCATCTCAGTAATGTGAACACCCATGTCTCGTGTTTGGTCAATCTGGTCTTTGTGGGTGTCACTCACAGCACGTACCAAATGGGAGGGTGGGTAGGGAGAAGAGGAGAAGTTGGATGGGGTTCCGACCTCTCAAGAGAGTGAACGTGAGTGATGGGCGTGAAATGAAGAAGCCGTAAAATTCGGCTGGAATGGAAAGTGGCCCATCGTGATGAAAGGAAACTGAAGGGAGGGATGGAGGGATAGAAGGGAGTGAAAGAAAGAAAAGGCAGCAACGAAGAGAGAGATAGAAGGGAGGGGGGTGGTTTAGAGACAGAAGGTGACTGCTAATGATAGAGGAAGATGATTGTAACCGACTCACACCAAAGACATACAAAACACAAAGCAAACCCCCAGTTCACCAACTCAACACAAAGTGAAGACCGTGAGATTCAGTCCTTTATCTTTTCAATTTTAGAGTTAGGTGATCAACGAAAGTTGTACAAACACTTAGGAGACTTGAATAGGATTTGGGCACTACTCCTTAGTGTGTACGCGAGCGAGTAAAAGCGCAAACAATGAGGGGATTGCTCTCCCAATACAATGAAGTGGTCAATTACGTTTAATTTTAGGGTCAAGTTCAATTAGCAGTCCCAATTTTTTTTTTAATTTTGGTTTTCTTTTTTTTTGGATATTTTTAAAAACAATGCCTAACGAGCTTTCCGATTTCCTCTTTGATTAATTTGAGTCCAAAAACAGGGGGAGGGATCGAGAAAGCCAATGCACAATCAAACACAATGATGCATGCAGAGATAGAAAATGCGTACCTTACTCCAGCACTCTACATGCAATATGATCCGCGCATAAAATTAAAGACAGAATATAAACTAACTATATGATGCACGAAGAAATCGGCCTTAGACAAGCAACTTCTATTGATCGTGAAGAACAATAGTTAGCTAACCGAATCGAGTCCGGAGTCCGATCTTGAGAGTCACTCGGTGCCCGCCACAACGGGTCCTGCCAGCGCTGTATGTGACTCCTCACGGCACGTGGTCTCAAATCCAATTAAACTAACTTTTTCAGTGAATTTTAGTAAGGTCCAATTACGTTCTATAGGAACAGATATTCTATTAGGTGTTGGGCCTTAGGAATTTTACGTCACAATCAACAAAACTCCTACGTCTAGGGGCCAAATCTACGCGAATCAAGATAGCAAGTTATGGCGTGAAATCAAAAACACGAAAAACAGCAGTGAGGTCCCCCAAGTGCACCGGCACTTGGCGAAATAGACCCCGAGAAAAGTCCAAGTCCACAAGTTCAAAGTCCTAAATTATTACAAGAAATAATTGTTCTCTCAAATAAAAGAAAAGTCTTCTTCTTCTCCCTGCTCTTCTTCCTGTGCGGGTCCTTCAAATAGTAAACTCCAAGTCGTCCAAGCAGTACCTCGCACAAAATCAAAGAGAGAAGGTTAGAAAGCAATTATGATATAGAGAGACAAGATAGGAAAATGACTACAAAACCGTGCTCCCCGGCAACGGCGCCATTCTGATGACACGAATGTCAACGCGACTAAGGTGGAAAATAAATCACAATGTCGTTGTCCTTAATCGATCAATTCGGCCAACGGAAAAATTTGTAAACCACTCAAAAAATCAAGAAAATGAATGTAAGCGGTCTTTTCGCTATTCTTTTTACCTGGTATAGCGACCAGGGTCGAACACAAGGAGCACGATTTAGAAACTAAGTAGTCAAATTTCAGAGATGAATTTTTTAGTGGTTTTTGACTTTTATATTTTTTTTGTATTTTTCGAATAAGCACAAATGAATGGAAACACACACACACACTACACTATTTTTTTATTTTTTTAAGGTAAAAAAAATGCTCAGAAAATTAAAGAGATTAAAATGCACCTACAGAAATATTTTTGGAATTTTTAGGCAATTTTTCTATTTTTTTATGAATTTTCAAAGTTGAGATATGCAAAAAGACAAAGTTTTTGATTTTTTAAATATATCGAATGACAATAAAATGTGATGAAAACTTTATACAATGACAAGCACTAAAGAAGGAGTATATGTGATTTTTTTCAGAATTTTTCGAGACATGAAACTTTTATTTCATTGAAAAGAGCATGGAGGATTAAAGTCTGAAGAACAGGGACCAAACTGTAATTATTTTAAGTTTTGAAACTGAACGTTAACATAAATAAATTGCAGGACTAAAAGTGTCATTTACCCAAGAACATGTGCCAAGCATGTGACTGTATGAAGGAGGGACGTCTTCTGCAAACTCTAAAAATTCCAAGGGACTGACAGTCAATTTTCCCAAATTTTTAATAGTCCCTAGGGTTTTGATGACGCGAATTTCGATGCGACTAAGGTGGAAGATAAATCACAATGTCGTTGTCCTTAATCGATCCATTCGGTCAACGAGAAAAATTTATATTCAAACCACTTCAGATAAGGTAGAAATCGATGAAAACAATGTGTAAGCGGTCTTTCGCTATTCTTTTTACCTGGTATAGCGACCAAGGTCGAACACAAGAAGCACGTTTGAAAAACTTATGCAGTCAAATTTCAGAGTTATTTTTTAGTGGTTTTTGACTTTTATATTTTTTGTATTTTTCGAATAAGCACAAATGAATAGAAACACACACACACACTACACTATTTTTGTATTTTTTTTAAAAGGTAAAAAATGATCAGAAAATTAAAGAGATTAAAATGCACCTACAGAAATATTTTTGGAATTTTTAGGCAATTTTTCTATTTTTTATGAATTTTCAAAGTTGAGATATGCAAAAAGACAATGTTTTTGATTTTTTAAATATATCAAATGACAATAAAATGTGATGAAAACTTTATACAATGACAAGCACTACAGCATGAGCATACGCTATTTTTTTGAGAATTTTTCAAAACATAAAAATATTTATTCCAATGAAAAGAACACACAAAATTTAAGTTATTCAAGACAAGGGCTTCAACGCAAATACTTAAAGTTTCAGCCTTAAAATATAATAAAAATAAGTACAAGGCCAGATTGTGTAAATTACCCAGTGGCACATGCCCAGCACATGATCTTGCTTTGGAATAGGGGTTTCTTGTAGTTATTTAGTACCTTCAGGGACCTTTCTACAATTTTTCCATTTTATTCAAGACCCCACAACCCTAGGGTGTCGTGTATTTCTTCAACCCAACAGAGATGGAGTGGGCGGCCGCCGCCTGGAGAGGGCTGAGCCACGCGCACAGGGACGAGGCAGAGAAGGCGCGGGCCGGCTACGCCGCAGGAGGCGGGGTTCGCGCGGGGAGTGGCGCCACGCACAGGCGCCGCGTGCGGGGGCTGAAGGAGGGCGGCGCCGCGCGTCTGCGTGAGGGAACGGGGTCGCGGCTGCGAGCCGCCGGGCGAGGAGTCTCGCACGGAGTCACTGCGGAGGCGCCACCCGCGTGCAGGAGGCGCGGAGGAGAGCGGTTGCTGGCGGTGTTCGGGGGCTGGAAGATGGAGCTGTTGCGGTTGCGCGCCGCCGCCGGGGGCTGAAGGAGGGTCGCAAGGCGGCGCGCGTCAAGGGCGCGGAGTGCGGGAGGAAGGAAGCACGGGACGGCTGCGAGAGGTGCGGCAGCGGGGGTGACGACCTGCTGCTGCAAATTTTTTATTTTTTTTGTTTCTTTTTATTTCATTGTATGTACAGGAACAGTAAAAAAAGTTTTTTTTTAAAGTTTTTTTAACAGAAAATGTAATCAGGAATATACAAAGAAGATTTTTGTTGTTTTTTTTTGTTTTATTAAATAGACCTGCAAAACAAATTGTTAGAAAGAAGAAAAAAAAATATTATTTATTTATTTACCTGCAAAAACAAGTGTTAGAGATAGAACAATGATTATTATATATTTTTTATCTTTCCTGCAAAAACAAGTGTGAGATGAACAGGAAAATAATTTTATGTTATTTTTTTATTTTTATTTATTCACAATAATATGAGGTGTGGATGGGGATCCGGCGGAAATGAGAGGGATGGATCCGAGGCTCCGCCCACCGTACGTGGTCGAAGATGATAGGTTGCGCGAGGTAGAAAAAGAAATGCGAGGATCACGAGATGAGATGGTAAATCGGTGTCGGAGGCGGAAAATATGTGGTGGAAATTTTTGAGATTTTTAATTTAAAAACTACTCCCTACTCCTACGCTAAGATCTAAATCTATGATTACCTAGAGAAAAAGACAAGTAAAAGTGGATCTCACCTCGGGGATCGGACAAGCCATGATGGCCTCGACGAAGCACAAATCTCTGTCACCGACTGGATCGGAGGCTAGGACCCTCTTCAACAAGAAACCTCTCAGAAACCGGGCTCCTCTCCGCCAAAGATCGATCAAGTGTGAATGAGGGAGGAGGAACCCATTAAAAAGAGAAGAAAATCAAAAATGGAAGATATTCACAAATGAGGAAAGTGTTTATTTGTTAATTAAAATAGAATAATTGAATAAATAAAATAAATAATTAATTAAAAATGAATTTCGTAATTAATTAAAATAAATAAATTAAATAATTCCCAAAAATCAATTAACCACCTTAATGGTGGCTATTTAAGGCACAAAATCAAATCTTTACATAAAAGGTAAGTTATCAAATCAAATGAATTCAAATAAATCAATAAATTAAATAATTACATATGATTTTCGTAATTAAATAAATTAAATTAATTAATGTGAGACAATTAATTTTTTTGGTAATTTTTATTTAGGGAAATTAATTGTATACATATATTATACACATATAATACAATATACATAGGTACATATAAGGAAATATTTTTATAAAAGATTTTTTTAAATTTTTATCTTTTTTTTTATTTTTAATGAAAGTAGTATTTACAAATATATACATTATAAAAATAAATATGAATAAAATATATACAACAAGTATATGGGAAAACTGCACAAAACACCTCAGAAAACTGACTTTTTAACCGTAACTCCAAAAATAATGAAACCACAGCCACTTGAAAGATAATTTAATTTATAGTATGATGGGAATGAGTTTGGTTCAATTTGAGCTTGTGTGGAGCCGGAATTGATGTTTCAATTATCACTTTGTGGCTTTTTCTGGGTGTAATTATTTGCAATATATACAATATTTTATTTTACAAATATTTTTATTATTTACAACACAATTTTATTTACAACTTTTATTTACAAAAATAATTAGTTTGAGGTCAAATTATGTACAAGTAAAATAATGTAAGTTTTGTATAAATATACATGAAAAATATTTACAAGATATTTTTGATTTTTCTGACAAACGACCCTATCTCCCCCTACTTTATTCCTGGTCGATCAAGTCAAGTCTTGACCTTCTCTCGGGGTTTGGGTCAGTCTGTATTTATTGCATAACTACATCCTTTATTTTTCTTTTCTTTTTCTTTTCTTCTTTATTCTTTTATTTATGTACAAAAAGTGTTAAAAATGCAATTTTAACAAATGCATGCAAAATGGTAAAATTATGAAATTAATGGGTATTTACATTTGTTTGACTAAGAAAATGAAGCTAAAATAAAAGAATAAAGGCGATGAATCGTGGATTCATCAGGTTTCTCCTTGGAAACTTTATTCTTCACAGCAAAAAGGGAGCACGAGGGTTGGCTGCCGCCGCCCACTGCTGGGAGATGGCGGGGCGCGGTCTGGAGCTCGGCGGGGTGGCCGCGCTCACAGAGGAGCACTGGTGGAGGAGCAGGGAGAACGGCCCACGCGCGCTCACGTGGGGCGGTGGAGAACTGGCAAGGAGGCGCGGGCGGCTGCCGCCCAGCGCGAAGGGGGCTGCGGGAAGATCGAGGCTGGCGGCGCGAGGGCGTTCCGCGCGCGAGGTCGCCGCGGGATGGAGCCGCGTGGAGAACGCCTAAGCGTTAGGAGGTGGGCGCGGGGTCGAGCGGTTGTCGCGAGGGGGGCACGTCGGGTGCCTGGAGCGGAGGAAGGAGGTTGGTGGCTCGCGCGGGGGCGTGAGGCTCTGGAAGGTGGCACGCCTGCGAAGGAGTTGGGGTGCCGGCAGGGACGCGGGGCCAGGCGGGGGGCTGATGGCGGTTGACGAGAGAGGTGCGGGCGGTGGGGGTGATGGCCGCCGCCTGCTGTAATTTTATTTTTATTTTTTTGTTTTTTTATTTTTATATTGTAACATGTAAATAGCAATAGAAAGAGGGAAAGGATTTTTTTATTTTATATATGTTTTTTTTATTTTCCTGCAAAACAAAATGTTAGAAATAAGACAAAAATTTTTTATTATTATTTTTTTACCTGCAAAACAAGGATTAGAGACAAACATCCAAAAAGATAATTTTTTATTCTTTTTATTTATGCACAAATGGAATATGTGAGACGATCGGATCTTGCCGTAATGAGAGATAGATCCACGGACTCCGACCACCGTGCGTGGTCGGAGGTGAAAGATTGTGCGGGATAGAAAGTGAAAATGATGAGATCAGAAAATGAGATGGCAAATCGGTGTCGAGGGTGGATCAAAGTGTGGTGGAAAAATTTGGTGATTTGTAAAGATCTAACAACTAATAGACTAGGAGCAGAAATTAGAACTACGATTACCTACGAAAAAGAACAGGAAATAAAGTTGGGATCTCACCTTGAGATTGGAAATGCTATTGTGGCCTCGACGACGACCGAACGCTGTCACCGGACGGCTCGGAGGCTAAGCACCTTTCTTCGACGAGTAGCTTCTCGGAGGTCGGGCTCCTCTCTCCAAAGGTTGATCCAGTGTGAATGAGGGAGGAGAAGCCCATTAAAAAGAGAAGAAAATCAAAAATGGAAGATATTCACAAATGAGGAAAGTGTTTATTTGTTAATTAAATAAAATAATTGAATAAATAAAATAAATAATTAATTAAAAACGAATTTCGTAATTAATTAAAATAAATAAATTAAATAATTCCCAAAAATCAATTAACCACCTTAATGGTGGCTATTTAAGGCACAAAATCAAATCTTTACATTAAAGGTAAGTTATCAAATCAAATGAATTCAAATAAATCAATAAATTAAATAATTACATATGATTTTCGTAATTAAATAAATTAAATTAATTAATGTGAGACAATTAATTTTTTTTGGTAATTTTTATTTAGGGAAATTAATTGTATACATATATTATACACATATAATACAATATACATAGGTACATATAAGGAAATATTTTTATAAAAGATTTTTTTAAATTTTTATCTTTTTTTTAATTTTTAATGAAAGTAGTATTTACAAATAAATATGAATAAAATATGTACAACAAGTATATGGGAAAACTGTACAAAACACCCCAGAAAATTGAATTTTTAACCGTAACTGCAAAAAGTACGAAACCACAACCATTTGAAAGGTAATTTGATTTATAGTATGATGGAAGTGAGTTTGGTTCAATTTGAGCTTGTATGGAGCCGGAATTGATGTTTCAATTATCACTTTGTGGCTTTTCTAGGTGTAATTATTTGCAATATATACAATAATTTGATTTACAAATATTTTTATTATTTACAACGTATTTTTATTTACAACTTTTATTTACAAAAATAATTAGTTTGAGGTCAAATTATGTACAAATAAAATAATGTAAGTTTTGTACAAATATACATGAAAAATATTTACAAGATATTTTTGATTTTTCTGACAAACGACCCTATCTCCCCCTACTTTATTCCTGGTCGATCAGGTCAAGTCTTGACCTTCTCTCGAGGTTTGGGTCAGTCTGTATTTATTGCATAACTACATCCTTTATTTTTCTTTTCGTTTTTCTTTTCTTCTTTATTCTTTTATTTATGTACAAAAAGTGTTAAAAATGCAATTTTAACAAATGCATGCAAAATGGTAAATTTATGAAATTAATGGGTATTTACAGGTGTTTGACTAAGAAATTGAAGCTAAAATAAAAGAATAAAGACGATGAATCGTGGATTCATCAATGAGCTTTTATGTATCCAAACAATAAAAGAAGCATCGGGAAAAAAATTTATGTTGTGCATCCCATGTATCATTGTATATTCTTTCATCAAAACAATTCTTAGACAACAAATCCGGTTATCCATCCGTCTTCGTGTTGTGGGCGGCAAATTTTAAGCGTATCATCCAGTGCATCAGCATGACACAATTAAGTAGATTCAGTGCGCCAACATAGTTTTCGGAAAGTTTGAAAGTAATCCTTCCACTAATTTTATTCAAGACGTTGCATAATAATAAAGGTTGACACATATTTTGACGGTACAATTTTATTCAACATATTTTGACGGTACAAGACGTTTTATAATATTTTGATGTGACCGATCTTGGGACTTGTCTAGGCTAAAGAAACAAATAGCCGTGCCTACTCTGTGTGGTTATGTATTGCCCAATTCTCTCTGTACGTCGACGATGTTAATCGTTAGAAGATATGACAATGAATGCTAAATTATTAATTGCCCCAGATCCATTTTGTTGTTGTGTGAGACCTACCACCTCAATTACAGCAAAGCTACTTACTCGGATGAGACCCAGCTGGGACAGATATCAAGGCAGTAAACTCAAATAAAAAAACTATATGTATACCTTCAGTTCATAATGCCAACTCATTTAAAAACTAACTTGTATTGCTTTCACTCACTAAATGGTTTCGTCGTTATGGCACTGTATCTTGGCATAACCTTTTTAAATTCAAAATTATTTAATCATTTTTCCAACCAAATCACAATTTCTATTGTAATTCATTGAGAACCAGATATCATTACCTTAACTTACATGAAACCTGAGTGTTGCCAAAATAAACATTATAACAAAATTGAGCTATAGTGACGTTTTTTCTTTCAAAATCCATCGCTAAATTAATCATTGTTAGATATATAACAACGACATTATTCATTGCGAAATGAGTTTTCATACTCAAAATTAGCAACAAATATCATATCTGTCGTTATATCATTAGCAGCGATCCCATAGCGATGTTTAATCGTTGTTATTTTTTAAAATATCAATTAATCGTTGCTATTTTTTTATTTCAAAATTTTAACGACGATTAATTAGAAATTTGAAAAACAGCAAAGAATAAGCATCGCTATGTGGACCATTGCTGTGATATAACGACATATATGATATTTGTCGCTAATTTTGAGTACGAAAAATCATTTCGCAACGAGTAATATCATCGTTATATATTTAACAATGGCTAATTTAATGATGGATTTTAAAAAACAACACTATAACTCATTTTTTTGTATTGAAAATTTCATGCGTGCTGCTATATATATCAGAAAAACTTATCGGGTATGAAATCTTCAGCATTGCAATCGAATCCAAAATAAGATTTGTTTCCTCTTATACAAAAGATTGAGTTCTCATCAACTTCTATAACCTATTTAAGATGAATCTTTGTAGAGAAGGTATCACGAGAACTTAACGAAGCACTTATGGATCCTCGACTTATGTTGTTGTGCACTCTCTGCTCCATGTTCTTGGTGCATCTTCTACAAGGATCTCACTCACCGTTCCAGGTATAAACATGCATTTAAATGTAGCGATGAATATAGTTTTCCTTAACAATTATCATTTCTTGGTTCATGTGATTATCTTACTTTTTTCGCGATCCCAGATCCCTATCCCCAACCGGTTGACACTCAAGGTCCTCATTCGAAAATCGAAGCGCCTTCACTAACTCTTCGAGACTACGCACCTCATGAGCATTTCCATGGTCCTCGTCGTCCGCCGCCTTCCCCTTGCTGCTGATCAAAATCCGAGCTCTCAACATGACCAACCTGATAATTACCAAGGTACTAGTCCCGATCAAACAACGTACCTACCGACTCCTGATGACCGCGAAAGTCTTCTTAACCAAGCGCCTTTACTAGTTCGGGGGGACTATGGACCTCCTCATGAGAACTACCATGGTCCTCGTCACCGCCATCTTCTCTCGCTGTTGATCACAAATCCGATCACTCAACGTCATTAGGGACTAAGAAGGTTGATTTGAAGCAAAATTGATATGAAGTTTATCCTTAACAGTTGTAGCCTACGTGCAAAAACTATTGTCGTACGGGCATTGCGGGATGCATGTATTTCAACCCATCTAATAAATAAATAAATGTTGTGGAAGATGTTACAATGTTTATGTTGGATACTGAAATTCTATGATAATTATATTTGCATGAGAGCGTTTGCGATGGAGGAATCTCAATAATATAGTAGACGTCGAGCATTCGAAGAATCAAATATTTAAGGGATTTTTACCTGGCAGACCCTATAATCTTTTGCAATTACCGCTACGACCTTCGAAACATCATAATTTCTCCCTGGACCCCGTAAACTTACTAACTCTTACCCTAAAAACCCTGAGGTTAACACACATCCATTTAGCCGTTAAAACTAACCAGATTCTGTTATATTCTTTTATATTATACCTATTTTATTTATCAAATTTACGTAAATTGCCACTCCCACTCATCCTCTTCCTTTTCCTCACCACCCAGTACCCACCACCTCCTGAGCTTCCTTTCTCGCCGGTGGCAGCCGACCTCGAAGAACGGCATCAGGTTGAAACCTCCCCCCGGACTGGCGCCCCACTCCCCCCCTCCCCCCGCACCGCCTCTCGCACCCTCCCGCTCCGCCGTGGAGTCCCCCACCCGTGAAGCCCCTGCGCCTCCGCAAGCCCCCCGCGCCTCCCGCTGACCCCCCCTGCGCCGCCTCTCGCACCCTCCCGCCCGCCGTGGAGCCCCCGCGCCCTGCGCCTCCTGCAAGCCTCCCGCCCTGACCCCCCACCCCCCTGCACCGCCTCTCGCACCCTCCCGCCCCGCCATGGAGCCCCCTGCTCCTCCCGCACGGACCCCCCCCCCCCCCCCCCCCCCCGCACCTCCCGCACGGACCCCCCCCCCCCCCCCCCCCGCACGCCTCTCGCACCCTCCTGCCCCGCCGTGGAGCCCCCCGCGCTTCTTGCACTGACGCCGCCCCCCGTGAAGCCCCCCACGCATCCCGCACTGACCCCCCACCCCCCCCGCACCGCCTCTCGCACCCTCCCGCCCCGCCGTGGAGCTCCTGCACTCCTCCCGCAAGCCCCCCGCGCCTCCCGCCCTGAAACCCCCCCAGTGGCTCGCACCTGCGGAGCCTCCCCTGTGACCCACCTCGCACCTCCCCGCAAAAGCGTCAGCTTCAGCCAAACCCCCCCCCCCCCCCACCTCTCTGCCCATGCAGCTGGGCTTGTATTGGTTCGGTCCTCAGTTGATTGGGGAAGTGAAGTGAATTGAAGATGAAGAAGAAGATAGAAGAAGGAAGGAGGAAGACAGAAAGAATTCCAACCGTTAGATTTTATATGGTTTGATTAACTTGGTTTTAACCCACTCAAGTTAGGTCAGGATGTGTCAATTTAACGGCAGGGTTCGTGGGGTAAGACGGAGAAAGTTTACGGGGTCCAGGAAGGAATTATGATGTTTCGAAGGTCGTAGCGGTAATTGCAAAAGATTATAGGGTCTGCCGGGTAAAAATCCCAATATTTAATATATTGGGGAGTATGCACTCAAGTGCATGTAATTTTACATGCATTAGGGTTTTATATCATCCACGTGTTTTTACTTTTTTTTGAAAAATATCACCATGTATATTCATCAATATATTCCTCATATATGTCATTCAAATTTCATCAGAAACAGAGACTCCTGTACCTTCCATCCAAAGCTGGTAATTTTAATAGTCTTAATATTGTTGTAATCGACCTACTCTAGATGGAGGGCATATGGGTCTCTGTTTCTGACGAAATTCGAATGGTATATAGGAGGGATATAGGAATGAATATACATGGAATATTTTCTCAAAAAGTAAAAAATGTGGAAGATATTTGCAACGATGCAGGTAAAATTACATGCACCTGGGTGCATGCTCCCCAACTCTCTCTCTCTCTCACACACACACACATATAAATAGATAGAGAGAGAGGATCCTACTTCATGATGTATGTAACTTCTACATCATTCATCTTTTTTTCCTATTTTTTTATTTTTTAAAAAATGTTTCCGTGGATTTTCATAACTATATCCCTCTAATATGTCATTCAAATTTCGTCAGAAAACAAAGACTCCTACGGCCTTCATCTAGACAATCATTTTTTAACGGTCACAGATTAGCTGTATTTTTCATGTTCTGGATGGAGGACATATGAGTCTCTGTTTTTACCGAAATTTGAATGACATATTAGAGGGATATAGTTATGAAAATCCACGGAAGAATTTTTCAAAAAAATAGAAAAAATTGGGAAAAAATGTATGAGGTAGGTAAATTACCTACATCATGATGTAGGATCCCTTTCCTCGCGCGTGTGTGTATATATATATATATTATATTTAAAGTATATTATATACAAAAGAACCCATGTTGGTGAAGAGTATACACGTCACATAGATCACATTACGGGTTATCAAAGTAAAGAACCCTATTTATATAGGTATATATAATTATATTTGTCAAGAGGCACTATAAAGTATTATAAAGAGTGTTGTTATTATAATATGCGATGTATACATGTTTTTCTATAATAAGTCAAGCAAATCAGACGATAATCCATAGAAACACTCACTTTGACAAAATGATTCTATAGTGATTTTTAAATCCATTGTTGTATTTTACATTGTTAAATATGTGATGACGAATAGTGTTTCATAGGAGATGATTTTTTTACACTTGAAATTTAATGACGGTTGATTCAAATTTTGAACGATAGATGATATAGCGATATATATGTCACTCGTTGCAAATTCAAGTAGAAAATATTTTGCAACAAATAGTATTCGTCATTAAATATTTAACAACGGAAGATATAGTGACGATTTCATCGTAACGTTACGAGAAACTCATTGAATCACACATACAATAGAGATGTCCAACAAACTTATGTGTCCGTTAGTAAGTCTCTTGTTGAAGTTCATCGATTGTCCGTTGGCGAGTTCATAGTTTGTCTAACACCCATGTACAAATGGACGATGCATATGCGGGAAGGAAAATTGGACATAAAGGATAAAAGAATACTCAACAAATTGTGATGCTAACATGATTCGTCTAATAAGGTAATTAACTGAGACCCTTGGAATCAAATGACACTACCACGGAATTGAGTTTTGGCCACAACACATCGTCGCCAGTAACTGTAGCTACAAGTCTCATCGCGAGAATTCTCTAACCACGAATATGCCGTGGCCACTACAAGTGGCCACAGAACTTGTCGTGACTACAACTCTTATATAATAACTTTGGCCACGGATTGTAGCTACGAGAAACTAGTGGCCATGGAATTATCGTGGTCACAAATTTCCGTAGCCACATTCCGTGGCCACAATTCATTTTTCTTGTAGTGTGATTAAACAAATTAAACACCAAGTTCAAATTTCCAAAATGGTATAGCTAGACGCTTACTCAAACCAGTGCATCGATAAGAATATATACGAGCGCGCACTCAGGATGAAATGGTTGGATGGGGATACATATATAAGTGCTATCATATCTTTTTTTAAAGATGAATAGTACAACATATCTCAAAATCTCTTAAAGATATTGTGTCTACCTCCTAAATCGTAAGAAATTTAAAAATCTTTGAAAAATCAACAAATTTTCGTAAAATAAAAAATACAAAATGAAAGTGTGTTATGGATTCTCTATTTTATCTAGTTTTAGGGAAAATATATTTGGATTTTGACTCATTTTTTTGAGGAAAATTCCTATTTTAAGTATCACTTATTTCTCTTTTAAAATTTCCTTTGTTTTTTCCTTCTCTTTTATTGAAAATAACCAAAAACTTATGCAAAATCTATAAATCCTTAAAATATTTTTACTTGTTTTTTTTATTTTATCTTACTCTTAAAAATCTTTTGTGCTCTCTTTTTTAATTATATTACATTGTTTATTTATTTATTAAATTTGAAATAAAATTTTGGAAAATGAAAAATATAATATATATTATACTTCTTATATAGGTATAAGAAAACGACCCAAAATAATCCATAACGAAAAATCCCTAAAAATAGAAGCAACTAAGTTTCCAAGCATACACACCATGGAGTTTTAGCCTCTGTGTATTCGACACAGGCACATTTACCTTATAAATCTACATTGTACTCGATGTGGGTAGACTTGCCTTATAAATCTAAGTATTGAAACAATTCTTACTTGCTAATTACATGATTCGCGTACTACGATTGACACAATTGACACATATTAGCAAATCTGATCAAGTAGTTATCAACTGAGAAATGGTTAACATGCACTTTAATTAGGAGCTCCCTAACTTATAAGATCCACCAATTTGTCAAAGACCGAGCCTCTATGTCAATAAATTTCTAATCTCAGTCCACTACTTGACTAAACAAGAAAGATTGATGTAAAAACAAAACTACCAATTAAGGAGCCAATCAATTGAATACCGATATTTAGGGATGGGCATGGGCCGGGCTGGGCCGGGCCCTGAAGGGCCCAGGCCCAAGCCCATCTTAAAAGTTCGGGCCTTGGGCCGGGCCTTGGCCCACAGTTTTTGTTGTCATTCGGCCCAAGCCCAGGCCCGACCCAATTTCTTTGGGCCGGGCTTGGGCTGGGCTGGCCCATCTCCACAATCGAGAGAGGGATGCAACACAAGGCAGGCAACATGTTCCTTAATTTCTCTTCTCCTAATCTTGGTTTGGGTGCATATTTCTTATTTCATAACTATTACAACCTACATGCATGCTCCTCAGTTCAGAGGATGATAACACTTTTAGTGGAGTTTGTGCAAAGTCAGATGGTAATGTTGGTAATGTTGCTGCTTTGTTGCCTCTGGAGATAGAGAGGCTGACATCTTCTTTGGGTGTGACCTTCAGGATTTAATTGTACATCAATCTGAGGATGCTCCAGATAAAGCAGCAACATCAATTGAATGGACTCGCTAGAAGGAGGTAGAGCTTGATCAACTTATGAAAATGATGAAAATGAAAAGTGCAAAATTTGGGGTTCTGACCAGCGGAGACCATGAATTGTCAATGGAGCAAAAAGGAAATTTCTACAACCAATACAAGGGAAAAAGGGATGAAAAGCTCAAAAATATGAATTCTGGAAAAGGAACTGAAAAAGAGGAAAAATCAAAGGTAATGCAGAATGCTATAGACCAGAGGACTGTTCAACAGCAAAAGGTTCATCGAAATTCTTCACCCCCAGTGCTATCTAGTAAGAATATCTCAAATCTTGTTGCTTCAAAGAAAACCCATCCAAAGACTACATCTATTGCAGTTGCAAAGCATAACTCGTTGCCTTTAACATCCACACAGAGACTTGTTGGAGTTGTTCTACCCAAAATAGGAGAAAAATTGCGAATCTTGAGAAAGCTATACAACATGCTCACATTGGGCGGCAAAGAAACAAGGTTGTGTCTCCATCCCTAGGTCCCTAGCGGGGGCGGCTCGGCTGGTGATATGAGGACGAGCGATGGAGACTGGCCGGTAGTGGCGATTGGCATGGTGCGGAGGTGCAGTAGCGGCTGGTACGGTGGCAGAGGAGGTGCAATGGCAGCAGGCACCGGCGGAGGAGGTGTGATGGCAACTGGAACGGGGCAGAGGAGGTGTATAGGTTGTGGAGCAGCCGAGGAGGAGCGGCGACTCGAGTCGCTCGACCCCCTCGAGATGAGAAGGAGCAACAGTTGTGCTAGGGATGCACACGGACAATTAGGGATAGGAGTCGGGGTACGTTGCGTGAGGGAAGGGATGGAAGGGTGTTTCGGGAAATGAAAGGGCACTGGAGTATGGGGGGAGATGCGGGCCTCATTTTGGGCCTACACTCGGGCTTTGATTCGGGCCTATATTCGGGCCGGGCCCTCGGGTCGGGTCGGGCTGGGCCGAGCAAAGCCCGAGCCCGGCCCAAAAATATTTTGGGCCTACATTTTGAGCCCAAGCCCGGCCCATTGTTCATTTGGACTTGGGTCGGGCCGGGTTTTTTGGGTCGGGCTTCGGGCTTCGGGCTGGGCCGGGCTGGCCCAGCCCAATGCCCATCCCTACCGATATTGGCTAAAAGTAGTAAATTACTAGCCAACTAATTTGTTAAATAGTGATGTTTTAGTTATGTGTTTGCAATTGTGCTAATGGTTGGTGTCCATGACCATCATATATTAGGATGTGTGTAATATATCCATATAGAAATCTACATGCATCCCGTATGGAAATTCAGAGAACCGTAGTTTGGCATTGTTCTAACCTAAAAGCTTAGCATATACCGTAGTCTGGGATAACGGATGTTGGAGACTTAATTTTGCTGGTGCGCTCTCTCAACGGCGTATGCAGGAACATCGCGACTTGATGGAGTCTCTAGCGAGGATTGAGGGGCCCACTATTGGTAAAGATCATTGGGTTTGGAGAGAGGGTGACTTCTCTGTCAAGAAGGCCTACTCTGTGTTGATCAAGGGAACAGAACCGTTTGAAGAAGACCTTGCTAGGGATTGTAGGATGATTTGGGAATGGAAACTTCCAGCACGTATTAGTGTTTTCTTGTGGCTCCTGAGACATGGTAGATTACTAACCAAGGAGAGACGTGCCCGCATCTTTCATTCTGATGATAACTCATGTGTTCTTTGCAACTCATCTTTGGAATCTGCTGAGCACCTATTCCTGAACTGTGATAAGACGAAGGATTTTTGGCAGGAGTTTGATATACCTTGGATTGATCTTAGCAGCATGACGTCCTTCTGGGAATCTCTCTTCAACTCCAGATTTCATCCTAATGCTGTGAGATTGATGGCAGTTGCGGGATTATGGGCTTTATGGGTTACTAGAAATGGTGTAATTTTTCGTGAAGAAAGGTTCTATGTTGAAAATGTAGTCCACCTTGCTCGGACTCTCCTCGAGTCCTGGTTGTTTTAATCATCTTTATATTAATATATTGGGGCGGGCACCAACGCGTGTTTCTCCCTTTTTTGGCTCAAAAAAAATATTGTGCGAAGTTGCATTGAAGGTGCACGAGTGTTTATTAATTAATGATGTACAATGTAATGGTCGACTTGTGATGAATCGATAATTCATCTCTATTTCTTCATTTTGGCTTAAAATCCCTTATAAAACACATTTAATATTATTAAATATCATTTCTTAATCAAAGTAAGATCATATGTTAATATTGTGTTATTATCATTATTTTAACCCGAAATAAATGAACAAAGAAGCACTACAACAAAAATGAGCTATAGTGACGGTTTTGAAAAAATCCGTCACTAAATTAGCCGTTGTTAAATATATAATGACGATATTATTCATTGCGAAATGAGTTTTCGTACTCAAAATTAGCAACGAATATCATATCTGTCGTTATATCATTAGCAACGGTCCAGATAACGACGTTTATCCGTTGCTATTTTTCAAAATATCAACTAATCGTCGCTATTTTTTAGCTCAAAATTTAGTGACGATTAATTAAAATTTTGAAAAATAGAAACGAATAAGCATCGTTATGTGGACCGTTGCTAATGATATAACGACATATATGATATTCGTTGCTAATTTTGAGTAGGAAAACTCATTTCGCAATGAATAATATCGTCATTATATATTTAACAACGGCTAATTTAATGACGAATTTTTTCAAAACCGTCACTATAGCTCAATTTTTTTGTAGTGAAGGAAATAAAGAGAAAGAAAAGAAGTCTCTATATATGTAATAAATATAGACCGATCCTGATCTTGATAGTAGATCAAGTATCGATCTATTGACAAGGAATAAAGTAGGAGGAGATAGGATCATCAACCTATGAAAAGATCAGAAATCCTAATTCACAATGTACACATTCATCGTATTCATTATGAACATATCTTATATTGTTTTATTTATCATTAAAACAAATTTAATAAAAATGTTTCCTTTCTATGATATCTTATATTGTACATATTCATCGGTGTACAGAATAGAGGTATAATATTCAGAAATACAATAGATATAGGTATTTAAATTTCTTTGTGATGATTAGAACACATGATGAAGCATATAATGGAATGGAATAATATCTTGCTATGATATTATGAATAGCATAGCAAATGGAATAACCCATTTTGAGGGTTGTGTAAACTCACCGCATTTAAGAAAGGTTCTTAAACTACAAATATGTTGTTTTTATTAATTATTGAGTTTAAAACCAATATTTATATACCTCAATATTAGGTGTATTTGTTTTCTTATACAAATTGACATTCCTCGGGGTAGTTGTAGACAAGTGTTTATAATTACAATTAGGGATATAAAGATGTGAGAATTGCTTGACTAGAAACAACCCTGTCACTAAACTATTATCAAGGAGAGCTGGCCTTGGTGTTTGTGCATGCGCTTGAGCTAGAATCTCTTATCCCAAGCATGTGCTTGCAAGGTCTGGCTGCTAACAAAAGTAGGCATGCACCATATTCAAATCACGAGTGAACAAGGTTTAGTGTCGAAATATGGTAGAGTAAATATCCCCTTAATCGGAATCCTCACTTTTGGGAAGGTTGAGAGGAAACCTTGTCGAGGTTCGTATTTTGGATTTAAATACGAGTATTTATGTATTATTTACAATAAATAATGAGCAAATTTGTACAATTTTCCTACATTTACATGTGCTTTGATAAGGATTTAAATGTAAAATAGAAGAATAAAGGTAGATGAATGGCTATTCATCGATGTATGAAAAATAATGTGTTTTCTTTTCTCCTCTTTTTTTCCAGTATAGCTTTGGAAAAAACTATTTTCTTTCTTTTAAGTAAATATACCGTAGATATACATTGTTGAATTTCTTAGTGATGATAAGAGCACATGATGAATTATATAATGGAATGGAATAATATCTTGCTATGATATTATGAATAGTGCTCCATCATCAACAACAAAAAAGCCTTTTCACGCAATTAAGTTTGGTCGGTTACATGGATTCTTTGCATCCATTTGGATCTATCTAGGGTCAATCTCGGGCTTATATTCAAAAAAACTAATATCCCTTTGTATAATCTCATTCCAATATTTTTTTGGGTAGTCCTCACCCTCTCTTAGCCGGCTTAATATTCCAAATCTCGCTTCTCCTAACTGGTGCATCAATTGACCTCCTTTTCAAATGACCAAACTACCATAAACTTTGTAAAATATTAATAAGCAACACAATTGTGATTCTTTGTATATAAATTTACAAGTTTAACAAGGTAAGGTGGCATAGGTTATTCCATGCATCTTTATGCAACCTCTATATTGAATTAGTGTGATAAAATGAGATCACACTTACTCGGATGAAACATAAACTCAAGATTCGTCACTACACTATAAACAATAAATTGCTACAATAACTTATATGTTTTAGGTAAACGATACACAAAGAATATTCATCCAGGTCCATCAGAGCCAAACCATTTAAATTACTTTTAAGATTACGAGCTAGTTTTCTACTGCGAGAATTGAGTAAATTCCAAGGAATGCCAAGAGATGATAATTAAGTTTCAATCACATTGTCATATAAAAAATCTTAAACTATTCTAAATATAATAAACCCAATGAAGTTATGAAATCGAGGAACTTTGAGTAGATTGAGTAGTGGTTCAACTCGAACTTATAAGGGAGAATGAATTGAATATCGATCACAACACATGATATTACCATTGCATACATAAATGGCAAATATTACTTTAAAATTCATTTTAGTCATACTTATGATTTCTTTTGTATAACAAGCAACACATGCTTAGGTGTTTAAGTTAAGAGAAATCACTCCATCATGTTGGTATACGGAAAAAGATGCCATCCTTAGGTGCATGCTGCAACGAGACCCTAGTTGTACTTTATTTCCTTCTACATGCATTAATATTAGAAACTCCTCGTGATTAGAGAGAGAACAAGCGTATTGCGAATATGAATGCACCTGCTTTGTTAATGCTCCTCGCTAAATGATGATGCCACTCGCAATTAGCTTTGAGGAACATGGCTAATAGGCTAGTCATGCATGACTAAGTAACATCTTGTCATGGAGAGTCTAGCATTGTATCTTATGCTAAGAAGTAAATATGTCACACATCTCTTTTTTTGAATTGGGTATACAACTACTACATGGAGAACCATTGATGCTAATATTGGTTTTTGTCATATCGAGATGCACGACTTACATGCGATACCAACTTGTGGCTTGGTCCGGTGGAGGGAACGAAACATGATAGTACACTAGGGACTAAGAGTCTAAGTCAGGGTAGAATCTCCTACATGTCTTGTGAGCGTGGCGAGTTGTTATGGTGCTATTTAATGGGCCAAGACAAGTCAAAGAGAGTTTTTAAGCTAATTGATATTAACAGATCATATGATTTATTCACTCATTGAATGATAAATAACTACAAGTGAAGGAGCTACACGATTCAAATAACGAAAAGTCCAATATTTCAAAATTGTTTCTAGAATAATCGGACAAGTAGAAACAAGACCAGATATAGTTCGATCATTATGAGCCAATCCAAAATTGTTGTAGATCAAATCGATCACGAGTTCTCAACCACGGAACAAGTGAAACCCAATCCATATATCAAAAAAATAAAAATTTTGATTTTTTTATTGTAAGTTATAAAAGGTCAAGACAAGTTTTTCGTTAATCTATTGCTAAAACAATGAAAGAAGAAAAAGGCCCCATATGGAGTCCAATGGCGAAAAATCTCAAGATGCGAGTCCATCTGGGCTTACTACAAGGCTTGGACTAAAAGAAAGCCCGATCCGACTAAAGGGGTTTCGTGACCTTTCCCTGCGCGACCACCGCTTCCCCCACTCTTCTTCAAACGCAAATCCCAATCCGTGCAGAAATTTGTCCAACTTGATACCAACCACGGCTCCAAGAAAAGCCCCGATTCCTTCATATATTATTTTATTCTCATCAACGAGCGAGGGGCGACAACAGGAGCGCAAGTCCTGCAAGACAGAAAGAACAGCAGAAGAGAACAACCGAACGCCACCGCCAAAGAAAACGAAGGACGAAATAAACATCCTCGTCCCCCCTCGCCGCTCCGCATCGACCACCCCACCCCCTCCCTTCCCTTCTCCCGGTGATCGAGGGTTCGTCCGTGCCTCGCCCCCCCACGCGATACATTTCTTCCGCCGGAAGCTACTCGTTTGATCGATTCTCCAGGTTTCTCTTCTCCCCCTCGCGATCCAAACCCGTTCTCGAACTCTCAGGATGCTTGTTTTGTTTCATTTGCAGTAGAATTACTCGTTCATATGGCTCTCGTGTTGTTTTTCAGATTGCTCGGTGGTTGTTCAGATGTCCGATTAGGGAATGGACTTTGCGGTTGATTACTGCAGACATTGTGCCCTCGTGAATGATGCCCCGCACTTGGAAAGGATCGATTTTCAATGTGAGCAGATGGAACTGGCGGAGAGAGTCCTCATCGGTCCATGCCGGACTTCTCGATGATGCGCCCCTCGAGATAGAGTTGTCCGATTACCAGAGAGTGCCGAGCAACGGTAGCGAGAGCCCGTCGGGCCTTCTCAACGGAGAGGGCTTTAAAGCAGACGCCATTGCTGATTTGGATATATTTTTCGAGAGGGTGTACAGTTATTACTGCGACAAGGGGCTCTGGTGCATCATTGTTAAGTGGATTGTTGAGATCCTAAGCCTTGGCTTCTTGATATGCTTCTCCGGGATGGTTCTATTGTATGTGGATTGGAACGGACTGCGCAATGCAAAGTGCGGGATTGAAGCGGTCGAGTCGGGGAAGAAGGCCTGTGATTTGGCCAAGGAAGCTTTCCATAGTCATCCGCTCGTTCCTTTCACATTTTCCAAGGGTATTATCGTCGGGTACCTGGCTATATTTACGGTGTATTGGTTGTTCTGCTTCTTAAGGTTCTTTGCTCAGCTTAAGGATACCCTCGAAATACGCACATTCTTCTATAACAGGTAGCTGTTAGATTTTTTAGTCCTACTTAGTTGAGGTAATGATTCCTTCATCATAACTAAATTTTACTCATTTATATTTTTTGACAGCCTGCAAATCACAGATCGGGAAGTGAAGACCGCCCTGTGGCCTGAAGTTCTTGAAAAAATTGTGGAGATTCAGCGGTCTCGGAAGCTTTGTGTTGTAAAGGATCTATCTGCTCATGATGTAGTGATGAGAATAATGCGCAAAGAGAATTACCTGATTGGGATGTTAAACAAGGGTGTTCTTGCCTTGCCAATCCCGCAATGGATACCGGGTGCTGGTCCTCCCATTGCTTGTGGGGCAAACAGAACAAAAAATCGGTTGATATTGACAAAAAGTCTTGAGTGGATATTGAATTGGTTTATACTGCAGAGCATGTTTGATAGGTAGTTTCTGTCGTCTGCTTAATTCTTGACGAACTACGATATCTTTCATGCGATTACATTGTTTACAAACACAAGTTTGTTCACTGTGTCATTTATAAAAAGAGTTTTTTTTATGGTGGATCACTTGATTCGGATACATCAGAATGTCTGAAGCCCTAAATGTTTACTTCAAATAATTTATTGTTTAATGACGCCAAATCTCAACAATTAGAAGTGAATGAGCAATGAAGTGATCATCTTGTATAATTTGCTATGTTTTTGAGATTGAGCCCTTATAACCATTAAACTTAGTCGCACCTTGTCTTCCAGTACTTTCGCTGTATACACAAAGCTGCACCTAACCACGATATGCTCCTTATTTTAGAGTATGATTTTTCTAACATGATTTTGCGAAGAGATCAATTTTTATTTGTTATTTTCTTAAATTTGTCTTGTCTGTTGTTAATTTGATCCAGTTTCAATCAGCTCTCTTGATGACAATGTCTTTTTTTTCCCAGAAATTATTGTGTCAGAAGGGACTTTCTTTCCAATCCCTCTTCATTGAGGAAGAGGATGATGACCATTGGCATGGTGATGATTTTGCTATCACCATTCCTTATTATTTTCATGCTGGTCTATCTTTTTCTGCGACATGCCGAACAGTTCTATAATCATCCCAGCACAGCATCGTCAAGAAGATGGTCTAACTTATCAAGATGGATCTTTAGGGAGTTCAACGAGGTACTTGGCTTAATTGTTTATGCACTTTATTTTACCTAGACTGAGTATAGGTATGCATTTATCTTAATCATCCTGTGCCACCAGCATGAAGACATTGAAGAGGATAATTCGACAACCGTCAAGGCAAATATTTCAATTAATGTTATGTAAAAATATAATGATCAATATATCATGCTGTATCTTACATGTATTGAGGTTATGCTGATAAGATTGAATCTACTTTTTGATGTAAAGTCTTCACAACTTGTATCGATGTGTTTTTCACTCAGTGGCAAGGATGAGTATTTTAAGGCTGTTCAGATCGCATGCTAACAGTACCTAAGTTTTAGAAGCAACCAGAGATGCTCCCATGGGGGATTTTGGGTTCAATGGCTTTTTTTTTGAGTTTGGACTGGGGTACAAAATTTTAATTTAAGACAGAATGGATCGTATCTAATACTAGTCATTTGGACCAGTCCTTGTTCATAGCCATTTATGCGCACCACTGGAATCTAGTGATTTACAGAAATACACATGAAAATGTTTCCTCAGTGCACTATTGCAACATTGAGCTGTTGAAGGTTTCCAGAAACACCTAATAACTATTAGGGCTTGTTTGGTAACTGGGTTGGGATGGGTTGGGTTTGGTTGGCTTGGTGATGTAGATGAAAAAAAGCCAAACGGTGGAAAATAATTTTGACAGTGGAAATTACTTGGTGGAGAAGAATTAGAGGGTGGGTGAAGCGAAGAATGTGCCGGTTGCGCAAGATTTTGGAAATGAATAGCGAAGATCCCGCTGAGAGATAGATAGATAGAAAGAGAGAGATAAATCTTAATTTTCATATATTTCGTACTGAAGTGTTTTAAACAAATGCCTACCATCCCCTTTATATAGGAGGGGTGGGATTAAAATTAGAAAGAGAATCAAATTCAAATTAAATAAAATCCTAACCGACTCTAATGACTCTAACCGACTTCCTAATTTGACTCCTAACTAAAATCATCTATCACAAATTTTGAGATTACAGTCTCAATTTATTTTAAAAAATAAGCAGCTAATCGAAATAACTAATTAGGGACGAGAATCCCTAATTTTGACAAATCCCCAAATCTGCGATGGCTTCCATCTAGGTTGATCAGTCAATTTCAAAAATATTGCATCAATTCTCCACCTCTTGAAAAATTCGACTCCTGACAAATTGCTCGATCTTCGATCCATCGATGAAGAATTCTTAATGGATTGGTTGATCATATCTCTCTAATTTTGCTCTTTTGCCATGTTACGCCCATAATTTCTTTCCACTGAGGGGTATGATTGTAAATGCTCTACCGTTTCACTTAAAATATATCCACAATGTAACGTATCCTCCAATTGGCCTTTTAGATAAAAACTATTGTCAAGAGGGGCCTACTTGTAACTTTTTCAAAATATCTCATCCCTTGTTTTAGGGGATCCGATTGAAGAGGAATCCCCAACCCTCTTTATGGTTTCTTCTCCTTTCTTATGGTGATGACAGTGGCATGGCGAGAAGGGAGGCCACATGTGGTGGCTGCGACGGGATGGCGACTATTGGAGTCGAGGGTGACACCTCTTCTTGGCGTGCACAAGGCGATGGCTCCCTCGGCGAAAGAGGTGATGGCGACAAGCTGGGAAGAGGTCGTAGACGTGGTGATGGTGGCGATTTTGGGGGCCCTTGCCATGCCGATAGTGGTGCTGAGCACTCTTTTGGGTTGGACAATGATGGAGTTTCGAGCCCCCATTCATGCTGTGATGGCACAACAGGAAAATCAAGAGTTGGGGGCACGAGATACATCGGAAACTGCATGAGTAGCGCATTCTGCAGCGGCGGTGGTTGCACTTGTTGCAGATGAGGAGGCCCCACTGGGAGTGAACGGCGCTGCAAAGGGTTGTGGAAGTATATCACATCCTCTGGGGGTTGAAGGAGAGATAAGACAGCTCTGGTGGTTTTGATAGGCAGTGGTGACGGTCTGAAGACCTCCTGGACAGCAACCGGGAGATTACTTACGAAGACTTTCGGTATTTTGAATGCCTCCAGTTCAATGGCTTCGCTAGGAGGTTGCGTTGGATCGAAGCCCTCATGTTTAGCAACTGTGATGGCATTCGGATCTAGAATATCCGACTGATATTCATCAAATATGGGCTCTTTTTCTTCATTTTTTGTTCCTGTACAGCAACTTCGACCACAAAAAAAAATCAATGATTTTATATTCTTCCTCCATATTTTCATCAAAAATTGATCATGTATCTTCATGATTTTGTTGTACAAAAGTTGTATTAATAAAATCTTCTTCGGGATTGAAAATACCTTCTTTTTCTTGATCACAACCAGGTTGCACAGAAGATGTGACAGTCTGATTTTTGTTGTTGATGAGCGATCCTTCCTCGATTAATGTGTCCAACCATGCTTGAACTTTGAAACTTGGTAGGAGACGATTCTTGAACTTCTGTTGACACACACATGAAGCTTGACCCAATCAACTCAGGTCGAATTTCAGCCGCCAATAGTCGACAGGGTCATCAAACCGTGAAAATGATTCAGTTGCCGTGCTTTGATACCAAATGATGCAGATGAAAAATCCAAACGATGGAACATACTTTTTGACGGTGGGAATTATTTGATGGAGAAGAAATTAGAGGGTGGGAGACGAGAAGAACGTGCCAGTTGCACATGATTTTGGAAACGAATAGCAAAAATCACACTGAGAGAGAGAGATAAATCTCAATTTTCATATATTCTGAATTGAACTATTTTAAACAATTGCTTACCATCCCCATTATATAGGAGGGATGGGATTATAAAATAGAAAGAAAATCAAAATCAAATTAAATAAAATCCTAACTGATTCTAGTGACTTTGACTTCCTAATTTGACTCCCAATTATAATTATCTACCATAAAAATTGAGATTACAATCTCAATTTATTGAAATAAAATAAGCGGCTAATCAAAATAACTAATTAGGGACGTGAACCACTAATTTTGACAAATCCTCAAATCCGCGATGGCTTCCATCCAGCTTGACTTGACAATTTCGAAAATATTACATAATGGTGGGGTATCCTCCTGTGAATCGTAGTTGTTTGGATGGTTGAAAGGGTTGGAATGATAGATGTGATGTGATGTGATGTGACATTGATTATGTGTTATATTAATTTTTTTAATAATTATAATATGTTTTTATTTTAGTTTTTTATTTGAACGTGGTTAAAAAATATTATAACAAAGAAATTGTATGGTTCATACAACTAATTCTAACCCAGAAATGCAAGAATAGAGTATGGGGTATGCCAAGTTACTCTGGGGTAACATGGTAACCAAACATGCCCTTTTAGGTGAAACCTTCTCCCACTATAAGTAGGGTAAATTACATGGATTCTTGCTCAAATCCATGTTAAAAGATTCAACTATTTTTTACACTGGTTGTCGACTACCTAACACAACCCACCAGAAGGGGGGATTTGAACCCTGGTCCTTTGGGTCTGCACTACCACCAGACCATTTAAGTGGGTCCCTTAGAGAAATGTAAAAATGAAAGAAAACACTTTCACATGGGGTCTAAAAGCATTTTTTTCACAATTATACATCATCCACCCACATATGCACGCATAGACAGATATACATACATACATACGATATCTATTATATTAAAACAAAAAACAAACTATTTTTATAAAAGATCAAGACCTTGTGTAGAACATCATAGAGACAAATTTTGATGAAGAAAATAATCCGGTCCGGGGGTGAATGGAACTCACCTGCCCGTCTCTGACGTGGCTTTTGTCTGCTAGCTAAGAGAGAGTCACTGACATGCTTGTATCTTTATTTCTTTGCTGGTAGTGGTAATTATAGTAATGATAGCTGATTCTTGTCCTACGTCAATTTGGTCTTTGCTTTTCAGGTGGATCATCTATTCAAGCACAGAATGAATAACAGCATAGAGCACGCTTCTCATTATCTAAAGCAATTCCCCTCCCCAATAGTTTCGTTAATTGCGAAGTTCATTTACTTCGTATCAGGAGGATTTGCTGCTATTCTGATAATCATTGCATTTCTGGACGAGTCTCTGCTTGAGGGGCATGTAAGGCGTCTAGTTATTCCTTGAGGCCGTGTTCCCTCTGTTATAATATATTAAGAGTATGTTTCTTTGGCTATATGCAGATATTTGGCCGGAATCTGCTTTGGTATACTGCGGTGTTCGGAACTGTAACAGCCATCAGTCGAGCTCTTGTGGGAGATGACCTTCAGGTTCTTGATCCTGTAGGAGCCATGTCCCTCGTTATCCCACATACACATTTTATGCCGAAGAGATGGCGTGGCAAAGAAAATACGGATTCAGTCAGGGTGGAGTTTGAAACTTTATTCCAGGTGCAATATTTGTCATTTTTCAACATTTTTTTCTGGTTTTGCGTTCTCAACTTATAAAATGCGTATCGACTTTGGCTATAGTTTTTTCATGGGAGTCTTTATCTATTTGTTGACTGACAGTTTTATGTGCTTGCATTGCTTTTCATACATTCTCTAAAATTGGCGAACCCAAGTTCTTATTGAACTAAGTATTCATCTTTGTTATTGGTTGACCCAAGCATTGCAGCAGGACACGAAATGAAGCATTAAGAATCATTGGTTGAAATGCTGCAAGCAATGGTAACGGTTGGGAAAATCAAAAGAGTTGTTTATTCTATAAACCCTAGGCTCCCTTATATAGGGGAGTAGCCTATGGGTAAATTACATCAGGAGTCCATAAGAATATACAAAATATGAAACAATACAAATAACATAAATTATATCTCTACACTCCATCTCAAGATGGAGCATAGATATCAATCATGCTTAGCTTGGACGAGCATTTCTGGAATGGCTCTCTATCGCCTTGGTAAAAATATCTGCAGTTTGGTCCCCTGAGCTAACGTGAGATGTAGAATTAAAGCCCTTCTGAATCATATCTCGTATATAGTGACAATCAATCTCAATGTGCTTGGTTCATTCATGAAATGCTGGATTATTTGCAATAAATATAGCAGCTTGATTGTCACATTCCAGAGCCATAGGAAGTGGGACTTCTACATATAGATCTGTTAGAACATCTTTCACCCACATCATTTCTGTACTAACCTGGACCATAGCCCTATATTCAGACTCAGCACTGGATCTGGCTACAACCGTTTGCTTCTTGCTTTTCCATGAGACAAGAGAGTTTTCAACCTATACAACAAATTCAGTGGTGGACTTCCTATCCTTGGGACATCCTGCATAATCTGCATCTACGCATGCTGAGATAACAATCTTGTTGTCTTTCTTGAACAATAGACCTGCACCTGGAGACGATTTAAGATATCTGAGTATCATATGTATAGCATCCTTATGTACCTGACGTGGTTGCTCCATGAACTGGCTCACCCGACTAACAACAAAAGAAATATCGGATCTGGTAATGGTAACATAAAGAAGTTTTGCCACCACTTCTCTATATATTCTCCTATCCACCTCATCATTGTCATCATCATATACTTTCATGCTTGGATCCATAGGTGTAGTGGTTGGTCGGTATCCAAGCATTCCTGTTTCACTCAGCAAGTCAGTGACATATTTCCTCTGGGTCATCACAAGTTCATGTGGATTTTTGGCAAACTCCAGTCTCAGAAAATATCTAAGAACTCCAAGATCCTTGGTGACAAATTCACGACCCAACATTTCTTTCGCCCTCTGAATTCCTTATACATCATCACCTGTAATTAGGATATCATCTACATATACCATAATTGCAATCATACCTCTGGATGTTTTCTTTATAAACAGGGAATGATCTGCATTGGTACGTTTATACTCCTGTTTTTCAAACAAGTTTGAGAGCTTCTGGAACAAAGCTCTAGGGCTCTGCTTAAGGCCATAGATGGCCTTATGAAGTCTACACACCTTTGAATACTCCCCCTCAACAGCAAAATCAGGTGACCGTTGCATGTATACCTCCTCCTGCAAATCACCATATAAAAATGCATTCTTAACATCTAACTGAAACAATGGCCAATCACTAATAACCGCAACAGAGAGAAGGATCCGTAAGGTGGAATGACGAGCAACCGACGAGAATGTACCAAGATAATCCACCCCATATGTCTGTGTAAATCCTCGGGCAACCAGGCGTGCCTTGTATCTGTCAATGCTGCCATCTGCATTCTGCTTAACTGTGAACACCCACTTACAGCTCACTGTAAACACATCGGTAGGTGCATGGACAAGGCTCCATGTACCTCTTGACTGAAGAGCATCCATCTCTTCTTCCATAGCTTAACACCATCGACTGTCCTTCAATGTATCTTGGTAATTCCGTGGAATATCCACGGCAGATAGTGCAATAGCAAAACTCCTGAATTCACCAGATAGACGATCAAAAGACATCGTGGATGCTATAGGATATGACACGCAGCTACACTTCTGTTTCCGAAGTGCATTAGGTAGATCCAAATTACTTGCATCCTCATTTGTCCTCTGTAACACGGCTTGCTCAGATAACTCATTAGATCCATCATTAGAAATTATATTCTCAAAACATACTTCAGGCGAGCTAGATGATGAGCAGTGACCATAAGCGGAAGCATGTCGACGGGTATAGTAGAGTGGCAATGGGGGAACATGAATTGTAACAGGAGGTGTCGGTGATGAAGGTAGTGGTGGAGGTGCAGGTGTAGGTGGAGGAGGTGGTGGTGGCATGTATATGGCTTCATCAATATCTGAGGATACCGACCGATTACCTGTAGGAGAGAAGTACATAACAAACACAAAAAAGGTGACATCGGCACTAACAAGGTATTTCCTGCGCAGCGGGACATAACACCTGTAGCCTTTTTGTGTCCTGGAGTACCCGACGAAAACACACTTGACAACCCTAGGAGAGAGCTTGTCAATACTTGGAGACAACTGGTGGATAAAGGCAACCGAGCCAAACACACGTGGGGTAAGTGAGAACAATTCCTTTCAGGAAAGGTCAAGGAGAAAGGAATCTTCTCACCTAAGACAGACGACGGCATGCGATTAATGAGATAACATGCCGTTAGGACAGCATCGCCCCAGACACTGTTGTAAAAGTCGGCCGACTAGTCGGTCCGACTAGTCGAGTCAGGGGGGTACCCGACTCGACTAGGCCAAATCGTCCAATAGTCGGTCAGACTTGATTAATCGCCCGATTAGTCAGCCTAGTCGACCGACTTTTGCATAGAGATTTCTCGACTGACTTTTGCATAGGGATTTCGGATATATGTTTCGGCGTAAACCGTAAACTCGATTACTCGTTTATAATTAGATGAGATTTAGGGCTTGTTGTTAGACAATAAGATGAGATACTCAAGGTTACATGCTAATAAGTATAACTCACAAATAAATTAAAAATATTAAAACAAAAAGCACTAAAAATGTTAAATAAAAATTATAAGAAAATTTTGTATACTTCTGTACTTTAAATTATCGTTTTTCATCTAGATATAAAATATCAACTAATTAATATACTATCCTGCATAATTTTACTTAAAACTTTGTGATTTAATTTCATGTTGGTTTAAGATTAGAATTATGTTTATTACGCCTAAATGTTCGTTAACTTAGATACTTCTTGTTGATTTGCATGATAGTTAGGTAACTTAGGTTATTTACCTTTTGTGGTTGTTGATTAGCTTTGTATTAATTTATTTCTAATTTCAACTCGTGCTATGTACCAAACATTTGTTCTTAACATTTTATCACTGTTATGAACCAAACATCTTGTTCTTAACTTGCTTTGTTTTTTCTTCTGTTGCTATAATTTTTTAAGCTCTCAAAAATATTAAAACTGCTAAATATATGAATATAAATGAGAGTATATGGTATAAAACTTGATTTATATATTTAAAATAATTAAAAAAATTCAAAAACGACTAATGCCCGACTAAATCCGATTACTCTCTCGACTGTCGATTAATCCTTAGTCAATGACCCTGCCGACCGAGTACTGACTACCGACTTCTGCAACCTTGGCCCCAGAAAGAATGAGGAGTACGACTCTGTATGAGAAGCATCCTGGTGACATCAAGCAAATGACGATGTTTCCTTTCTGCAACTCCATTTTGTTGGGAAGTATAAGCACATGATGTTTGGTAAGAATATGAGTACAAAATTTCAAGGGATCATCACTTCTCACAATTTTCACAGACGCTGAAAAGACATTACGAACTTCATTTATGAAATTAATGATAATATTCCCACCTTCAGATTTATTCTTTAATTAAAAGACCGAAGATAGATGGCGACTCAGAGGAGGACTCCAAGGGCGATTCCAAGGGCGACGGGGAAGGCGGTCGTGCACTACGCTCCTACCGAGAGGGACAAGGGGAAGGGCTGCGCTTCATCCTCTCAGGATGTCAGCCCCCAGTTCGTGGCGGCCGAAGGGGAGGAGAAGCTTCTAAAGGATCCTGCTTGGGTGACGGTCTCTCGCAAGAAGCTTGGTCGCACATGCTGGCGATGTGGGGTTAAGGGCCATTTGGCTTCGGTCTGTGCAACAAGGCCTCGCTGCTTCTCTTGCGGTGGCCTCGGCCACAAGCAAGCGGGGTGTGATGCCTTTCATCGGGGGCCTATCGGTTTCTCTCTCGGTGGCCTTCCACCTCGACGGAATGCCGCTGTCTCGGGGAGGCTGCATGCAGATCGTTTTGCCTTGACCTCTGCCTCAAGGTCCTTCGCGCAGGTGGTGGCGGGGAGAGGACCATGCTCTTCGACGGAGGGTGATGGGTCTTCAGGGAAACATGGCTTTCAAGCACTTCCTGCTCCCACGTCAAGGGTGCAGTTCGAAGCTGGGAGGGTGATGGGTGCTTCTGGGAGCGCCTCATTGGAGGGGGCGGGGGAAACGAGGGGTGCAGCTCTTTCGGAAGGGGGGGCTGGTATGGCGCGACAAGGTGGGGTGCTGGTAGGGGTCTTCCTCGACCGGTGCCTCTCCTTGGAGGAGGTGGGCAACACTCTTCTTGAGCTTCTGGGGACGAGCTTCTCGGGAGACCTGTTCCTGATGGGTTCGAAAAGATGCGGCGTTAGAGGTCTTCTTGGGGACCAGCGCTCCCGTTTGATCCGAGCGGGACCGCATGGAGGGATCGTTTGGAGGGAGCTGCGCTTCGCAGACGGTGCCTGCTCCAACCTGGAGGTTTGCGTGGCTGAGGTCAAGGGGGTCCCCTTCCTATCAAGATCCGTTCATTGCCTTCGGCGTCCGCTAAGAAGGTGGGGTGAGGTGCTGGCCGTTACCAGCGATGGCCTAACACCTGGAGATGATCCGGTGACAACGAAGATCCTTATGGAGTGCAACAAGGAATTCCTTGACAGGGCGTTTGGGCAGGTTTTCTTTGAAGTGTTAAATTTGGGAAGATTCTACTGTAGAGTTGAGTTCTCTGTGGTGCAACCTCCGCCGCCTCCACCACGGCCGGAGCGGCGGGCTCCGGTGGGGGAATCCGACAACAGCCTTGTTTCGTTTTCCGAGGAGTCGCAGCCGCGGTGGAGGGTCGCTTCGTTTTTCTCGCCGCAGCTGGGGGCGCCTCTTGAGGGGGCGCCTTGCTTTGATGTTTACGTAAGGCCCTCTCCCCCTGCTGTACGTGATGGCCATCCCCCCGCATGGCATCGTTGCATGGTTGCCGCCCTCGGGAGTACGCGGGGGGACGTGGCGGGCGGTTGGGATGATGTGGAGGGTAGGTGCACGAGTTTTGATGCGGATTTGGCGTTATCGGTGGGGTCGGCTGCCTCTGCCTTTCGAATCTTCTCTCCTGGCGCTTCCATCCTTGGGCGTGCCGCCTCATCATCACTCGGTGTCGTACGTCAATCTGTTCCTAGGGTTGCTGACGCAGGCCTGCTCCATTTCTCAAGCGAGGATCCTTCCTTTGGCCCGGGTCGGGCGAATGCTCCTTCAGATCCGGTCCACCCTCTACTCCCTCCTCCGCAGCCGGATCCTTCCTCTGACCCGGGTCGGGCGGGTGCTTCTTCGGATTCGGACCTCCCTCTGGTCTTTCTCCCGCAGTCGGGCCAGGGCGCCCTGCCCATTTCATCAAGCTTGTTCCTTACACAGCTCTCAGACTCCTCCTCCTTCGATCGCCATCCGGGGTCTTCTGCGCTCCAGGCTGGGTCGGCGTCTTCTGCACCTCAGACTGGGGCTTCGGCTGTGGTGGGGGGCTCGCATGGGCCTTCGGCTTCGGTGGGGGACATGGAGTCCCTCACTGCCATGGCGTCAGCCTCCGAATCCTCGAAGAGATCTTGCAAGCGTTACAGAAGAAGACGGACCGCGCGCTCGCGGTCTAGGGAGCACCACACTTGCCTGTCCTTCGAAGAGGCGGTGGCGGAAGCGGCGGGAGTGGTACCTTCAGGGGATCTCAACGAGGTTGCCAAATGAAGGTCCTCTCATGGAACGTTCGGGGGTTGGGGGATGCGGCTAAGAGAAATACAATGGGCTCCAGATTCAAGGAATGGGGGTGCGACGCTGTCCTCCTTCAAGAAACCAAGCTGGCCTCTCTGGACGATGATGTTTGGCGTTCCCTCAGGGGGGGGATCTTGACCAGTTCTCTGCTCTCCCTTCGGCGGGAAGTGCGGGGGGGTTGCTTATCGCATGGAAGTCTTCTCTTTTCTCCCTTGTCTCTACTGTGAAGGGAAACCACTCCATCTCGGTCCTGCTCTCCAGGAAGGAGGACTCTCTCTCCTTCCTTCTCTCCTGCGCCTACGGCCCTTGCGACGCGGCGAGAAGGAAGGAGCTCTGGGAGGAGCTTCGCAACGCCTCCGTGGCCTTCGCGGGCTTGCCTTGGCTTATCGGAGGGGATTTTAATGTCACGCTCCGTTCCACGGATAGACCCCGGTTCAGGGGGGGTTCGGACCCGGGATCGGCGGAGTTCAAGGCTTTCGTCAATGACTTGGCTCTTCAGGACTTAACGGCGTCAGACGTCAGGTTCACTTGGAGGAACTCTTCTTCGAAATCATGCATTGATAGGTTTTTCGCGTCCACGGCCTTCATGGATCTATTCCCTCTGGCGGTGGTCCTCTCGCGTCCTCGCGCGTTTTCCGATCATTCTCCGATCGTCTGGGATGCACAGGTGCCTTCCCTACGGGCAGGCCTCTTCAGGTACGAAAAATGTTGGCTGCTTGAGGAGGACTTCCGCGCGCTGGTGGCTTCCTCTTGGACGGAACCTTGTGAAGGTCGATCGGCGGTGACCAGGTTCCGCATGAAGCTGGAGCGGCTGAGGGGCGTTCTGTCCCATTTCAAGAAAAGATCGCGGGAGACTAGGCTTGCGGCGAGGAAGGAGGCGGAGGCTATCGTCAACGAGCTGGACTCCTTGGAGGGGCTGAGGGAGCTCCGTGACGACGAGTTGGCTTCCAGATCGGCGGCGATGGCTGCGGTTGAGAAGGAGGAGAGGAAGAGGGTCACGGAATGGCGTCAGCGTGCGAAGCTGAGGTGGATCAAAGAAGGCGACACGAATTCCTCCTTTTTTCACAGAACGGCTTCAAACAGGAAGCGGTCAAGCCTGGTTCGCTCCTTGTCGGTTGGGGGGCGCGAGGTGGTGGGTGAGGACGCGATTGGGAATGCGGTGGTGGATTACTTCAGGGACTTCTCTTCGGTTCGTTTACCTAGACGCTGGCGCTGGTTGGGGGAGGATGTTCCTACCCTTTCCTCCGCGCACTGTGCGGAGCTGATCCGCGGCTTCTCCATCGATGAAGTAAAGGCTGCTGTATGGGATCTCAATGTCGATGCCTCGCCAGGCCCCGATGGCTTCCCTATAGCCTTCTACAGGGATTTTTGGGATGTGGTGGGCCAGGATGTTTGGGAGGTTGTCGTGGAATTCTCGTCGGGAAATCTTGGCTTCGATGGGATTAATAGGGCTCTTATTGTTCTAATTCCGAAATCCCAATCTCCAACGGCTATTGATGACTATCGCCCTATTGCAATCTCGAATGCTCTGTACTTGATTGTTGCGAAAGTGCTTGCGAGGAGATTGGCGGTTCTTTTAGATTTTCTGATTCATCCTTCACAGGTGGCTTTCATCCCCGGTCGCTCGATCTCCGATGTGACGGCCCTTGCGTCTGAGATGGTGGAAAGCTGGGTCAGGCAAGAGAAACGCGGCTTTCTCTGGAAGGTCGACTTCGCAAAGGCTTATGACTCATTGGACTGGAGCTTCCTTTGGTCTGTGTTGCGCGCCCGCGAATTCCCTCATATTTGGATCTCCTGGATGCGTCGATGTGTCTCTACGGCATCCTTTTCGATCATGCTGAATGGGCGTCTCGTTGGTAGCCGGTTTCAACCAAGGAGGGGTGTACGACAGGGGTGCCCCCTGGCACCCATGCTCTTCGTCATTGCCGCTGACGTTCTCCCGAGAATGACGGATCGGGTGATCGCGAGGGGCTTCTCTTCTGGCTTCTCGTGTAGCTTCAGCAACTGTCCTACGCTTCAATATGCGGACGACACAATCGCCTTCATTGAGGGGGGTCTGGAGGAGGTTAAAGGAATGGCGGTCACCTTCAATATCTTTAGTGACCTATCGGGGTTACGAATCAACCACTCAAAATCGAAGGTGATCCCTTTCGCTTGGGATGATCGTTATGCGGCGGCTTGTGGCTTGACTCTGGGATGCTCCCCCTCTACTCTTCCAATCGATTACCTGGGCCTGCCGCTTGGCGCGAGAAGGACGAGATTGTCCCATTGGAACAGGATCATTGATAAGGCGGAGAGAAGACTTACTGGTTGGGGTGCGGCGATGCTTTCCAGGGGTGGGCGCCTCGTGCTCATCAGGTCGGTTCTGGCGGCCATTCCTATCTATTTTCTGGCGAATTGGTCCATTCCGGTGGGGATCAGGAGGAGGCTCGAGGGCCTTATGCGGACTTTTCTTTGGGGGAAAAGGGGCTCCGCATCGCGGGGCATCCATCTGGTGGCCTGGAAGGAGGTGGCGAAAAGGAAGTGCGACGGTGGGCTCGGGATTCGGAGCCTGGATCTGGTAAACGACGCTCTCATGCTTAAATGGGTCAACAAACTTTGGGGTACCGCCTCTGGCTTCTTCCCCTCTATGCTCCGTGATATTCTCTCCATCGGGGTAGACATGTTGCGTGAAGCTGACGCTGCGCGTTCTGGGACGCCTTTTTGGAGGGGAATCGCCTCGGCGGCTAGGCGGTTCTCTCATCTGTTCAAGCGGGTGCTGAGTGATGGAAACTCCTTCCTCTTTTGGCACGACGCGTGGGCGGGGGACGCCACTCTCGGTAGCTCCTTCCCTCGCCTCTGTGCCTTGGCGACGAACTCGGGTGCTTCAGTAGCCTCCGCTTGGGATGGGAGCGGCTGGTTCCCATGCTTTGCGGCAAACCTCTCCGATGATCGCTTCGATGACTTCTTGCGTCTCCTGCACCAGCTTAGGGATGCGCCAACACCTTCAAGTGGAAGGGATCACTGGATATGGCGTGGCGGCGCTTTCTCTGCGAGGCGGGCTTTCAAGACCATCTCCCACCAACCAGTCTCCGATCGTACCTCTCTTTGCAATGATCTGGGATGGCTGTGGACCCTAAATTTGCCGGAAAAGGTGGCTTTCTTCTTGTGGCTTCTGCGCCGCGGTAGGGTATTGACCCGGGATAGGTGTGCTATTTTCTTATCGGGGGATGGCTCCACGGATTGCGTACTGTGCTCCGGCGAGTTGGAGACCTTGCAACATCTGTTTTTCGGCTGTCCGTGCTCTACCTCCATTTGGGAGGGCCTCAGTGTATCTTGGGTGGACGTTTCTTCGGCCGACTCTTTCTGGATCTCCTTGCGCTCTCGTGCGGATCGTCAAAGACGGGAGCTGCTCCGCCCCCTTGCTTGCATCTGGGCCTTATGGCTCGCTAGAAACGCCAAGATCTTCAGGGGCCAAAGATTTTACAGGGAAAACGTTTTCGCGCATGTGGAATTACTTTTGAATGAGTGGTTGCTGCGGTGACGCTATTGTCGGGTGTGGTGACTGGGTTTGTGGACTGTGATTTAGACAGGGATCCTCTTGATCCCGGGTGCTTGGCATCACATTGTTCCTCTCTCCCCATCTCCCTCTTCTCGCTTTTTAATAAAATTGGGGCGAACACCACCACGTGTCTCCCCCGAACCTTTCTGTGTTCAAAAAAAAAAAGACCGAAGATAGACGAGAAAAATCATCCACAATGACAATATAAAATCTATGTTCCTGATGATCAGGAACACGACTGGGACCCCAAATGTCAACTTGAAACAACTCAAACTTGGAGCTACTGCTCCGACTCTAACGACTGGGAAAGGTAGACCGATGATGCTTTCCCAACTGACAAGCCTCACATGGGATGGACGTGTGAGGCAAAATCTGGGGTAAAACACGACACAGTTTCTGAAGCGGTAGATGACCGAAGCGCAGGTGCCACATAAATGGAGAGACATGTCCAGCAGGAAGAGAGGAGATTCCGGCATATGGAGTCTGATTGAGGCGATATAGTCCACCCTGCTCATGGCCACACCCAATCACGTTGCCCGTAAGGATGTCCTGAAAAATGAGAGAAGATGGATCAAAAATTGCTCGACAATTTAAATCCTTTGTAAGTTGTCTAATGGATAACAAATTCATAGAAAAATCAGGTGCATGCTGCACATTCTTGAGGTGCATAGATGGTGTCAGGCTAATCTCCCCCTGACCAGTAATCGGGGAGTATGTCCCATTAGCAATAACCACAGTACGTCCTGGAGGAACCTGTCGGTAGGCTGTAAGTAGACCTCGATCACTATACATATGATGTGTGGCACCAGAGTCCATAATCTACTCTAAAGTATCAGATCCAATACTGCTAGTGAATGCATAAGTACTACCCGAGGTACTGGTGGATGCAGAAGCAACAACATCACAATGACTCTCAGAGTCTGGTGCTAATGTAACAGGTTCGGATGGAGGGATAATACCCCTCAGATGAACTACAAGATCATCAAATTGCTGATCCAAAGAAGAGGCAGATGGAGGTTCAATCTGTTCAGCTACTCGTGCAGAAGTAGGAAATCCATGTTTGGAATAGCATGTGTCCTCGGTATGTCCAGAACGATGGCAGAAAGTGCATGGTTGTCGAACACGACTCCCTCTGCCTCGAGGTCCACGACCACGAAACTGATAATGACCCCTACGACCGCGAGATGCTGCCATAGCTGAGGCGTTTTGATTGGCAGTAGATAAAGGAACAATAATACGACTCAGTCTATGAAAGGCTTCCTCCATCGGAGGAATAGTGGAATCTGCCAAGATCTGGGAACGTGCTGCCTCGTACTCTGGATCATGGGCTGTGAGGAATACACCAACCATAGTGGCATTCTTGTAGGTCTTCTGCTGCTGAGGAGTGGCTGTGAGAGGCATGAAGCTATAGAGCTTCTCAAACATTCCACGTAAAGACGTGTATAATGAGTGTAGAGGTCGTCCATTCTGCTTGATTGTAAAGATGTCATGCTGGAGTTGCAGAATCTTCATCTCATTCTTTGCTTGTGAATAGATAGCAACCAGAATATCCCATATTGCTTTTTGCAGTGGGCTGATGGAGAAAATCATTTGCAATCTCAATTGCTAATGTTCCTGATAGCTAAACCTTGGCGCATGCATCATCTGCCTCCCATGGGGCATTAAGCCCAGTCTTCACAGCAGGCTCTTCCTCAGTAAGAATGTGCTTCTTAGTTCTTACCGGTCGACTTCATCATACTCATGAACTGCATTGCCCATAGTTCGTAATTTGACCCGTCCGTCTTCACAATAGGCGCATGACCTTTGAAGGCGCCTGTAGATGGAATATCTGCCTTGCTTTCTGACATGATGATAATAGAAGATTAGGGTTGTAGACTGGAGATATGGTTGTCTACACTGACATTCACAGGTTCGGTTGCATGCGTATAGTCAAGCAACCAAACCCATAAGGAAGAAGGTTTGGCGAGAACCTATGTAACGACCCCGACAAGAGAGGGCCTAGGCGGTGATGGCCTAGGCGATACGGGGTTGTCCGAGGTAGAGGCGGCGCACGGTGGTGCTGTGCGCTGAAGGGGGGAGGCGGGGGGGGGGGGCACAGAGGTGGCGTGCGGAGAAGGGGGTGGCTGCGCGCGGAGAGGGAGATGGCGCGCACGGGATTGATGACACACGGAGGAGACGACGCACGGAGGGCGGCACACAGAGGAGGTGGCGTGCGGTGGGGTTAGGGTTAGGGTACAGGAGCTCCGGTCTAGGACCGCTGCTCTGATACCTTGTTGGGAAAATCAAAAGAGTTGTTTATTCCATAAACCCTAGGCTCTCTTATATAGGGGAGTAGTCTATGAGTAAATTACATCAAGAGTCCATAAGAATATAGAAAATATGAAACAGTACAAATAGCATAAATTATATCTCTACAATAACAATTACATGTCCTGGAAAGAACACAAGACCTTTGATTATAACTAGGCGTCCCACTCCTTCCCTAGATTGCCTGATTTTACATAAAGCTTATTACTTGTTTGGATCCTAGTGGTGACATTGATATTTTTAGCCTGTGGAATCTTTAAGATATCCTATTATAAAAAGTTGTTTTGAACTAGCTTTATTGGATATATGCAAAATGCTCTTGCTGGATTTTGTCCCTACCGCTGTTTTGGCATATTCATGAATGTTGAGGGTGTTTGTTTGTTTGATAATGGGAATCAATATGTTCTAATTAGTTGATAAGGTCTATATTCTCCTGTACCCAACATTATATGGGAGTTAGGTCAACATTATATGGGAGTTAGGTTTATGTTAACTTCCTGGCGTTGCAAATTTTACTTGCAACGTGAATTCACCTGAAAGTGCGAGTTTATAGTAGCTGTGCAAGAGACAAAAAGAGAGTTGACCATATAATATAGATTGGCTTGGTGTTTATCTTAATTAGTTAGACGGTTCCAAATTGCATGATTTGTAGGCTTGTAGCATTAAGTTGTATTTCCCTTGCTACTTTTTTAAGTATGACACCCTATACATGAACATCCTTTACAAATATGGGTTTAGGTATATCCCTTTGCTTGTGTTGAGCCCATGTTGGCATATATTGTCGGTGTTGATAAGAACTTTTGGAGTAGAATCTAGGTCGAGACATATTTTGCAAAGCATTACTTTTATTTGCATAAGACAAGGCATTCACGTGGCTCTCGCAAGAGGGGAGAGGAGGGACTATGGGATAGAGATTGAGAGGGTTGGGTATAGGGATGTATGGATCAGATTGGATCGGATTTTAACTTAATCCGTGTCCAATCCAATCTTCATAGATTTTAACTTTTTTCAATCAAATCAAATCCATTGGATTACAGATTGATTCGGATTTTTCATATTTACGTATCCCCTTTTAATATTTTAGTCTCTCGTGTTCGTACTTTATCGAACACTAGCCCTCAATATTTGAACCACGGCTTAAAAATTAGCAATATGGATCAAATGTAAAGAAAAGAACATTTGAAGATCTCATAATCAAATTAAAAATGAAGAAACCCATTAATGTATAACAAAAAGTTGAAGTCCACAAAATCAAAGTAAATGATTATATTGAATTTCAAATTTGAATTTATTTTTATAATTGCTGCATTAGTATGTTTTGCAAATGATTTCTAACAAATTATTCAAACTACAATAATATGAGTTAGCAAATAAGGATCCAAAGACAAGTCAGATAAAGAAAAAATGTGATCTTTTTGGCCTGATATCGATGAAGTACATGACTAACTTAGACTATTAAGTTATGTCGAAATCAAACCACTCCGGATAACATCCTTCAAAGGCCCTAAATATATCGTTAATAAACGAGGATCATAAAACAATCATACTCAACTGATTATCCAAAAAGTCAACTTAAATATATCACTCGATTTGGTAGCATGCCTCTCATTTCAAATGGACTTGAAATGGAATTTATTTGCCATATTATACCTATAGTCAAAATATCATTTTTTTGAAAATATGAATCAAATTTGTATATCAATTTAAAAAGGAAAAGAATTCAAGTAATGTCTATTAATTCTTAGATGGATGTAGTACATCTGAACATTAAATCTTAGATAAAGCAATTGATCTAATTTCATCCTTGGGATAAGGTTGGAAGCTGGAATAAGTATGAGGTAAGAAGCAAAAAGGCTAAGAATAACAAATGGACATGTCGGACAACCGTCCAAATCTATTTTCTTTTAACAAGAGATCAACGAGTAGCAGCTTACGTGTGTGGTAAACAACATTGTGTGAAACATGCTGTGATATTACGAGGGAGGGATGGTGACATTGTGAGGAAGGGACAATGACATTGTGCTGGAGGGGGGAGGTGTGGAATGGACTAAAGAGGGAGAGGGAATTAGGAAAGGAATATTGACGATTAAAGGCCCTTGGGTTCTCTTATATAGAGGAGAAACCTATTGGGCATATTACATAAAGATGTCATGAAGGATAGAGAATACGTAAAAGAATGAAAAGGATAACTCATATCTCAATACCCCCCTCAAACTGGAGCATAATATCAATCATCTTCAGCTTGGAATTGCATCTTTGGTAAGGCCCTCTGGCTATGGCCTTGGTAAGCATATCCGTTGTCTGATCTCTTGAGATGACATGTTTAGTGGAGATAAGCCTCGAGTGTAGTGACAATCTACCTCGATATGCTTGGTCCTCTCATGGAAGGTTGGATTGTTGGCAATGAAGAGGATGGATTGGTTGTTGCATTGGAGGTGTATGAGAAGATGCACTTCAATTGTTAGGTCAGTAAGAACAAATCTGACCCATATCATCTCTGTACTCGCCTATGCCATGGCCCTGTATTCCGATTCTGCTCTAGATTCGGCAACCGTTGTTTGTTTCATGTTCTTCTATGACACCAAAGAACTTCTTATGAATACTGCAAAGGCAGAGGTAGGCTTCCTGTCCTTGGGACACCCTGCATAATATGTATATGCACAAGTTATAATGACAAGGGATGTACCTCTGCTAAATAGAAGGCTAGTGCCTTGTGAGGCCTTCAGATACCACAGAATCATACGGACTGCGTCCATATGTGCATGTCTAGGTTGCTCCATGAATTGACTCACTTTGCTTATTGCAAAGGATACATATGTCCTTGTGATGGTCACATACATGAGCTTCCCAACGAGCTCCCTATATGTCCTCGTGTCTACCTCCTCAATGTCATCATCATACAACTTCATGCTCGGGTTCGTGGGAGTAGTGGCATGCATGCAATCTGCTATGTTTGTCTCGGAGAGAAGATTTGTAACATACTTCCTCTGAGTCTATCATAAGGCGTCGTTGATTTCTGGCAAACTCCAGTCCAAAGAAGTAGTGTAGATTGCCAATATCCTTAGTAACAAACTGTTGGCCTAGAAAATCTTTAACTGCTTGGATGTCTTGCTCATCATCCCTTGTAACAATGATGTCATCAGTATGGCAGCTGTAACATTTTGAGTCCTTTGAACAAATAGTGAATGATCAACAATCGATCTCACAAACCCCTATTGTTCTATCATATTTGAGAGCTTTTGGAACCATGCTCTTGGACTCTGCTTAAGGCCATATATCGTATTATGAAGTCTACAAACCTTCTGATACCCCCCATCAACATCGAACCTAGGTGGTTACTGCATGTAGACCTCCTCCTATAGCCTGTAGGTTACCATGGAGAAATGCATTCTTCACACCAAGCTGATATAGGGGCCAATCTCATGTCACTACAACCGAAAGAAGAATACGCAGTGTTGAAGAATGCTGAGCTACTGGAGAGAAGGTATCTTGATAGTCTACCTCATATGCAAGGGTTTAAATATCGGTTTCGGATATCGTATCGATACCCTCTCAATACGATATTTCGTCGAACGACGACATTTCGACGAAATTTCGACGACATTTCGCTCATATCGACCACCATTTGTGAAGAAATAACCGAAAACTGCCCTTATATCGCCATTTGGCTCGAGATTTCGATTTCTTGTCGAAACCGAAATTTCGTCGAAATTTCGCGAAATCTGAAACCATGCTCATATGTTAGTGTGAGCCCAAGCCACAAGTCTCTCCTTGTAGCGATCCACGCTACCATCTGCTCTGTGCTTTATTGTAAACACGTACTTGCATTTAACAACATATGCTCGTATAGTAGTTGCAACAATGCTCCATGTGTCATGCGACTGTAGCATGGCCATCTCCTTCATGGCAAGATGCCACTGGTTATCCTGTATGATCTCCTGATATGACCGTAGTATCTCCATGACTGATAGCCCCATAACAAATCTGCTGAAGTTCTTTGAGAATTAGTCCAACGAAACATGAGCTGCAAGAGGATATTTAGCACAAGTACATCTCTGCTTCCGCAGAGCAATATGCACATATTGATCATATGCATCCTCCCGAACATGTAAACTACCCTCTCGAGAGGGCACCTGCTCATCCTGTATGGAGTTCTGCTGGATAGACAAATTATTAGTACCATCAGTTGAAACAATTTGCTCATTACATACCTGAGGCATGTTGGATGATGGGGAAGATCCCTGAGCAGGGGGGACTAGGTGAGGCTTGCGAACAAAGATACACGACAAGAATCGAGCCACAATACTGGGTGGTAGTTCAAGGACAGCCCTAGGAGTAGGTGTAGGTACTGGAGGTTGTTGTGGAGGTGATGGAGGAGGTGGTGGTGTAGGTATCGGAGGTGGTGTAGCCTTAGGAGGATGCATGTATACCTCCTTATCCGAGTCGGATGGAGTCAACCTGTCACATGTAGGAGAGAAATACATAACTGATTCAAAGAATGTGACATAAACATTGACAAAGTATTTTCATTGAAGCTGATCAAAACAACGATACCCCTTCTAGGTACGAGAGTAGCCAACAAAGGCACACATGACAACCCTAGGGGTGAGCTTATCACGACCTTGCATCAAATTATGAACAAAGGCAACACATCCAAGCATTCGGGATGTAAGTGAGAACAGGTCCTTCTCGAGAAATGCAATCGAGAAAGGAATCTTTTCTCCTAAAACAGTTAATGGCATGCAGTTCACTAAATAGCAAGTAATGACATTTGCATCAACCCGGAAAGAGCGAGGAGCTCGACTCTGGATCAAAAGGGTCTGGATCACATCAAGTAAATGAGGTGTTTGCATTCAACAACACCATTCTGTTGAGATGTATAAGCAGATGAGGCCTTGTGTACGACGCCAAGAGGCCTGAAGAACTCGGATAACTGTAATGGGCAAAACTCTAAGGCATCGTCAAAGCGTACAAACTTGATAGTAGGAGAGAAAATGTTCTTTATTTCATTAATAAATGATTTAATGATAGACCTCGCTTTAGATGTCTTTTTTAACAGAAAGACCTAAGAAAGTTTAGAATAGTCATCAACAACCACAAGATACAAATGATGTCCCTGGTTATTCGGATTATGACTAGGATGCCAAATATCTAAGTGAATAAGCTCAGATAACTGAATAACGCTACGACTCTGTTGATCAGGGAAAGAGGAGCAGTGATGTTTCCCAAGCTGGCAAGCCTCGCACTGGAAGGAAGGTCGAGTGGAAATCTGTGGGAGGACATGACACAACTTCTGCAAAGGAAGGTGGCCAAAACGAAGATGCCACAAGTATGGTGAGACTGTTCCAATGGGAATAGTAGAGACACCGACATGAAGAGGCTGGGCTAGTCTGTAGAGCCCCCACTGCTCACAGCCACATCCATTCGCCCTGTTCGTGAGTATGTCCTTAAAACACAAGAGAAGATGGGTCAAAAATGTCATGACAGTGTAGATCCTTTGTGATCTTTCTAATAGAAAGTCAGGAGCACATAAAACATCTTGCAGGTACATGGATGACGTCAAATGCACCTCCCCCTGTCCTGTGTTGAGTAAGTAAACATCGTTCAAAATGACGACTCATCTGCCAGGGACCATGGATTTGTAAGAACAAAACTGTGCTCTGTCTCCACAAAGATGGTGAGAAGCTCCAGAGTCCATGATTCTCTATCTCATATCTGCCCTGCTAATGCTAGTAAAAGCATATGCTATACCTGAGGAGTTCGAAGAGGCTCTAACAACACCTGCGACATCTGAGGAACCTTTAGTGGTGCTGGCAATAAGACTCATGATCTCCTATATACAGGGGACAATATCTTCAAGGCATGGATTTGCCTGAGGAGTCGAAGTGTCTGGAGGCTCAATTTGCTTTGCCACACGAGTATATGTGGGGTATCCATGCTTCGAATAACATGTGTCTATGGAGTGTCCTGGATGACGATAGTAGGTACTGGGGCCACGCTGACGTCCACTTCCTCTACTACGGGGACCACACCCTCTGAACTGTGTAGAACCTCCCCTGATACGAGATGCAACCATCGTTAAGGAGGTCTGCGTGATGGCAGCGGGTGGGATAAGAAGCCCGTTGAGGTGACTGTTGGCCTCCTCTATGGGAGGTATGGTCACACCTGTAAAAAGCTATGCATGTAGAGCCTCATACTCCGTGTCCAGGGCTGCCAAGAAAACGCCAACCATTGTGGAGGCCCTTTATGCCATATGTTGCTTTGTAAAAGTGGTAACATGCATGAAGCTATGAAGCTTCTCAGACATGCTGTGAAGCGAAGAGTAGAATGTATGCATAGGACGGTCGTTCTGCTTGGTCGTGTATATTTCAAAATGTACCTGAAGTATCTTGGCATCTTTCTTCGCTTTGGTATACATGGCTACAAAATATCCCACGTTGCCTTGACTGTGGGCTGGTTCACACCTTGGTAATCTCTGTGGCGAGTGTCGTACAGTGCCAAACATGATTATCTTGCTTCCACGAAGCATTGTCCCCAATCTTATTCGTCGTTTCGGGATTTGTCAGAGTGTGCTCCTTGTTATTGCACCGCATAAAGGTCATAAAATGTATGGACCACAACTCATAGTTGGTCCCAACCATCTTCATATGGGAGGAGGGTTTTTGAAGGCATTGGACGAAGAGAAAATATCACCCTTGTTATCTAACATAACGAGAAAGAAAGCTGAAACGGAACTTCACTAGGGAGAAAGTCCGACTCGAGAGAGTTTACATGATAATATAGAGGATTGGTTGTATGCATAGATTCATACAACCATCCTCGTCAATTCTTGATCCGTGTTAGTGCTGGAAAACATGATTTAAAGGTTTGAAATCACGTTTTTCGATCAAAACCAGAACGTTTCAGATTGAATTTTTGTGATGCGGAGGACAAAAATCGGTCCAGGCTGCCATAAGCGTCATCAAAAAGGCACTCGGGGACCCATATAGGCGCATGTTTGCGCGCAGGGTGTGTCTAGCGACGCCTAGGTGCGGTGCAGAGAGTTGTTGTGCTTGTGGAGACCGCATAAGGGGGCAACAGTAGTGGTGGGTGCCACACAGTAGTTGGGGGTCGTGTAGAGGCCTGTGGTGCAACTAGGACCCGCTCGGAGTGCTTCAGTGATGGCGTGGGTCGCATGAAAGGGTTGGCGACGACATGTGCTTCATGCAGGGCGGAAGGTGGGGGCTAGGGCACGAGTAGGGTACGGGAACTCTGGTCTAGGACCACCGTTTGATACCATGTTGAGAGGAAACAGTAACTTGGTTATTCACGAGGCCCTAGGATTCTCTTATATAGAGGAGGAACATGTTGAGTAAATTACATAAAGAGGACATAAAGAATAGAGAATACATAAAAGAATAAAAAGCTAACTCATATCTCGAGAGCGAAGAATTTGGAGGATGGAGGAAGAGAAGATTTGTCATAAACGAGGGATCTGGATATGAAGACTTGTGAAGACGTGGAGGGAGAAGATAAAAGGAGAAGGATGGGAGATAAACTCTAGTTTTTAAATTTAACCTGAATTGATCAAAATAAATGACTATGATCCCTTTTATATAGGAGGGATGTTATTATAAAATTAGAAAGAGAATAAAATTCAAATCAAATAAAATTCTAATTGCACTCTAAATATCTCTAATCAACTTCCTAATACGATTCATAGAATATGCTGGGAGACGATACACTTGTAGGAAAAGATTGCCAACAGATCTGGAGACTGCATGTAACACTAAACATGAAGTTCTTCCTGTGCATGCTCCTACATGAAATAGTATTGGAGGAGGTGGGCTCTGATTGTGCACTAAATCTAGCAACCACTGTCTGCCATGGAAGGCCGTATCGATATCGATATCGTTTGATATCATATCGATACGATATTTCGACGATATATCGACGAAATATCGCCAAAACATCGCCCATATCGACGAGCCTTTGTGAAGAAAATGCCTGAAAATCGGGATATATCGTCGTATCGATGCCCATATCCGTCCCATGTCGATATCGATATATCGGCAATATATCGCATATATCGCCGGTATTTTCTTTCATGCTGTCTGCTTCTTTCTTTGCCATGACACGTGTGAGCTGCCAACAAAAATAGCGAAATCAAAAGTAGACTTCATGTTCTTATGGCATCCTGCATAATCTGCGTCTGCACACGCTGTTACATCAAGAGAAGTGCCTCTGTTGAATGTAAGACCATTACCTGATAAAGACTTCAAATATTTCAAAATCATATAGACAACATCCATATGAACTTTCGTGGGCTGCTCCATGAACTGGCTCACCTTGCTTACAGCAAAGGATATATCTAGCCTGGTGATGGTAGCATATAAGAGCTTCCCAACCGGCTCCATGTATCTCCTCTTATCTATCTCCTCAGTGTCATCATCATATAATCTCATACTTCATACTTGGATCCATAGGAGTAGTAGCAGGCTTGCATCCTGTCATACCTGTCTCTAGTAGAAGATCAGTAACAAACTTCCTCTGGGCCATCACAAGACCACACTGGTTCTTGGCGAACTCTAATCCAAGGAAGTTTCGAAGATTACCAATGTTCTTGGTAACAAATTGTTGACCTAAGAACTACTTCGTCATGTGAATGCTCGGCTCATCATCACCCGTGACAATAATATCATCCATGGCCTCAAATTTCAGCGAAATTCGGTCGAATATCGATATCCAGTCGAAATCGAAATCCGACCGAAATGACCGAAATATGGGGGTCCTAGTACAAAAAATGAACGAAATGACCAAAATTCCGGTCGAAATTCCACCGAAATTCCACCGAAATTCTATTTTGGTCAATACCGAAATGGTGACCGAAATCGAAATTTAGGGCCTTGATATCATCAATATAGATGAGAATAGCAACAATACCTCTCCGTGTTGTCTGAACAAAAAGTGAGTCATCCGCAGTGTACCGAGCAAACCCCTGATGCTCTATCAACTCTGAGAGCTTATGGTACCAAGCTCTCGGACTCTGCTTTAGGTTGTAAATCACCTTGTGGAGCCTACACACCTTATGAGACTCCCCCTCAGTAGCAAACCATGATGGATGCTGCATATAAACCTCCTCCTTTAGATCTCTATAAAGAAACACATTCTTCACATCAAGTTGGTAAAGAGGCGAGTCCTGTGAAACATCAATTGATAGGAGAATGCATAATGTCTAGTGTCTGGCCACTTGAGAGAAGGTATCCTGATAATAAGCCACGTCATAAGTCTGGGTGAATCCACGTGCTACAAGCCTTGCCTTGTAGCGATCCACAGTTCCCAACTGCCATCTTCCTGCTACTTCACTATAAAGATCCATTTGTACCCTACAACAGATGCACCTGGAGGGGCAGAAACAACACTCCAGGTACCACGAGATTGCAAAGCGGTCAGCTTCTCCTCCATGGCAAGTCACCATCTGCTATCTTGTATGGCCTCCGGATATGTTCGTGGGATAGTAATAGCTGAGAGGCCCATAACAAACCTACTGTACTCCTCTGAAAGATGGTCCAAGGAAACATGCGCAACTAGAGGATACATATCGTAGTTGTGACGTGGCTTCCTCAAGGCAATAGGTACATTGAGGTCATCAGCCTCTCTGTTCTCTGGTATCATCTCTTCTTGTATAGTATCATGTGGATCAAAGATAGCATCAGTGCCATCAGTAGAAGCACTGTGTTCACTACATACATGGGGCGTGCTGGATGACGGGAAGGTGCATGAGCAAAGTGGTGAGTAGAGAACCTATGAATGTAAAACCGATGTAGGATCTGAGTCAGTGTAGACGGAGGTGGAGGTGGTAGAGGAGGTGGAGGTGACTGAGATTCAACATGAGGACGTGCTGACGGAGGTGGTGGAACAAAGATATCCTCACCATAGTCAGCATTAGACAACTTATCACTTGTAAGAGAAAAATACATAATAGATTCAAAAAATGTGACATCATCACTCACATAATATTTTCTCCCAACAGGATCAAAACATCTATATCCTTTTTGGGTACGAGAATAACCAACGAACACACATTTGACAGCTCTAGGAGAGTGCTTGTCACGACCAGGAGTAAAATTGTGGACAAAAACCATAGATCCAAAGACTCTGGAGGTAAGGGAGAATAAGTCCTCGAGAAACGCAATCAAGAACGGAACTTTTTCTCCAAGAATAGTAAACGACATGCGGTTCACCAAGTAACATGCAGTGAGAACCGCATCACCCCAGAACGAATGAGGAGCTCGACTCTGAATCAGAAGAGTCCTCCTGACATCAAAAAGATGTCATTGTTTGCGTTCAGCAACACCATTCTGCTGTGAAGTATAAGCACACGAAGTTTGATGAACAACACCAATAGATATGAGAAAGTCAGACAACTGTAAAGTAGAAAACTCCAAGATATTGACAGTGCGAATAAATTTCACATTAGCAGAAAAATATTCTTAATCTCAATATGAAATGTTTTAATAACTGGACAAGCTTTCGGCTTATTCTTTAACAGGAAAATCCAAGATAATCTTGAGAAATCATCCACAACAACCATACAGAACCGATGTCCCTGATGATTAGGAATACGACCAGGATCCCAGATATCAAAGTGAACCAACTTAAACAGCTGACTACTGTGACGACTCGGAAAAGAGGAACGATGGTGCTTCCCAAGCTGACAAGTCTCACACTCCAAGGTAGTACGAGTAGAGATCTGTGGGAGGACATGACACAACTTCTGCAGAGGAAGCAAAGATGCCACATGAAAGGAGAAACATATCCCGAAGGGATAGTAGCAGCACCAGCACACAGAGGTACCCTGCCCGTTAGTATGTCCTGAACACAAGAGAAGAATGATCAAATATGACACGACAATGTAAATCTTTTGTAAGACAATTGTCTGAAATGTTGGAGCATGTAAGACATTCTGCAAACACATCGAGAGAGCTAGAATAATCTCCCTCTATCCAACAATGGGTAGATGAACGCCATTGGCAATAACAATTGATCTACCAGGAGGGATAGATCTGTAAGAAGTAAACTGTGCTCGATCGCCACACATATGATGAGATGCTCCAGAGACCATGATCCAATCAGACAAATCTGAACTGCTACTACTGGTAAGTGCATAAGCAATACCTGACGACATGGAAGGTCGTATCCCGATATATCGGCGATATATCGGTATCGACAGGTCACCGATATATCGCCGATATGTTCGATATCGGGTATCGACATGCAAAAAAGGCGAGATTCGGTCCGATGTCGGCGATATGGCGTCGATATATCGCCGATATGTCGGTGATATATCGGTATCGACATGGTACCGATATCGATACCGATATCGATATGTCCTTCCATGCCTGACGAACTTGGAGAGGCTCTAGCAGCTTGTGCGGCATCTGAAGATCCTGCTGTCGAAGTGGTAGGAGTAGTCATCACTCATCATCTCTCTCAGTCTGGAAATGATATCATCAAAACGTGCATCATGAGCCAGAGCAGGAGTAGGAGTAGGCTTGGTCTGCTCAGCAATTCAGGCAGACGCATGATATGCATGCTTCAGATAACATGTCTTCTCAGAATGACCAGGATGGTGGCTATGTGAGCATGGGCCATGCTGACGTCCTCCTCATCGAATATGTGGTCCTCGACCGTGAAACTGTGAAGTACCCCTTCTGCCACGAGAGGCTGCCATAGTAGAGTGAGTCTGAGCTATAGTAGTAGATGAAGTAGTGATTCTGCTCAGCCTTTTGTAGACCTCCTCCATTGGAGGTATCGTCTCTCTAGTAAGTAATTGAGTACGTGCTGCATCGTACTTAGAGTCAAGAGATGATAGAAAGACTCCTGTCATAGTGGCATTCCGATATGCCTGTTACTTCTCAGTGCTGGTAGTAATAGGCATGAAACTATGTAGACGCTCAAACATGCCTCTAAGATGTAAGAAGTGTGCACGAAGAGGTCGACCATTCTGCTTGATCGAAAAAATATCGAACTGCAACTGTAGAATTTCGCTCTCATTCTTTGCATGCCCATCAGTGTCTGCTAAGATGACCCACATAGCCTTTGCCATGGGTTGGTTGACAATATCATTGGCATTCTCCATGGTGAGCGTCCCGGAGAGCTAAATGCGAGCATAGGTATCATCTTGCTTCCAAGAAGCATTAGCCACAGTTTTGTCTTTCGGCTCTGAATCCGTCAGAACATGCTCCTTGTTATGGCACCGCATCAGGGTGCGAAACTGCATGGACAACAACTCGTAGTTGGTCTCAACCATCTTTATGATGGGAGCTAGGCCCCTGAAGGCACAGGAAGATGGAAAACATCACTCTTGTTTTTTGACATCTTAACAAGAACGCCGATATCCTGTACAAAACTGAGTAGATTGCTCTAAAAAATCCGACCGTATCTCTGTTATACACGACCAAACTGCAGGCTACAGGTGCGCAATGACGCAGTTGCGTGTGGGTGCAGGTGCACGGGTGCGTAGGGGCGTAGATGCGCGGTGACATAGATGCACTGGAGCTCATGGGCGCAGACCACACGGGAGCGTGGCGGCGTGTCGCACGGGGGGGGGGGGGATGGCTGCCGTACGGGAGGGGTGTCGTCGAAGGGGGGAGGGGCGACGTGCGGGCTGACGACGTGGCGACAGGGGGGTGGGAGGGGGGGACGTGTAGGGTTAGGGTTAGTGGGATACGGGAACCTCGATCTAGGACCATTGCTCTGATACCATGTTGGAGGAAAAATGAATGACTTGTTTATTCATGAAACCCCAAGGCTCTCTTATATAAGAAAAAAACCCCGGGTAAATTGCAAGAAAGAAAATAAAATAAGAAATAACACCAAAGAGGTACGACTATCTCAACAATATCCGTTTTCATTAATGCATTCTGGATGATTGCCGACTACCAGTATTTTTTCCTTTTTTCCCATAAAAAGTTGTGGCATGTATCTCCAATCCTTGCCCAATTATATAAATTCATGCACCTATTTTTTACCGAAATTTTGACTAGCGTCAAGAACTGTGTTATATAAAATCATGCACCTATTTTCACCTATCTAATGGAGACGATTTATTAATGCTGTCAACCCCTAGTGAGAACATGCCTGTAGGCGCACACATGCACACAAACATGAGAACATCTCGCCGAACCGTGAATGGTTCCTGAATTGAATGCTTATTTTACCCGTAAGATCTTGAGTTGTCTCTTTTAGTCTTAAGATCTTGAATTGGCTCTTTTACCCATGAATGCAGTACACTGGCATGATGCTGCTGGAGGAAATGGCCTCAATATTTCTGACTCCATACTTGCTATTGTTTGTTGTACCCAAGGTACTGATACTTGCACAATGATTTCCTGATATTGAACTTCTAATTGTACCAACTAGCAGCGGCTTGTTCAATTTTTGCAGCGTGTTAATGATATCCTTCAGTTTATCTCGGACGTCACAGTTCATGTAGAAGGTGTTGGCCATGTTTGCAGGTCATCCGCCATTTACTTTCCGAGAATACGAAACTTTTAGTTTTATTTACTTTTTTAACCGATCATTGATAATTGTAATATCTATTTCAGCTTTAGCACCTTTGACTTTGAACAACATGGAAATAGCAAGTATGGTTCTCCTTACAACTCACCATGTATTACAAGGAGCTCCCAGGGAAAAATGGAAAAATCATTTTTGAGGTATGTCCTCTTTGACGAGAACAGCACATATTTGTGTGTTTTGTTCACACGATCCATTGTCATAATATTGAATATTAGATAACTAACTTGACATCTAATAATGTGATAAGAGAATTTTGAAAATGATATTCTATATTGTTATATCTTCTATGTGAACATGTAACAATTTTGAAAAAAAAACTCATTGACCCTATATCATATGCAAGCATAAGTTAAAAGGTTCAATTGCTACATAAACTAAATCTCTTGTTCGATTTAGTTATGTAAAAATACTCATCATTTGGGCACTTGATGTGAGAAGGCTTTATTTTTTATTAGCCTATCACTTTTGGAGAAATTAATGTAAACCTAAAATAGCTTTGGAGAAGCTGGAGAATTGTTTTATAAAGGTCTTTTTCTCATTAATTTAAAGTATGGTCATTAGAGGCGGATCAATGGTCATATGCGAATTCTATTTGTATCGACAGAAATGCACAAGGCACATGTAAAGGCCTAGCAGAACTAAACGTTGTTGCTTTGTGCTGAGATATTTATATCTCATTATCTTTATTTTGTAGTTTCTTATTTCTTCGATCTACTTTATGTAATTTTTCCTTAGAGCTTTTCTCTTATATAAGAGAGCTCTAGGGCTACGATGAATGACAACTTTTCATTTTCACATCTTTTCACATGGTATCAGAGCAATGGTCCTAGACTGGAGCATGTGCCCTAACCCTAGCCCCTCCCCATCAAATCCCTCGCCATCTGTGCCGCCTTAGCTGCCCAATGCCAACCCCGAGGACGTTGCAGCTCGAGGCCGCCGCACGGGCCTCGTCCTCCCTGCGGGCAGTCGCCCCCATCTCTGGGTGGCTGCACAGGCTACCGCCCAGCCGTAGGCTGCCGTAGCGGCTACCACCCACGGCACACAGGCCCACTGCTCCTTTCCTACCGTCAGCCTTTGTTTAGGCTTGTTCTTGGGCTTCTAAGGTGTGACGTGATCATCTAAACACCCTAGTCACCCAAAGGAGTCTCACAAGAATGTAAGAGATTGTGGTATGAGTCTGCACCATAGATGTTAAGGTACACGAAAATGCCTTGCTTTTATCAAAAAAGGAGTACGCCTTGGGCCGCCTGGGCGCCCAGGTATAATGCCTTGTCTTGACATTTGCAACTTTGTTATAATTTTGTGATATTTATAACAAATCTCTTCTTTAGTTTTCAGTTGTTAAAGGCTACCATAATTTAAGGAAGTAATAACATGAGTATTGTGTAAAAATATTGTTTATGATCCTCTTTATTTTATACCGAATATATGCCATTTTTAAGTTCCATTCAGGTATATTACCTTTGTAATCCTCATAAACAATTTTTGACCCTTTCTCGAAAGTTTCATTTATCTGACACATTCCCCTTACCCATTTTTTAAATCTTATAACTTTCTTACTCTTTTATAATAATATCCATTATAATTTACCATTACAAATCTAAAATTTATATCTAATTATATATATATATATGGATAAGACAATTCATTATAATTATATGTAAGCTTTACATTTCACAAGTCTAAAACATTTCTTTAAACTAACTTGTTCCAACGATCATAATAAAATTACAAAAAACTTATATATTAGATTGATAATTAAATAATGATAAAAAAGGGTTTCTCGAGAAAACGCCTAGGTGCGCCTAGACGTCCAGGTTTAACGCCTTGTCGCCTTAATAACCATGGTCTACTCCCACAACCATCTTCCTGTATGTCAGTGTAGACGTAGGTTTTATTTGTCGTTGTCCCAGTCTTGGTGATAGTTGTTAGTATGGTTGACAACAAAGCTGATGTTCCATCCCTGGGTGCCTTTAAAGGTCCATCCCTCATCGTCAAGATGGATGGAACAAAATATGAACTGTGGGCCATGCAGGTCATGAGTCTGATGCAGTGTAATGGCAAGAAACACATCCTCAAGGTGGAGGAGCCAAGTGACAAGACTGTGGTAAATGCCTTCTGGGAGGCAGATGATGCTTATGCATGAGTGTGGCTATTTGGGACTGTGTCTACAGGGATAGCTAATGATATATTGAGTCAGCCTACAACAAAGGCTACGTGAGACATTCTCGTCGCTATATACTCCTCGGCAAAGAATGAGTCGAAGATATTGCAGCTCTAACACGATATCTTTACATTAAAGCAGAATGGTCGCCCCCTCCATACCCTCCAGACTTCGTTGAGGGGCATGTTTAAGAAGCTATAAGGCTACATTTCCTTGCCTGCCACGCCAGAGCAGATCAAGGCATACAAAGACTCTGTGATGACTGGGGCCTTTCTGGTGCCCTCAATCCTGAATATGACTCAGCTCGCGCCCAGATTCTTACTGATGCTACCACACCTCCTATGGAGGAGGCGTACCACAGACTGAGTAGGCTATCTATTTTCTCTGGTGGTAATATGCAATCTCAGACATCTTCAGCCATGATTGCATCTCGTGGTAGGGGGAACCCTACTCCATATCGTAGTAGGGGAGGACCTAGCCGTGACAGAGGTGGGGGTGGTCGACCCCATCAGTCGTGCACCTACTGTCATAGGACGAGTCACTCGAAGGAAACCTGCTATTCTAAGCATGGGTTTCCTGCTTCAGCTAGAGTTGCAGAACAGTCTCAACAAGTTGGGTGTCCATCTCCTGTTGGTGATCAGAGATTTGACGAACTGGTGGCCAGACTCAGGGAGATAATGCCTACTCCTAGTTCAACTAACTCTCCCTCAGGATCCTCAGAGGTAGCTGCCTCTACTGTTGCGTCTTGATTAGGTATAACATATGCCTTTACTCGTTTTTTAGGGCAGATTTGTCAGAATGGATCGTAGGCTCAGGTGCATTTCATCACCTCTGTGGTGATAGAGGTCAGTTTAGTTCATTCAGTCCAGCCCTGCCTGGATCGGTTGTGATAGCAGATGGAACACACTCTCCCATTACTGGTCAGGGGGAGATGCAACTAACTCTTGCCATGAGACTTCAGAATGTTCTTTATGTTCCTGAGTTTTTAATGAATTTACTATCTATTAGTCAAATCACCAAGGACTTGCACTGTCATGCCATTTTTGATCCGTCTGCTCTTGTGTTTCAGGACATTCTAACGGGCAGAGTGATTGGTTCTGGCCGTGAGCATGGAGGTCTCTACAGACTAGTGCAATCCCCTTATGCAGGTGTTTCTTCCGTTCGTATTGGGTCTGCGTCACCTTATAAGTGGCATCTTCGTTTTTGTCATCTTCCTATGCAAAAGTTGTGTCACGTTCTTCCACAGATTTTCCCTTGCTCTACCTTTTAGTGTGAGGTCTGCCAGCTTGGGAAGCATCACCGGTCTACGTTCCAGTGTCGTCAGGGTCGAAGTAGTCATTGTATGTTTGAGTTAGTTCATTTTGATATTTGAGGTCCCAGTCGTGTCCTTGATCATCAGAGGCATAGATTTTATCTTGTCGCTATTGATGAATTTTCCAGATTATCGTGGGTCTTTCTTCTTAAAAACAAGTCTGATGCTGGTCCTGTTATTCGGTCCTTCATTAATGAATTGAAGAACATTATTTAAGCAAAAATCCAGTATATACTTTTTGACAATGCGCTGAAATTTTGTAGTAATCAGCTTGTCACGTTTTTTGTGTCCCATGGTATTGTGCATCAAACATCTTATGCGTATACATCCCAACAGAATGGGGTGGTTGATCGCCACCTTCTGGATGTTGCAAGGACTCTTTTGATTCAGAGCCATGCTCCTCATTCTTACTGGGGAGATATGGTTCTAACTGCTTGTTACCTGGTTAATCATATGCCCTCTTCAGTTCTGGGAGAAAAGATCCTGTTCTTGATTGCGTTTCCCGAGACGGATCTTTTCTCTTTCACCTCGAGTCTTTGGTTCAGTGGCCTTCGTTCACCAGGTGTCACCTGGTCTTGACAAGCTCTCACCTAAAGCTGTCAAATGTGTGTTTGTTGGGTATTCCAAGACCCCAAAGGACCATGTTTGACGAAGGTACTATGTTAGTGCAGATGTCACCTTTTTTGAGTCTATCATGTACTTCTCTCCTACATGTGACAAACTCATTTCTTCAGATGACGGGGAAGAGGTCTACATGCCTCTTCCTCCGATCTCGACTCTACCATCAACCCCACCTCCTCCACCACCTCCTCCACCTCCAACACCGCCTCCACCACGGTCTTCCACACCTACATTCTTTCCTCAGATTTACCAGTGTCGACCTCGTGCTCATGTACCTCGTCCATCCTCTGGCAAGGTTCAGAAAGTCGGTATGCGGTATTCGTTCGGTCAGGCGGTCCCGAGCGAGTAAGCGGATATGCGGAAGTATATGCGGAAGTATATGCGGATTATGCGGTTTGCATTTTTTTAATTAAAAATATTAAAGATATATATTTAACTGTGATGTCAGAGACAAAAAAACTTCATGTTTCCTTTAAATTCCTACAAAGACATACATTGGAAAAAACCCACCATAATAAAAATCTACATACTTCATATAGATATCAAAATATGTTCATGAATATAGAATGTTCAAATGTATAAAGTTATAAACCAGCTTCTAAATTCTAATCTAAATCATCTTCAAAATTGATCGTTGGAATATTATCATCGCTCTCTGAATCACTCATAAATTCTTCTTCTTCACCCAAAGTTGGCAAAGCTTCCACATTCCTTTGGCTCCTCCTATTCTCAACAAATTCTTCTGCCCCACTTGCTTCTGCAACCAAGTTCCATGTGAGGCCTGACCCGTGGAAGATTTCTTCTTCTTCTTCTTCACTGGCACCAATCCAATCCATAACATGTGTTTTGTCCTTTGAAACAAATGGATCTCTCCCAGTTAGTGATCGACGTTCCTTCAGCTTTGAATTGAATTTCACAAAAACCAAATCATTCAATCTCTTAGTTTCTAGTTTGTTCCTTTTTTTGGTGTGAATCTGCATTAAGAATAATATGTAACATTGATCAATTATAAATTGTAATGACTCAATGAATATACTCAATTGTACATCCAAATGGTGAGAGTTATACCGTTGCAAAAGAGCTCCAATTCCTCTCACAACCAGAAGAAGAGGATGTCAACTTTAGAATTCTCAAAGCCATTTCCTTCAAATAAGGCGTTTGAGAACCATATAACAACCACCAATGAGCTACAAGAGATTAGACAATTAATTTCTTGTAAAATAGTAAATCTAACTTAAGAACTTTAAAGTCGATAATAAGCTTGAAATATATTACCAGGATTGAAATCATCATCATTGGTGGATCTTTGTCTGACAGCCATTGGCTTTCCAAACGCTCCTTCTCCCTTTCGATAAATATGAATCTCTTTCTTCGTGATGGCATCCTGAATCTCCAACTCAGGATAAAAAATCTCCACGCATTCCATTAAACCATCAACGACGAAACTATCCTTAGAAATCGCATCGCTATCCCTATAAAAATAATAGGGATTGAGATAGAAAGCTGCAAGATGGAGTGGGCTATCCAATCTTCCTTTCGTTTTCAAGGTAATGGCATTTATAAAGGGCTTGTATGAATGTTCAACATCTTTAAAAATGACCTTTATTTCTTTTTTTGCATCCTCCAATCCTCCATATACAAATCCCATTGACGGCTTCCTTTCTCCATCAACAACACGCAAGAGGCATAGAAGTGGAGAGAATATCTTCAGCGTCAAGGATACTTGGCTCCAAAATGATGAACTGAGGACAACGGATGCAGCCACCTCACCTTTTCTTGTTTTTGACCACTTACACTCCCTCCACTCATCAGAAGAGAACATCAACCGCAATTTCTCCTTCTTCTCCATTACGCTTTGTAGTGTAAGGAAAGTGGTGGCAAATCTTGTTTGCCCTGGCCGAACAATTTCACCCTTCTGGGTAAACTGTCTCATCAAGCTCAAAGTCTTTGCATGACTGTAGATAAAGAGAGTGAGAGTTCTAGCCTTAGTGATGCAATTTTTTATCTTCGATTCCTTGCCAATCTCCTCAAGTACAAGATCAATGCAATGAGCTGCACATGAAGACCAAAATATCCTTGGATATTTGGTCTTAAGGAGTCTCCCAGCTGCCATATTTGCAGAAGCATTGTCAGTAACAACTTGTACAACATTGTCTTCTCCAACATCCTTGATACACTCCTCCACCAGAGAAGAGATGTATTCAGCTGTGTGAGAATCTGCAGATGTGTCAACGGACTTCAAGAAAGTAGTGCCCAAGTCACAATTCACACACAAGTTCATAATGCTCCTTCCCCTCATATCGGTCCACGCATCGGTCATTATTGAACAACCATTGTTCTTCCACGATTCATTGTGGCGCTTTAAATATTCCTTTGTTTCATCAACTTCCTCCTTCAACAAAGTTTCTGCAATTTCATAATATGAAGGCGGTTTGTATCCGCTTCCGTATTGTCCAATTGCCTCACACATTCGGATAAAGGAATTCTTGGTCACTACATTAAAGGGAATGTCAGCATCATAAAAAAATTTGGCCACATACTTGTTGACACGTGCACGCTCCTCTTTGGCTAATGCATCTTTAATCACCGTCTGCCGCATTGTTGCACCCAAAGATGCATCATCTTCAGAAACACGAGGTCTTTTTGCACCACTTTCTGAGGCTTCTCGTTCATATGGATGGTTAGAAGATCCATCAGATGTTTTGATTGCCACTTCCTCACGCAGTTCTCTCATACTAACAAATTTCTCATTCTTCTTCTTCATAATATCTTCCACATAATCTCTGATTTCCTTCTGTACTTCACCATCGGCCTTTGGACATGCCCTCGTGTTTCCCTTTATGTGTGCGAGATGCTGCTTCATTCTATTGATTCCTCCTTTTATGATCTTGCCGCACAAGCGACACCCAACCGTGTTCGAATCCGTCCTCTCAACAAGGTATGCGTATTTCCACCCTGGATCGGTAGAGCCAGGTGGAACATAAAATGTGGAGGAATCCTTAGTAGGAGTGGAAGGGGTAGCCATATCAAAAAAACCTAAGGATGACACAAAAATTGTGACATTAAAAAAAACAAATACACAATGTAATCCATAAAACTCAGTTATATTCAATGCTGAATTTATCTGAAAATCCGGCCGACGGATTCAAGAGGAACATATAATTTGCATTGAAAAATCCCACAAAAAATAATGGGAAAGATTTGATCTTTAGAGCACATAGAGAGGGCTTTGGTACGCTATTGCAACAAAACTGGAGGCGAAATTGTATTATATAATTTCTCTCCCTTTCTTGGAAGAAATCCAACTGATTATTTTTAAAGTTAACCATTGGAATTTCTTTGCTTTTCTGACGAACAGAAATTCCCACAGATTTGACGGCAAATACAGCAGAAAATGTATTAAAAAATGCTTCCTAACGCCCAAAAATAAATGAAACAGATATTTCGAGAGATAGAGACAACAAAAATCTGCAGATATTCATTTTTCAGAGCTGGAAAACGAGAAAAAACGAAACTTTATCCGAGGTATGAGAGGGAGAGGCGAAATTATGAAATGATAAAATTATTAGAAAACGGAAAACCTAACATAATTTCTAAAATTTTGAAGAAAACAAAGTACCGAGAACTTGGAGTATGGCGGAGGCACTGCGGTTGGAGTATGGCGGAGCTTGGCGGCGAAAAACGGCGAGGCTGGAAGGCCGAGAGGGAGAGGCGATGCTTGGCGGCGCAAGAGAAGCTTCAGGCTGGAAGCTCTGCGATGGTGGAAGGCCGAGAGGGAGAGGCGGCGCAACAGGCGGCGCAAAACGGCGAGGCTGGAACTGGAAGGCCGAGAGGGAGGGCGACTGGGGTTTGGCCGAGAGGGAGGGCGACTGGGATTTTTAGGGTTTATCGAAAACGGGTTTAAGACCCTAAGATCCACTCCCTAAAAATCATAAATCGGATCTTTTATTTCGAGAGTCCAAAATCGGATCGTGCTATTGGGTATACGGCATATCGCACCCGCCTACTCGGCTGCATATGCGGTTTATGCGGCCCGCATATGCGTGAGACCCGCATATCACTGCATATTCAATATGCGGTGCGGCTACCCCTCCGCATGCGCATATGCGGCCGCATATGCGGCCGCATGAACCGCATTTCTGAACCTTGTCCTCTGGCACGTCCAAGGTATGTTCTGAGCATTTGAATTCTTCTAATGGCAGCGGTGATTTGCATGTACAACTTGAGGTGTAGGATGTTGACGATGCTACATCTTCTGAGAGCATGGATGATTTGGATGTGCCTATTGCTTTACGGAAGCAGAGGCGTGCATGCACTATGCATCCTCTTGCTTCCCATGTGTCATTGGACCACCTGTCCGAGGATTTTCAGAAGCTCATTGTGGGGCTACCAACCGTGGAGATACCACATTCTTATCAGGAGGCACTAAAGAGTAGTCAGTAGCATCTTTCTATGGAAGAGGAGATGGTAGCTTTACAGTCTCGAGGTAAGTGGAGTGTTGTGCAAGCTCCACTCGGTGCATCTGTTGTTGGTACTAAGTGGGTGTTCATTGTGAAACAATGTGCTGATGATACAGTTGATAGATATAAGGCCATGCTGGTTGCTTGTGAGTTTACCCAAACGTATGCGGTGGACTATCAGGATACTTTTTCACCGGTTGCGCGCCACTCCACGTTACGGATTCTTATTGCAGTTGTTGTAGTCCGTGACTGGTCACTTTTTCAGTTAGATGTTAAAAATGCTTTCTTGTATGGGAATATGCAGGAGGAAGTTTACATGCAACAACCATCAGGGTTTGCTGCTGAGGGAGAGTCTAATATGGTTTGCTGACTTCACAAGACCATATATGGCTTCAAGCAGAGTCCAAGGGCCTGGTTTCAGAAGCTTTCAGAGTTGATTGAACAGAATGGATTTGTTAAATCTACTGTAGATCATTCTCTTTTTGTTAAGAGAACTCAGAGAGGTACTGTTGTTGTTCTGGTTTATGTTGATGATGTAGTTGTTACGGGTAGCGATGAACAGGATATTCATGTAGCTAAGGATTTCCTTGGACAACCGTTTGTGACCAAGGACCTTAGCAATCTACTACTTTCTTGGGTTGGAATTTGCCCGTAGTTAGCAGGGTATAGTTATGACGCAATGGAAGTATGTTACTGATCTTCTGGCTGAGACATGTGTGACAGGATGCAGACCTGTCACTACACCAATGGATCACAATGCTAGACTCAATGATGATGATTATGAGGAGATAGACAAGAAACAATATAGAAAGTTGGTAGGGAAGTTGCTATATGTTACTATTACTAGGCCTAACATATCATTTGCAGTGAGCAGAGTTAGCCAGTTCATGGATCAATCGAGACAGGTTCATATGGATGCAGTTTGTATGATCTTAGGGTATCTGAAGTCCTCTCCATGTGCAAGTCTACTTTTCAGAAGAGATACGTCACTTTCAATTATGAAATGTGCAAGCGTAGATTATGCATGGAAGAAAATATCAGGATATATCGTCGATATATCGATATCGACATGGGACCGATATGGGTACCGATATGATGATATATCCTGATTTTCAGGCATTTTCTTCACAAAAGCTCGTCGATATGGGCGATATTTCGACGATATATCGTCGATATATCATATTGAAACGATATCGATACGATACGACCTTCCATGAGATTATGCTGGGTGTTCCAAGGACAGGAAATCTACTTCTGGCTTCACCGTGTTCGTTGGTAGCTCACTGGTTTCATGGAAGAGTAAGAAACAGACAATAGTTGCTTGATCCATCGATGGATTAGAATATAGGGCCATGACCCAAGGGAGCACGAAAATGATGTGGATCAAGTCCGTTCTGACTGACCTTGCTATTGAGGTGCATCTCCCAATACACCTCAAATGTGATAATCAAGCAACCCTATTCATAGCTAATAACCCAGCCTTCTAGGAGAGAACAGAGCACATCGAAATTGATTGTACCCGTGACTTGATCCTAAAGGGGTTAATTTCCACCTCTCACGTTGCCTCAGGAGATCAGATTGCAGACACGTTTACCAAAGCTCTCGCGAGGGGTCCTTTTCAACGTTGTTGTTCCAAGCTGAGCATGCTAGACATATATGCTCCACCTTGAGGGGGAGTGTTAAGATATTTATATCTCATTATCTTTATTTTGTAATTTCTTATTTCTTCGGTCTATTGTATGTAATTTTCCCTTAGCGCTTTTCTCCTATATAAGAGAGCTCTAGGGTTACGATGAATGACAACTTTTCATTTTCACATCTTTTCACACTTTGCAATCATAGCACGCATATCATAGGAGGATGTTTGTACTGTTCTGATATTTAGACATAAATTACCCAATCGTCACCTACTGTAACTTCTTTGTAAGAGTGCCAAAAGTAGTCGTCGAGGCTGGATCTAAACAATAGACATGTATCACGTACCATATCCCTATCGAGATGGCTCGTTGAAAAAAAGTTCCCCCTTATGATCCTACTTGGTAATGATATAGTAGGAGGTATTAGATTTTGGTGCCCACCGTATTCTATAAATCTTGGTTACCAGACACTCCCTTCTCAATAGCTAAATAAGAATCTTGACCTTAATCGAGGCTTTTACCTTCTAAATGTGTCTACAGATGCATCGATACATGGACCAAATACCCGGAAAGGCCACTTGAAAACTTTCTTGTACCTACTAACATGATCTCCATAGAGATCGGTCACGGTTCCTGGGATCGATGTCTCCAAAGCACGAAATAGATACGACAATTCGTTATATGATGCGACCCAATCACCGTATACTGTCTCTATTCCCTTTCTCCAGGCATCCCATATCCTCCTACGACTCACCATGTAATCGTACTCATCAGAAGTAGACTGTTGCAAGTATGAAACCTTCACGGCTGGTGAGACCTTGATTTGATTCAGAAATTTTGTGGCATGAAGTTGCAATCAAGCTGAGGGTAGTCTTGGTTTGCTACACGATGCAAGCATATATGCGGTGCATCTAATTTGAAAATCACAAAGAGGCCATCAAGTGGGCGTTGATGTCCACGCAACCGCCAAAGGCAAACCTTGCTTCTCTCGCTATAATAAATAACCCATACATGGCGGTCAGATTCATGCACCTCAAAATTGTAGTGGTGTTTAATGTGAAACAATTTAACTGAATAAATCAAGTATTATTTTGACTTGAACGTCATTCCATTCCTTAACTCATCTGAAGTAGCCGGTTCATCATGAATGCCCATCACGTCATCATAATTTCGGATGTAACCATCACCGCCCCGTGTGTTATAGAAGGGGATATCAGACTCAACACACACCGTCTCGTTCTCATCATTCAATATTCCACTATCATCATTTTTCATTTCATCATCAGTGTTCTGTGGGGTATCCTCCATCATACGATCAATCTCATGATCATGGTCCTCCCTTATAGTGGAGATGGGGTCATTCGGGAAGGATCTCAAAGTTTGGGGCAAATTTACTGATGTCGCCATCTCCACATGAGTTATAGATACATTACGAATTTCACGTTCCCTTCCAAAAGTGGGTCCCGTCACATTGAATATACGAGACATGGGCTGCGTTCTTGGAACCGTCGCTGCAGCTTGGCGTATACACAAACGAGCACTTGTGCATAAAAGATCAATGAATAAAACTGGTCGGTATGAGCCTCCCATCATCTCAGCATACTTAAGAATATCGTCAACGTCACCATCATACTCGACATCAACCAAAAATGTGTCATTATTCTCCAACATCATGTGAAATACACGTAGTTCTGTACCATTTGTTAAGTCAATACGAAATGAGTTTGCAATCATCTTGACCAATCCATTAAATATCAAACCCATCTCAACTCTCATGGATTTCACTACGAAATGAGTTTGCAATCATCTCGACCAATCCATGAAATATCAAACCCATCCCAACTCTTATGAATTTCACCCGACCTCCCTCGTATCAGACTTCCTTGCCATCCTTAACAATCTTCCCACCAACATGGTACAAGCACATTACTTCCATTTCTTCGACTCTCTTCAAAAAAGAAGAATAATTAACATTACACATGAATAATACACTACTCCTAAATAGACACAACAGTGTGACATACACAAAATCAAAATAAAAAATTGCTCCTCTAATCATATAAGATTAGGGTATACTCACAATGGTCGAGATGGAGTGGCAACGAGGGAGGAGGCATGACGGGACCACCGGTTCGAGGAGACCACCGGCTCGAGGGGGCGGAATAGGACGAGGATGAGGTGGCTGGAGGAGGCGAGGGCTAGGGTTGGAGATTGCGAGTGTTGGGAGGAGGCGGGTTTGTACGCGTGGGGGAGGGGGTGGGTCGCGACTGGGGCTAATATTCAGGCCCTAGTCGTGACTTCAAGTGACGGCTTCCTTCGAAGGGAGCCGTGATCTCAAGTCACGGCTCCCTAACTGTACTTAACAAAATATATATTCGCCTGGGGGTCCCGTGGAATAAGTTTCCACAGCACCATTGATGTTTCTTCTTAAGATTGTCAAATATTAAGTTGTTTTCTTTGAATTCTTTGAATTCAAGATTTGATTGAGAAACGAATTTGATTAAAAAAGAGGAAATGGATGACTTATATGTCACTCACAGAGGATATCAAAGTTAGCATGAAAAAACGATTTCCAGAGGAGCAGGGTATAACTGAGAACTTGGCTACTTAGCTTGTGCGGGATGAATTCGTGTGTTTATCAAGAAAGCTGGCCAGGGTAGAAGAACCTTTGGATGGTTGAGACTCCTGGTGCTGGAGAGACGGAAAGTTCATTGTGGAGTTTTTTCTTCTCTACTGATGCCAGTTACTAATGAGGTATCTCGCAATTGTGCAAGAATATGGGGGTGGAAGGTGTCCATGAGGATAAAGGTTTTCTTGTGGACCTTGAGAAGAGGGTGTATTACGTTGGGGGCCCGAAGAGCGAAGTTGTTCCTTGGATGTGATGAGGACTGTAAGCGAAGGGTTCTCAGAATCCTAGAACTTCATAGGGGAGTTGCACTAGAGAATTTTGATGCATTGAACTGCTTAGTGGAGCTCTATGTTGAGGTCACTATTGGACTATTTCTTTATTCGTCTGAGATGCTACAACATTTTCATATCTCTCAGGTGAAGGGTGTGATCATGCCTTTGTTGGATGGATGGCATGCCAAAGCTTTGGGAGTCTGGATAGGGGATGTGTCACTCTTCCTACTTTAACTTTGAGAGGGTTTGGTTGTTGGACTACAGTTATAGGGAGATATGGTAGAGTAGTTCTGGAGGGGTCTTGAGGTGGGTGGTTTTGCAGGGTGCCATATGGTGTCAAAGCTTACATCCTTGAGAAAACTCCTTCAAATCTCCAGGAGGCAGGCAGTGCAACCATATAAGCAGAGGATGGTATATGGACATTTTGGGCTCGTTTGGTTACCGGGTTACCCCGGGATAACTTGGTTTACCCTCCTGCATTTTTGGGTTGGAATTTCATCACATAATCAATGTGACATTACATCACATTTCTCATTCCAACCCTTTCCAACCCTCCTAATCATCCAAACATCTACTATTCACAGGAGGTTACTCCAACTCAACCCAACCCAGTTAGCAAACGAGCCCTATGTGATTGAGTGGTTGGGCACATGCAAAGATTCCAAAGATCTCACAACCATTGAGCTTACTTCAGCAGAAGGTGGCAGGGAAGGAGGATCGAAAGCTGATGGGAGTAGAGATAAAGATCCAGTCAAGCATGGATTAGGGAGGGAATGCTAACACAACCTTTTCATGTGGTAAAATTGAGTGTTGACTGGAGTTCGGATGTCCAGCTTCTTTCAAGGTGTTCATATGGTTGTTCAGGCAAGATCATGTGTTGACAGGAGGTCGGATGTCCAGGTTCTTTTGAGGGATGGATGGCTCTTGCCACTGGTGTTTGAAGTTTTTTTTTAAATTTTTTTGTTCGATTGAAGTTTCTTGAAGATACTGATCACATGTTCTTTCTTTGTGATTCTTCTTGCGGTGCGACGAAACCTGGACATGATTCCTACTATCTGTGCTTCTATCTTCTTTGAATCCATGAATCAGCAGCATGTTCAGATGGATGCTGTCAGGATTTTAGTCGCAGCAATTTTTTGGACACCATCTTTGGCCAAAAACAGGGCGATCTTTCACAATGAAAGATTCACTATAGAGAATGTTATAGAGCATGCTAGGATCCTATGGGATTCGTGGTCTTTGTAACTGCAATGTATTAAACTGCAAAAATAAAGTTTTTGGGTAGGCGTTCACCCTTTTTGCTTTAAAAAAATGAAAAAGCAAATGAAATGAGCAACGTTCCCAAGCTTCTAGCTTTTGAAATAACCTACATATGGAAGTGCTTTAGTGACGCCCCTCATGAAAAGAGATGAACATGATGGAATCAATTATTTGCCCATAGCAAGTGAAGAGGGTATAGTTGCCAAAAAGGTAGTGTTCTACACTTTAAGTTCCTTCACCTGCCTGGCCGTCCTCTTTTCTTTACCCTTTTTACAATGGAATTATTGGCTATTTTTAAAGCAGCGTCTCACTTTAGGCCTTTGATACGACACTTTCATCTTTATAATTAAAATAATATTAGTATTTAGTTACGTGTATGTTCCTAGAGATATTAAAAATTACATTTGACGCCCTTTGAGATTTGTATTTCTTTGGACATCATTGGAGTTTTCTGTATATCATCAGCATATATTCTCCTAGTTTAATCTCCACAGAATTTCAATAACTATTTCAAATTTTTTGTTCAGTTTATTGAGCTCTAAACCATGCACCAGATCATAGTCAATAGTTCATTCCAACATCTCTGGTCTCTCTGGAACTTTAAAAAGGTCATTATCCTACTTATCCTCAGAATTGAAACATAGTGTTCTTTGTTTGTATGTAATTGTTTGATCTCTCATCTGGTCTTTATCATTCATTTAGGACATGCCATTATTTATGCATGTGAGTAGTTGTATTTAGTTTTTATTGATTTTTCCCTAACCAACCCATGCTTGATGTTTTGTTTATCAAGAAGAATGCATTTTTAAGCATAAGTACATGATCCTTTGTCTCATAAAATAACCGCAAGACAAGGCCACACTGACCGTTTCACTTTTTTTATTATCTACAAGAAATAGTTGCTTTAAAAATTTCAAAAGGTTCATTGTCATACCGCTGAATGAAAATGACCCTTCAACCGTGGCCTCGATCTATTCATGATATGTATCATATTGTTTGCCTCCCACTAGAAGGAAGATTAGATCATTTTCATTAATAGTGGCAGTTCCAGCTGAGGTTGGGTTTGTGCCATACTGGTTTGGTTTCTGTAATGATCTTGTTACAGATCCTTCTTTTTGTGTTGCGTGTTCTTAACATCCTTGCTCCTTTGATAAACCTCTTTTGCACATATATTGTTGACAGTGGAAGATTTGACACCATGGACATGGTCAGTCATGTCTTCCACTTTGACAAGTTTCTTCTTACAAATTACACCTGAGGTCCTCTTTGTACTGGGTAACCTATATTGGCTGTTAAAATTTTTCCAAAATCCTTCATCTTTTAGAGTTTCAGTATGCACGTATCCGAAACGAAGCTCATCAACCTGATGATCAATCGAAACATGTCTCCAGACATGACTTAAGAAGTGGGAACTGAGGTGTACATCAAGGTGGTGAGAGTTGAGCCTCGTTCACTTTTCTTATTTACTCATTGTTGCATTCACATTTCTTATTTACCCATATTGTTGCGTCATATAATTTTACAACCGTAATCTTATAAACTTTTCAACATGGATTTGACCAAGAATCCATGTAGTCAACCCTACTTATAGTGGGAAAGGACTTTGAATAATCTTATAAAAATTATAATCTAATTGTTGTAATACAAATTAATAGTGTAACTCTGCTTGCTTGTGATTTTCTGCACATAAACGTAGTTTGTGTTCTCGACATATTGTTAATTAAGATATTAAATATAAAGGCTGTCCAAACTGTTTCCATATGTTTATTGTTGGACATCCTTGTAATATTGGTGTATCTGTTTAACTACAATTTAACGTGTTTATTCTGTTGTTTATTGTTATTGGCTCAGTTATTTTTCCAAGCAGAACTGTACCTATTTTGTCATGGTTTTGTTTTTTATGTTTGAGATTATGCGGGTTTTGAATGCATTTGTTTACGTATGGAATGGATTTTCGTATTCCTTTACTAGGAAGTAAGCTCTCTTTTTTTAAAAAATCCGATTTTCAACGTTGCTTGTGTACTATAAAGTTATTTTCTGATGTACAGTTTCCAGAGTGCATATCCATCTTGGAAGCCATGTCCTCCTGGCGAGCAGTTTCTGTACAACTTGTGCAGTTTTAAAGAACAGCAACTGAACCGAGAAACCCGACATGGTTATTCTTTTAGTCAACCTTGGACTGACCAGATCAACATCAATCAAAGATTTCCAAATAGGGATTCAGCTTCCGATGCAGAGGTTTCGAGAAGGCAGGCGTACAACCTCAGTTCCCTCTTATCAATAAACCCTGAACCGAGAACCTACCCATACGTGTTGGATTGGTACTATGTTACGCAGACTGGTGTGCCCGCCAATGATCTGACAAGCTCTCATCCATTGCCAACTGAGACTGTCGTTGAGATCACCAGAGATGCATGGCGAAGTCGTCCAGAGTCGGATGACATCAATGTAAAAGTTGAAGGAAAACCAACTTTATTCCCATCTATGGAGAGGTTAAATAGCCATCTGGGCACATCCACCTCTAGGCCTTTCTCTCGCAGCAGCGTATTTCGGCACCATGATCCGGACCACCTTGAAGAATCTAACGAGTACCATTGGTGGCGACGAGACCGTCCACAGCCTTCTGGTCCTGAGACCAGCTTTATTGAACCTCCCAATTTTGGGCACCATGACCTGTATCACCACCTCGATCATATCTCCGACAGAAGTGGGGATGAGAATCAGCAAGATGATAACTCATGGCACCAGCAAGAAGATAACACGGGGCTGGATCTCAGAAAATCGCGCGAGTTATCACGGACGACGTATATGGACGATTTTGATAACGAGGAAGCGTTCAGTCTTCCGTTCACAGATATTTATAACACAGGCCCACCACCAAATCTTCCGTTCGGTCCACCAGACATCTTGTAGCAGTACACAAAGCTTGCGTAGCTCGCTCAGGGGTTCTGGAGGCCCTTCCAGGCAAGTCATCTGTACACGTTATACATGACATCTGACTCCAGCAATGGTGTCTTCCATTCTTTTGTACATAAAATTGATTGCAGATCACCATCATCAAAATTATCTGATGGATGCGTGAATACGCAAGCAATGGCTAATGCTGTAAAGGTCGATAAACGTCTGCAGTAGTAGAACATGGGACCAGGTTCTAGATAGATCTGATGGTAGATTTTAGGTTTATTAGTGGTAGATCTGGTGCTGCATTGGGTACAGTTTACCTTTTGCCATGCTGACTGCCATCAAAAAGATCCACAGTAAATGCTTGAAGGTGCCATGCTTATTTGGTGCCAAGATTATGAAGCAAGGTGGTTTTAGTTTAGTCTGGTGTTTGCATGGTATCTCTCTTCTTTAATTTGACATATTTTTTTTCCATTTTTTTCGATGTTCTTATCTGGAAGGATCGAATAGTGATTGTGCGTCCAGCCGGTGTGTTAATCCACAATACGATATGCGACTATCTTGTTAATCACATGTTTGTTCCTTAAACATTCAGGGTCAAGATGACATCTTCATCTGGTTGGTTTGGTTGCCAAAATATTGCTCGGAGGATCACATAGGTAAAGTATCTGTATAAAACGACAAATTCCGATATCGAATGCAGGCTTCTAGTAGGGGTTTCTCGAAAGCTCAAGCTTGATGAGCTTAACATGGACTTAGCTCAGTATAAGTTGGTGAGTTGGCTTAGATAGCTAATGAGTTTGAGTTTTAGGTATCATATATGGGGATGATGTTGTAGAATGGCCTCCGTGGCCGGCGTGCCGGGTCTCACGAAGACCCTAACCGCAAGGTTGTGGTGGAAGGAGGCGGACGTGGTGAAGGTTTATGCCTGATATAAACCTCTCCATAGGGAGGGGAAGAGCATCGATCATCAGGAACCTCGCTCTATTGGAGCCCCCTTTTCGATCTACCACTCGCTCCTCTCTCTCTTGTTCGTTCAAAGATCAAGATCGGCGACGACTTACTTCGACGCTTCACTGGTATCAGAGCTCACCCCCCGATCGTTGTCTTCATCAATCGCCTTAGATAGCTAATGAGTTTGAGTTTTAGGTGTAATACATGGGGATGATGTAGCTATAGTAAGGTTGTTGCAAATGGCTGCAACAATCAATAACATACATTCATGTTGTGAGAATCATTGGAAGTTATTTTTTCCTTTCACATTACATATGCATAAATGTGAGAAAAGTTGGATAGAATCTCATTGAATTCTTTTGTCTTGGGGGCTGTTCATTTAGGAAATACGCAGGAATAATGATGGGAATAAGAAGAATAAGGATTTATTCTCTGTTTGACTAGAAATATAGGAGTAAGTAAAATAAGGTAGAAGAAGGGTAGGTAAGGTGGAATAAAGATTGGAATAAGGATGGAATAAGGTGAAATAATGAGATGTGGATGGAAATAGCCGTACTTTTGGAACCGCGTCATACGGGGGATTGATCTCTTATGTCCGTGCTTATTCTTTAAACGAATATGGCCTTAGAGAAAATGATGGGGGAGGTAATGGAAATAAAATCTCGAGCTATTTAAATCTCCACTGTAATTATAGCAGATTCAAACCGTGAAGGCATGCTATTAATTTATAGCAGGTTCCATGAATGATAAAATAACAGGTAAAGAAAATAATACCCTGTAGTGTATAAAAAATAACACCCCATGAATAAATTAACATGTTATGCAAGGAAAATAGCATACTATGAAGAAAATAGTATGTTACTAAAGAGAAATAGCAGGATCATGAATGAATTAGCATGTTATTAAAAAAGTAGTATGATATAAATTACAAATAGTACGATCATTAAGAAAACTTGCATTATATCGATTAGAAATAGCATGACATGAAGAAAAAGGTATTCTACGAACGAGAAATAGCAGTATTATGGGGGAAATAACATGATCTAGAAAAGAAATGGCATGCTAATAAAAATATTATGCTACATATGAGAGATAACAAGGTCATGAAGAAAATAGCATGCTATAGATGCTAAGCAGTATCATTTGTGCTCCTCTGTTACTTTGGTAATCAATAAATTAAATTTAATCATGGTTTAACCAAATCATGGTGTAGTTAAGAGGGTCATATTCAGAAAAAATCCCCCACATCCCCTTCACTCTTCCTCCGTACTCATCCTCCAACCCTTCCTCCTCCTACCACCTCCTCTTCCATCCCCTTCTCCTCCACCGTTCACCATCAACAACAACATGTCGATGACAAGGTTGTGGGTTCTTGGTTGATGCATAGAAGTTCTAGAAGTAGATGGGGCGAAGTAGAGGAGGAAGCAGATGAGTAGGGAAGGTGGGGTGGGTTGGAGGAGCTTGGGACGCAAGGGAGGCGTAGGGTGGAGGAGGGCGGATGGCAAGGGGAGGAGCTCGGGGAAGGAGGGAGGCACAGGACAGGGCGGAGGACGGAGGAGGGATAGGTGCGAGGGCAAGGGGGAGGCGTGGGATCGGAGAGGAGGGGCGGAGGGAGAGGGGCGTGGGCAGGGGGAACTGGGGGTGGGAGGGAGGTGGGGGGTGGAGGGCAGAGGGGGGGGGGTGTGGGGGCAGGGGGAGGCGCGAGATCGGAGGAGGGCAGAGGGGGAGGTGTGGGGGAAAGGAGGAGGCATGAGGTCAGAGGAGGACACAAGGGGAGGTGCAGGGTCGGAGGGAGAGGTGTGGGGGCAAGGGGGAGCTGGGGGAGGGAGGGAGGCATGAGGTGGAGGAGGGCAGAGGGGGAGGTGCAGGGGCAAGGGGAGGCATGGGGGTTGGAGCTCGGGGTGGAGGAGGGGGGGGGGGGGGGGGGGGAATCGAGGCAGAGGAGGCGACATAAGGGCAGAGGGAGGCGTTGGGGCCGAAGGGAGGAGCTGGGGGTGGGGGGAGGAGGCGGTGGAGGAGGATCAAGATGCTGGGGAGGAGGAAGAGAAGTGGAGGAAGAGGATGGAGGAGGAGGAAGAAGAGGATAAAAAAATAATCTTTTTAATCTTTTTAATTTAATTTCCATTATATCCCCAAAGTTAATGCATGTTTGTGTTGGGAATGGACGACAACTTACCCGAGGAGCACAAGTGATAGAAAGGCAAGAAGTCAGAGGTGCATCTGATATTCTCAAAAAAGAGGGGCAAACTGAAATTGCAATATCTCGAAGAGGCACACCTGGTAGAAACTCTAGATTCAAATCTTAAAATCAACAAACATGATTTATATTTATAATAGTGGTTTGCACATGCTATAAAAAAGATGACAAAGGTGTAACACACATACCCCAAAACATAGTGTCATACTTAAAACTCACGAAGTGTGGGTGTGGTTTATAAGTGGTGGGGATTACTACTTGACAACTTAGGCTTAAGTATTTTGGGTGGTTGTCAACGGGTCCATTTGAGCCCGAACTCAACAAGTTGTCAGAGTCAGTTTTCCTCGATAACGAACCGATGACCTAAACCCGAGACGTTACAATTGATAAATGAAATTTATAAAAAAATTATAATCGACTTTGATATAATTGTGTGACTTTGATATAATTGTGTGTGTCAAAATATAAATAAATGAATATGATAGCGAATCAGATACACGTGTATATCTTCTGTGTACATCTCTTTTCGTCTCTTGTATCCCCTTTTTCCTCAAATGCTCTCGTGTCTTGCGGTTTTACTCCATCCGGACATCCACATCACCTTTCACCTGTAATGTCTGCCTTTATTAACACGACTCTACTCTACCTTAACAACGTCCACTCGAGCCCAGACGTCCACGAACTTGCAAATAATTTTTCGTTTAAATACTCATGTAAGAACATAATAATTAAATTTTATGAAAAAAATGTGTGACTAGATTGAATCAATCGACCAATCGAATGTCCAAAAAAGAAACGTTAATTAAAGATCCAACCCCATCAGATGCCTTCCGGTGCTAGGAAGGAAGTAGTAGTAGACCCTTGTTCTTTTCGGCTGAGCCTAGTTCCGGAGAGCCGTCGCCCTGTATAACCGGAATGAGCCCTAGGTCTGTCTAAGGGATGACCTGACTAAAGCATGGGGTTTCAGACGAAGACGAGCATTTGAATATTCTGAAAAATGTCATTGGCTCGTCTGCTTATCGCATCTTGAGTTACTTTCTGCTAGATGAACAAACCAATTCATAAGAAGTCATAACATGACCATGTTGCGAATTTCAAGATTAAGCAATGATAGATGAAAAAATTACAACTGATCCGGATATATTTACATGCATCAAAATATGAAAATAAGTATGGTAATTAATCAGATACGGATATATCTACATATCTATTTGCATCCATTTTCATTTATTGTATCCACCCTTTTGCTCGAGCCCACACATCCACATATATAAATATTTTTGTTGTAGAATTTTGTAAACAATTTTTCATTTGAACTCATGTAAAAACATGGTAATTAAATTTGTGACAAAATTGAATGACAAAATCAATCGATTAAACAAATATCCGAACAAATGAATTCACAAAGGAGTGATAACATAAACATGTCATGAATTTCAAATTTGATAAATAAAAATTTATGAAAAAAATTATAATTATCACGGGTATGCATTTGCTGGTCATTTATCTAATATGCAATCAATCTCCTTTTAACATGGATTATATTCCCAACTGATCAAAAGATATAGCTAAACACATGTATCAAGTCAAAATTACACTTTTGCATAGATGCATGTGAAACAAAAAAAGTTGCACTGGACTATTTATTGAGTATTTTGCCAGTTTTACAATGTAAAACTGAATAATAACAATAATAGTATCAATAATAATATATGAAGAAAAGATAAGGTTGTAAATCAAATGGTGGGGGGGAAGTTTACCCTAAGTCATGAATTTCTGTAATTCAAACTCGCATACAAGGCTCGATTATATGCGGCTTATATCTCGACCGAAGACGAATGTCGTAGCCCAATTAATGGCCACGTAGAACCTATTCCTCCAGCTGATAACACGAGTCAAGTAAGCAGACCTCCAAACGAACCAACTCACGAATCCCGCGAGAGATATCCCCTTCCCCTCCTGGGCAAAACGATCCCGGTTAGCCCATGATCCAGCATTGAGGAGCTGCCTGCAAAGGAACAAGAAAAAAACTTACTTTGCTTTGCCTGAGATCCACCAGTGCTTTGTATCTCCCAACACTTGCCATGCTTCCCAGGTGCTTATAGACAAACGGATTCCCCAAATCGACATCCTTGGCCGAGTTTGCATGCCCCCCGCCGGCTTTTCCAATTCGGTTCAACAGAGCTGCCAGGTATTTCCCCTGCCTCTCTGCAACCTGTTTCAAAGCCCATGACTTTGGGATAATTCTACAGTTGATGTAAACTCAATCCAGCTTAGTTCAAAGATTCCAGTTACAGATAAACTTTGGACCATGATTCAAAACAAAATCAAGCACTACCACCGTATTATAGGGTCGAATGATCTTCAAATCCCATGAATAACAAAGATATGCTTGTTAGAAAAATAAACATGCGGAAGAGAACATGGAAAAGGAATAAAGAAGAATAAGAATAACGGGATTTAACGTGGAACCCTACTGCGTAAGGAGCGGGATTAAACCACGGGAGAAGCCCTCAAAGGGGCATATGCTTCATTGCTTTTTCTCAATGGTTACCGGAGGTTTGGGGCTCCTTATATAGTCTCCACAGAGCTTCCAAGTCCCACCACTGGTAGATGTGGGACTAAACATGTGGATAGGGTAAATGGATCTCTTCAGGATCCATTTACCCTCTTACAACTCATATGGCGCACAACCAAATACTCCAACAATGCTGATTTAGTGTTTATGGGCCAACAAACGGTTTAAGTGCTATTGTCAAATTAAATAAATCTCTTCGAGTTGAGCCACATTTTTTTTGCAGGAAAGAGTGCTTGAAAAAACTCAGAAGTGAATGCAACAGCAGGACAAAGCAGGGAAAAGGTAGAAAGATTCACAATCTGACCTGGGCTAATGCTGGAAGTGGGGGTTTCCCTGTACTCTCCAAGAATCCACTACAATCACCAATAGAGAACACGTCTTGTTCTGTAGGCACTCGCAACCATTCATCAACACCAATCCTAGCATGCATACATAATTACTAAGCTTGTTGACTGAAATATGAAGCTTTGGAAATATAATCACCAAAACCAGAGAGCCAAATGAGGCAAGAATTGCAATTTTTTAAAAAATTTTAACGAACCTTCCACCTTGTGACTTAGGAAACTGTAATGAACTTGTAAATGGGGAAGGACCAACACCAGTGGACCAAACAAGCAGGCCATAGGGTACTTCAGTGCCATCATCAAGAATTATTCTCTCTCTCTGGACATCCTTTACAACTCCACGAACAAGGCGAACACCTGACTGCAAAATCACAGTGTCTTGCTCAATGATGAGATACGCAACATCATTGTCATGGTGTATCGTATTCATTATGGTGTATCGTGTTCATTGTTGAGATCCAGCAAAAACCTCGTATCATAAATATAGATTCACACTTTGTTGAGTCATGCATAAATGTATCGTGGGTGTGAAAATATTTAACCGTGATGCCTATATAACGTACTCAGTTTATTGTTCGGTATAGTCAAACAATAAACTTTGTCCTGGATTATGAAGGAGGGGAAGTCATGAGCGCCGGGAGAGAGCCCCGGTAGAGAGATTCCTGGGAAAGGGAAGGGGCTGGTGGTAGATGATCTCTCGGAGCAGGTTGAGGGTCGGGTCCTAGAAAGGGCCACCGATAAAAGGATGGATAAAAATATAGGTTGGGGGCGTTGTGGTGGTTTTTCTCAAGTTTTTGGGGCAGGCGGCCGTAGCTCCGGGGCATCTTTACCAGGGCTGGCTGCTAATTGAATTGAATCATTCGACTTCGATTAGGATTCATTCGATAAAAATGCGAAAAAAGTTCGATTCGAAATCAAATGAACTGAATTTGAATTTAACTTGTGGATTCAATTCCCAAATGAATCGAATCTGAATTCACTTAGATTCATTCGACAACAATTCGATTCGATTCGATACACACACATATAATATGGTATGGATCATTATATATATGTAATAAACGTAGTATATATTTTTTAAAATTCCCATAAATAATACACAACTTAATATAATAGATAAAATTTTCATCATCGTATTCTAAACATCCCAATTTTGAGATGCCTATTACATACACCATACCCCCTTTTTACTCCCCCGAATTCTCTCTCCCCCTTGTCACTCATGAGAAAAAACCCTATCATTTGCTTTTGCTCTCCAATGCCGCCAACTCCAACCTCCCACTCCTGCTCGCTCTCTCCAACATTGCTAGCTCCAGTCTCCCGCTATTGCTTGCTCTCTCCAGCGTCGTCGGCTCCAACCTCCCGCTTCTTCTCGCTCTCTCCAATGTCGTCGGCTCTAGTCTCCCGCTCCTCGCTTCCACCATTGACAACACCACCCTCCCAGTTGCCAACCTCACCACCATCTCCACTCTTCCACGCCGTCGACAACGACACCAGTTCTAAACTCACCAACGTCGCCATCATCTCTCCATCCCCCCAGCAATTACTAGTATTACCACACACCCCTTTTTACCCTAAAAACTTAAGATTTAGGTTCTATCTAATTAATTTATGTTATTCTAAAATACATCATCTACAAACAAACGCATACTAAATTTTTAAAAACCATCCCGATGTCATAGATTTCAAATTTCTAATAATATTTTCCTTAATCACAATCTTAATCCCCCCATCTATCGTAATATCCAGATCTTATGATAAGGACAACCAAGCATTTGAATACAAATAATATCTTAGAGACAATTAAGGTATGAACATATTTCATGGATTTCAAGCTTTGCCTAAACGACTAAATGTGCAAAAGATCATAACTGCAACTAAATTCCATTTCTCATCAAGATTACAATGAGACTAGGTTATCAAGAACGAAATATCATCATAATCTTTAATAAGCCAAACTATGCCCCCATAAGAATGCATTGAAGTGAGGTAAGTATGAATTGTTCATTGATGTAGAAAAAATGTTACATAATAAAAATTTGAAGATCAGAGCCATGTCAACTGAGTTCTTAGTCAGGTCTGCCGGTTTTTATACACCTCGGATGTGGATTCAACTCCATAAGTCACAGTTCACGTCGACCTTTTAAGATTTTGATGGAACTTAGTGATGTTTTTTTCTTAGATATCATGGAGATAGGTCGACAATGGGGGGCAATATATGGAAGATTCTTTAGAGAAACGTGGAACACAATCTTCTGGTTATTGTTTTGGACATGTATATCTATTAATGTATATTTTGTATTTCTATATTGGTATGAAATTTATTAGTTGAGTATGTGTTTCCATTTTACTTTTAGAAGTCTAATTCAAACATACCATCTTCTCAAGATAGGATCCATAAGAGGGTCATTGGGCATGATGATGATATTAATGAAAAAGTGGAAGAAGAGGTTGAAGAAATAGAAATTTGATTCTTGAAATAATTAACAAGATTGATAGAAAGAAAAGATGGAGATGCATTGATTGAACTTCCATCATAGGTACAAAAAGAAAAGATCAATGGTTTATCAAAATGTCAACAATTATTTTTTCTTTATATATTCAATTCACCATAGGTACAAAAAAAGCAAATGAGGATTGCAAGAGACATACATGGATGACAAAAGTTAGGTACTTTAATGCAATTTATATTATCTATTGAAATTTACCATTTTTGTTAAAAGTTTTTTACTTTCTTTAATTATTTTTTCACAAACTAGTATCACAAAGTCTATTCAATTTTTTGAAACTTAGAATATTATTAATATAATTTTTATTATTAGTTACATTATTAAATAAAATTCTAATTCGATATAAAATGAATCGAATTTGAATATTCGAAACTCCAAACCAATTGAATTTGAATCTAGATTAGAAATTCGTTTAATATTCTATTTGAATTCGGATTCGATAATTTTGTAATGAATTGAATCTGAAATTAGGTAGATTCGAATGTATTCGATTCGATTAGCACCCCTAGCGTTTGCGATGCTTCAAGTGCAGAATAGATGGACATGTGGCACGAAGTTGTGCAACCCGGTTGCCGGTTTGCTTCCAGTGTCGCAAGGCATATTCGGAGGAACTGTTCCTTGACTCTGGATATAATGAATGTCGACTCATAGTATGGGAGAAGGCTGGAGGTGGCTTTCGCTTGTCAGGATGATTCAGTCGACGGAGTCTTAATCGCTGAAGTTAGTAGGGCCGATCTCTTCGTGGTGCTCGAGTTTCTGACATAAAGGGCGAGCGGTGGGAAGTTTGGAGGATGCAATTTGGCTTTCTTAAATGTCCCTTTGTGTTCACGGCATTGAGAAGGATGAACTTTCACTGTTCTTATCTGGTGGCGGAGGACTCTTCCCCCAAGATGTCTTGGTGGAAGCCTTGGCTTTGGGATGGTGTGTTGGAAGTGACCGATTGCTAGCTGCTGGAAGTGCGGGGGCTTCGTGTGAGGTGACGTGGTCTCCAGACTGTCCGGGAGGCTCTAAAGTCAATACGGGACGTGGAAGTGGTCCTCCGTACTGGGTTACGCCTGGGGGGAGGTGGGACTGGAGCTGCTTGTGCAGATGACGGGTTCTCCAAAAACGGTGCATGATCGATTTCCAAGTGGGCAGGCATGTTTTTGACTTGAGCTTGCAGTGGTGCATGGCAGGTTAAGCTGGAGGGAGGTGGAGAAGAGTGGTAGTGAGATGGGGAGACTAAGGAAGGTGGAACATTTGGTGATGCAGCCGAGGAGTTCGCCGATCTCGGTAGGTCTATGTGGGCCGAAAGTGCAGGCAAAGCGATTGGAGGAGATTAGTACGTCGGAGATGGATTATCCGATGGCATGATGGCCCTTACGGGACTCTCGGATTTCTGCTTCAGTTACATCATGTGATTTTCGGGCGAAAAGTCACGCGCTTTCTAGGAATGGCCCTAATTTGAGGTCGTTTCGATCTTTGATTAAAGGATTTGGAAACAATGTAGCGAAGTTATCGAGTGTGGGCTCTTCTTGGTTGGGCATGTCTATGGATCATGTTAGAGTTATTATTTTGATATTTTATGTTATGTAAGCCTTAGGGGTATTATGTACTTTTCCTCTTGAGCTCTCTAGGGTTTTTTCTTTATATACGAGACCCTAGACCTATGAAATAAACAACTCATTCTCTCTTCTCCATATGGTATCAAAGCAACGGTCCTAGACTGGTGATCTGACCTAAATACCATCGTCATCACCAACCATGCCCGTGTAGGCCCTTCCTCATGACCTAGGGCTTCGTGCAGGGCATCTCCGCATCCACTTCTAGGAGCAGTCAACACCTCTTGAGATGCTGCCAACCCTTTCTAAGGCATTATCGGGCACCAACAACACCTCCAAAGGTGCCGCCAAGAGCAGACAACACCTTTAGAGGTGCCGCCAACCCTTTCTAGGGCATTCTGGCACCGACAACACCTCTGAAGGTAACAACAAATCATAAGGTCCAGGAGAACTCGGCGAAGCTCTAGAAGGGCAAGCGACACCTCTAGGTGTCGCTTGCCCTTCTAGGACTTCGTCGAGTTCTCCCGGACCTTCTGATTTGTTGTACTACTATTTTTTAGATCTCTTGCATGACCAGAATGTGAGTTTTAGGACCTCTTTCAGCCAGGATCGCCCTTCTCTAAGACCACCATGGCATCTTGTTCTACCAAGACAAAACCCTTGGTTATTGTTAGAGTATTTGGTTGTGCGCCCATTGAGTTGTAACAGGGTAAATGGATCCTGGAGAAGATCCATTTACCCCATCCAAGTGTTTAGTCCCACATCGTCTAATGGTGGGACTTGGAGGCTCTGGAGAGGCTATATAAGGAGCCCCAGACCTCATGTACTCATTGAGAAAAGTGCAATGCATAACATGCCCCTTTGAGGGCTTCTCCCGTGGTTTCATCCCGCTCCTCACGGAGTAGGGTTCCACGTTAAAATCCCGTGTTCTTCGTGTTCTTTATTGTTTTTCCATGTTATGCTTCCGCATTCTTCATATTTTATAACATGGTATCAGAGCGGGTTTGATTCTCGGAGATTTGTTCTTGAATTGTTCTTTATTTTTCGGAGAGTTACTTTTTGATAAAGATTTACATGTGAGTTTATTCAAGATCTGTTGCACGAGATCATCCAGCAACATATATTTTTTCTAGGTTTTCGTTTTGGAAACCCTAGATGTGCTGTCAAGAATTCCTCTGCATCAAGGCGTCGGTTCAGATTGCGCTTCCCTCGCGCACAAGCCCTCGTTCCAGGCGGCAGGGCGGCATCGGGCGTCTAGGCGCACAACCCTCAAGCTTCTGATCGGCGACGAGCCCCTCCTCCGCGTGAGGCGGGAGCCTCCTCCATCCAGGCTTTGACACCCCCTGCACGGGCTCCAGGTGACGAACCCCTTACAGGCGGAGCCCCTAGCGCAGACTCGCGCAGGTCCGCAAGACCCGCCGGTGGCGTGCAGTCGAGCCCTTCCTCGATCTCGCGAGCCCAGGCACGATCCTCCACAATGCGCATCTCTCCAAGCCATTCCAGTCCTGCAACGGCTCCCTCATCCCAAACGGCGGCACATTGCATCCCCATCGTAGGCGTGCGAGCTCCAACCACGCTTCATCTCATGCAAGACAACGCCTCTCCCTTTCCCCTTGGCGCACGACATACAGAGGACCAGGCGGCGGGCCCTTGCCCCCCTCTCAATCTCCGGGCGCTGGAAGCACAAGGATCTTCTCCCGATCCTCCATCGTGTGCAAGGGGCGGCGGTGCCCTCTCAAAGACGGAAGAGACAGGAGAGGGTTCCCGATTGGGAGCCCTAATTTGATGGGATGTTGTGAAGTCCCAAGTGGGCCATGGCTGGTAATTTCAAAAAAAATTCATGTTGGCCCAAGGGCATGCGACCACGGCAAAAAAAAATGGGAGGATTGGTGAAAAAAAAGGAAAATTGTGAGGCCCAATTCGACCGAGAGAATAGAGGGAGAGATTCCAGCCAAATTAAAAAAAGGAAGAAAGGCATTTGTTTCAAAAAAAACAAAAAAAGGAGAAAAAAGGCGCATACAAGAAAAAGCCGTACGCAAAGTTTGTCAAAAAAAGAGAGAAAAAAGGGAGAAAAAAAAGGCGCGTACAAGAAAGAATCGTACACAAGTCAAAAAAATTAAAATTAAAAAAAATGATTGAAAAGCCGTAAAAAAAAGTTAAACAGCTTGAAAAAAAGGGAAAGAGAAAAAAATGAAATCAAGAAAATGAAAAAAAAGGTTGCATGTTATTCTATTGGTTTCTCCCAACTTGATGTTTCATGATCTTATTCTATCAAGTATGGGAGAAAGGGGGAGTCAGAAATGACATATTCTTCATGACATCTGCACAACAGACCATCACTCCAGCTTTTTACAGATCATCCGTCTTCACCGAGCATCAACCTCTTCGACAGGGCGCATACTTCTTCTTTTGCGACCCGACTACTATTCCGCACTGGACTTCTTCTGCAGCGATTCTTCTGCAGGCACGACAGAGATACGTTCCGGTGACCTGATATCGCAGCAGTTCTACATGCATGACAGAGATATGTTCCGATGACCTGAAAGCCGCAGACTCGTCCTCGTGCGAGGTCTTCGACCAGCAGCGGACATGTGTTCTTCTTGTGATATATCGTGTGAAGATGTGTTGTTGTCCACATTATTGTGGCAGGCCAGAGTACTCCGACGAGGAGAATCATTTCCAGTTGCAGCGACTCTGACAGGCGCAGTTTAGAGCGCATGCTCTCCGACAAGGAGATTCAGAAGACTCACACTCCAGCCCGTTCGTCCTCCTCACCTGCACGGCATGAGAAGCAACGTCCTCGACTGCAGCAATGTGCGTGTTGGGTTGATATTGTCTGTAGTGTCCTGTAGCATTGAGTTGAGTTTATTTCTGTTTGTCCAAGCTGAGCATTGCATGCTCCAGCTTGAGGGGGAGTGTTAGAGTATTTGGTTGTGCGCCCATTGAGTTGTAATAAGGTAAATGGATCCTGGAGAAAATCCATTTACCCCATCCAAGTGTTTAGTCCCACATCATCTAGTGGTGGCACTTGGAGGCTCTAGAGAGGCTATATAAGGAGCCCCAGACCTCATGTACTCATTGAGAAAAGTGCAATGCATAACATGCCCCTTTGAGGGCTTCTCCCGCGGTTTCATCCCGCTCCTCACGGAGTAGGGTTCCACGTTAAAATCCCGTGTTCTTCGTGTTCTTTATTGTTTTTCCATGTTATGCTTCCGCATTCTTCATATTTTATAACAGTTATGAATATTATGGCGCAACGCACTACTATCAAACTTAAAGGCACATAAAATTACGTGCCTCGGTCTCGATCTTTTACAGTGTACATTGGTGGTCATAGAAAACTCTACATCCTAACTCGAGATCTTCAGATGAAAAGGACAAAGTGTACGATAACTAGGTGTTAGAGTTATTATTTTTATGTTTCATATTATGTAACCCTTGGTGGTATTTATGTACTTTCCCTCTTGAGCTCTTTAGGGTTATTATTTCTATACTCCAACTTGAGGGGGAGTGAGTTATTATTTCTATGTTGTATGCTATGTTATCCTTAGGGATATTTATGTACTTTTCCTCTTGATCTCTTAAGGGTTTTCTCTATATAAGAGACCCTATACATGTGAAATAAACAACAACTCACCATAAATCCAATGGGCATCGCGAAGCGGTGGGGTCCCTCAAGTCCTTGTGCCTCGAGTCCGTTTAGCTCGAGACGGATCTTTGGAAGAAAGCATGTGCAAGATCTGGTGGATCCCGAGCGTTGTAGCTTTTGGGGTTGACCAGAACACTTCATTTAACATTCGGGAAAAACTAGTGGCCAACGGTTTATTGGATCTATTGTTACCCGTTGGCACTCCCAAGAGCCGACGATGGTGTTGATGTCGATGCTAGGAAGCCTATGAGTTGTCACTGTGGCCCAATCTTAGAGATGAGGAAGGTGAGGAGCTAAAGAAGGTCCCAAGTGTTGCGGCTCAAAAGCAATTTGATAGGATTGAGAAGCATATGTTGGCAGCTGAGAGGACTTGTGGGCGAAGGCATTTGGCTTTGGGAGAAGGCGTGCAAAACCCCACAGGGGATCCGCTTCTCTCTTTCTCGCGAAAGAGGAGAATGTTGGAGGCTTGCAGGTGATTGGAGCGTGAATTGGAGGATCAATCTGAAGGGGTTGTTCTATTGGAAGGGAGAAAGGAGGTAAGGGAAGAGGATCCGACTGTGGAGGGCCAGCTAAGAGTTGTTGGCCGATTGGGTACCGAGCATGTAGAAGTGTGGGAGGTAAACAAGCGCGTGGGAAAAGTTGGTCGATTGGGTACCGAGCATGTGGAATAATGTGGGAGGTAACCATCTTTCAAAAATTTAAGTTGGTCCCTACAATTGGAATTGCATGTGTTCTGGTGCTTTTTTGGGATGGGGATGTCTTCCTCCTGCTGGAAGATAAGGTGGGTCAGCAAGTATGTTTTCATGGTGCTGGAGCGCAAATTTGGGGAGGGAAGGATGCTTCTGACGTCAGTGTATGGGCCATTTGGGGCCTAGCGTGATCATTTTTTGTGGGAGGAGTTGCGTCTAGTCAGAGGGGCATTCCCAAACCTCTCATGACTTATTGAAGGTGACTTTATTGTGACGATCTTTGGATCGGATACGCCTGGTGACCGAGGTGGGTAGGATATTGGGTCCGCAGTTTTCTAGACTTTGTTGGGGAACTAGTGCTTGAGGTGGCGGACACCACAAATTGGTTCTTCACTTGACGTAACAACTCTTCGGGGCTGTGTCTGGATCGTTTTATAGATTCCATGGAGTCGTTGGAGTTGTTTCCTCTATCTCTCTCTTTCTTTTGCTCGAGTGTTAGATCTAGGTCAAACCATACACCTATCTGTTGGGAGTCAGGAGAGGGGATGTTTCTTCGATCTTTGTTTAGGTTTGAGAGAGCTTGCTTGTTGGACGAAGGTTTCAGGGAGTTGGTTACAGAATTTTAGGGCTCGATGCAGGGGGTTAGCATCCCAGAGGTTGGCCCAAAAGATTAGGGGATTGAGGGGGATGTTGATGCAGCATAGGAGGGAGGTGCGACAAAAACATGAAGAGTGTTGCCTCGTGGAAGAAGCAAAGATTGCATGGTTGGATGGATTAGAAGAAGGACGAGGGCTTAGTTTGGAGGAGCAGGTGGCTAGAAGCAAACAACAAAAGGTTGTTGTTGAGGAAGATAAACGAAAAGAGGTGACGTGGTGACAAAGATTTAGGCAGAATTGGGTGAAGGAGGAGGATGCAAACATAAAGTTCTTCCACGCAGTGGCTAGTGGAAGGAGGAGGAGAAATTTGATCCACAACCTGCAAGTGGATGGGGAGAGGATTCGAGGGGAAGATGAGATTGGTGCAGCGTTTGTGAGTCATTCCCGCGAGATTAGCAGGTAGGTATCAATAATAAGAGCAAGATGGAGTGGGAGTGGGGCCCAGACCTTGCAGGCAGATCAGAGAGGTGCTTACGACGGATTTCTCGAGAGATGAGGTACGACATGTTGTTCTCGATCTTAATGCGGATGGGTGCCTTGGGACGGATGGCTAGCGAGTCTTCTTCTAGAGAGCTTTAGGATGTGGTGGAGGGTGATGTCATGTCTTTTGTCTGGATGTTTAGAAGTGAGAACCGTGGGTTGAAGAAATTGAATAGTGCTCTAATTTTCCTACTTTCGAAAAAGGAGGGGCAAGGAAGGTAGATGAGTTTAGGCACATTGCTTTGACCAATGCCATCTACCTTATCGTGGCTAAGGTACTGGATAATCGGCTCAAGGGTGTCCTTGAAGCCTCATTTTGCCAACCTATATGGCCTTCATTCCTAGGTGTTGGTTGTCGGATGGAGTGGTTATGGCGTCAGAAATTGTTTTAGATTGGAAACGGAGGGAGTAACTAGGTTCATTTTGAAGGTTGACTTTTCAAAGGTGTGTGACATAATGAGTTGGAGTTTTATCTGGGCCTCGTTGGTTAGGAGAGGCTTCCGGATATTAGGATTGATTGTATGAAGAGGTGTATTACTACTTCGTGTTCGGTGTTGGTTAATGGAAAACATGATGGTGGTTTCTTTCAATCGCATCGTGGAGTGAAACAGGGGTGCCGAGCGGGGTTCGATATTGTTTGTTCTATTTACAGATGCATTAGCAATTATTCCAGGGAGGGCCGAGTGAAACAACCATGGTGGGACTTGCAGAGGATGGAGGGTTCTATACATGTTACTCCATGGAGGGGATATCGATTCCGATGCTGCAATGTGTAGATGATACCATTTTTTTGTTAAGGGAGGTATGGCAGAGCGCATGGCAGTTAGAGTGGTTTTGGACATCTTTGGTGATTTGTCGGGTATGTAGATTAATGGAAAGAAGTTTGCTTCTGTTCCTTTTAACCTTACTGTGGATGATGTTTCAGTTCATATAGAGATTCTAGAGACCGCGCAGAAGAGCCTGTCTATTAACTATCTTGGCATACCATTGTTATGTGGGAGGACCAGACAGGTGGACCGGTTACCTGTTGTGGAGATGTTGGAGAAGAAGCTGACAGGATGGAAAGCATCTCTACTTTCGAGGAGAGGAAGATTGGTCCTGGTGAAGGCAATGCTCTCTGTTATTCCTATCTTTTTTACTTCTACAAGAGTGCTCCTGATAGGCATCCGTAAGCGGTTGGAGTCTTTGATGTATCGTGTCTTCTGGACGTCGTCCCATGATTGTTGGGGAGTTGCGTTAGCTGACTGGGATTTGGCGACAAAACCTATCGATGGTGCCTTGTAGTGCGGTAGTTGGGAGTTATAAATAATGTTCTGTCGGTGAAATGGGTAATGAGCATATGGGACAATGTCAACGATTTGTTGTCCCGATTGGTGAGATCGTTTATGGAGTGTCTTCCAGCCTGGGCATGCGTGTTAATGTAATGGTCTCGCCGACCACTTTTTGAGACAGTTTTGTTCGGTCCTGCCAGATCTAGTGACCTATATGCAGCTAATTTTGGGGTATGGTACATGTTTTCGATTCTAGGAGGATTGGCCATATGAAGGAGAGTTTTGTGACTTGTATCCCAGGCATTTTGCTCTGACCCAGGATAAGGATGCCATTGTAGTGGATGTTTGGTTTGAGGGATCATGGACACATTTTCACGGCATATACCAGATTAGATGTTATCATATTTTTTTGTCTATCTGGGTACTAGAGAGATGATATGTTCACGATCAAGGAAACATACAATGTTCATTGTGCCTGTGATGATTCCTAATAATGAGTCGCTCGAAATTGTGTTAGAATCTAGGGATGGCATATCCCTTTTAGGGTTCTTATCATCCTTTGGCTGAAGAGAGAAGATCATGATAGGAGTATGGCGAGCCAGGATTTTTTTAGAGTGGATGCTCCTTGTAGAAGGTGTGGAGAAGCAGCGGCAGATGTTGATCACATGCTCTTTCAGTGCCCTAGCTCGAAAGTAGCTTGGAGGATTCCTACTTTACTGGTGTCCAGTGGGATGATGTTTTTCGATTTGTTTAGGCCTCGTCGTCTCGATGTGCAGAACTTGGACGGATTCAACTGATTGACAGAGAAGGATCTATGCGCACATCTGGGCTATCTGGCTAGCTAGGAACGAGGTTGTTTTCAAGGGTGCCATATGTTATTGTGAAAACATTCATGAGCATGCCAATGCTCTGACTAAAATTTGGCACTTGTAATTGATGTCTATATATATATATATATATATATATATTCATTTTTTGGATGGATCTCTAGAGGAGATCCATCCTAGTTTTTTAATACACACACACATATATAAACTTGGTCCTGAATGAGGTCAGGCAGAGTTGTCCATGTAAGTCGTTAGCTTCCTTGTTGGATTATTTTGTTTGATTGAAATCCAAGCATGTTGACTGTATCCAAACAGTTTCTTGTTAGATTGAAGGTTTGTGGTTGTATTGAGGCATCCTACACAAGTTTGAGTGCGATCATTCGAGGTAGGAGCTTGTTTCACACAAAATAATTCTTGCATGTTTAATATTATATGTCATATGAAAAGTATACACATGATGGTATTTGATAGTACTTGTGTGACATCGTGCATCTGCATTGTTAACTATGATGATATCTTTTATTAGTTCTCCTTATCCATACATTTCAGAAAGGTCAATGATCGATGCAAAAACGGCAACGAAATTGTGATAAAAATACAAAAAATAGGAAGAGTCGGTTGAGAAGAAAGAAGATAAGAGAAGAAAAAGAAAAAAGTTTCCTGTTCAACAATTCATGTGTTTTCTTTAGAACCTGAGACTGTACAAAAATCTCAAAGCATATAAAAAAGTTCACGGAAACCGTGCATCCATCATAGGACCCGGCATCATTCAGAATCTTAAGTCCTACATTGTGACCATGAGATCGATCGAAACTAATAATTGATCTACCAACCAATTCCAAGTAATGATCAATAGTATACAACCATTCAAACATTGACGGACCAACCTCAGACACAATAATTACAGTAGACCAACCTCAGCCATTTCCTTTACAGTCAGTTTTCATAACATAAATTGTTTTATAAATTAAACATATTTTTACTCATAAATGTATTGTTCTCGATCAATTAAACTACATATTATGCGGTATCCCAGTTTCAAGATTGATCCAATAATGGGTTTTTTGTTGGGTTTGAAATATCCAATGATTGCTCTTTCCTTAGTTTAAACTTATGAACTAGCATATTATTTGAAGGTTATGAATTGCTATCTAACGCAAAGATGTGGAACTTCACCCTTGGATTTTTTTTTAAACATCGAAGGATGAGCATGGACCTCATGCAAAAAAAAATGAGATAATTAAGTTTACAACTCTCAACGATGTAAGAATACCCCCAACATCAATTTTCAAAAATTAAAAAGAACGCCCCAATGCATACAACATGTTTGCTCTATGTACCACATTCTTTACATAGTACCTCACATCCCCTGATAAGAACGGTAAGCTCTTATCTTGATGCCTCTTGTACACTTGCACCCCGCCATCACCTCCAAATCTAAAGCTTTGCCCAAAATGTGCCTAGAAAAGTTCTCTCCTAAGAATATTGCTCGAGGTCCCCTAGCACCATGCCCTCGAGCAGCATGACCATGACCAATGACGGGAAGTCAGAAATCTTCTCATCATATAGAGTGATGAATATGGGCAACCAAACTTGTACCCGTCACATATGAAGCATCCTTTGTTCTTAGATCCTTCTTCTTGAAGTACTCTCTTTCCTTCATTGGTGGCTCATGGGCAAAGAACTAGTATTATGCACAGGGTACACCTCACAACACTTTACAACGGAGGTATGGCCTCGGTGGAAGAAGGGACTTCTACCATGAAGAGCTTTGAAGGTGTCAAAGCTCGACCAAGGACATGTAGGAGCACGAAGGCGCGTGTTAAGAACCAACATGTGTGATGAGCTGCACACCAAAAGCCACGGATAAGAGAACATCCGTGCACAAGAAGATGGTTTAGAGCCATGGAGAGTTATGCAACATAGACAAGGTGACGGATATCCGTGTGGGTGAAGTGGTGACAAACCACCTTGCCAATGATCTTGCGTGGAGCCAGATATCGAAGATACTCGAAGCGTAGGAGGCGCTCAACAGTCAAGAAATGAGGACACCCATGAAGAAAGGTTGAGACGAACAACGAGCAAGCATGGAGATGTGTACTCCACAAATGAGAGTCAGAACTGCCACACACTAACGATTGAGATTTTAGATCATGACAGGAGGGTTACACCAAGAAGGGGAGCTAATGAGGAAGTTCCACTTCTCAAGGTGAAGGCTAAGTCATGAGAGGACCCGATGCTTCGTGAGAAAACCAAGTGTAAGAGGGGAAGTGATGCTTGCACCACCCTCCACCTTGAGACGCATCAGGAGGTGTACAGCAGAAGGATGATTGTTACATGGGGCTAGCTAAAGAAGGCATGTTCAGTTGAGGACAACTGAATCTTCAGGATGGGGAGGCTTGTCACACCCCCTAAATTCCGTGATCGAGAATATACGTGCAGACATGATGATGGATGCATGGACATGAGACTGTAGAGGTTTACGTTATGTTATGTTGCATTGTCACGTATTTCTTATTTACCTCATGTATGTCTATGTAATTTACCCAAGGGTTTTCTCTCTATATAAGAGACCCTAGGGATCTATGGAATACCACAACTGAGTATTCTTGACTCTGACATGGTATCAGAGCCAAAACCCTAATATAGGGTTTTCTCTCCACCGTCCCCCCACTTCCCCCCCTCTTCAAGCCGCCGCCGCCATCGCCAACGGGAACCCTTCCCTCCCGCCGTCGCCCACAGCCCTCCCCCCTCCCCGCCGCCTTCTTCTCCAGGCCCACAGCCCAGCCGAGGGTCTCCCCCAGCCGCCGCCGAAGGTCTCTCCCACCGCCGAGACCCTCCCCAACCGTCGAGGCTCTCTCCCACCGCCGCCGAGGCCTCCCTCTCCCGCCAGGGCTGAAATAAGCCCTCCCTCGGGCTCCTTCTTCTCGTCGGTCGGCACTTCTTCATCTATGGGTTCAAGTGCATAAAGTCTACATAAGCACTTGAATCCTATCCAGTCTTTGTAGACAACCGTTGCTTTGTCTATCATCCCCAGGTCTTCTTCTCCGGGAACATGTCAGACCAAAAGGTTGATATGCCCTCCATAGGTGCTTTTAAAGGTTCGGCACCAATAGTCAAAATGGACGGGACGAACTACGAACTCTGGGCTATGCAGTTCCTGAGTCTTATGAAGTCATGTGGTAAGAAGCATATTCTTACCGAAGATGAGCCGACAGAGAAGACGGGGATATATGCCTCATGAGAGGCTGATGATGCGTATGCCAAGGTCTGGCTGTCGGGGACGCTCACGATGGAGATTGCCAATGACGTCCTCCATCAACCCACCGCCAAGGCGATGTGGGATATTCTGGCTACTACATATTCTCATGTGCGGAACGAGACTAAGATGCTGCAGTTGCAGCATGATATTTATACCATGAAACAAAATGGAAGGCCTCTTCATTCTCTGTATACGTCCCTATGAGGGATGTTCGAGAAATTATATAGCACCATTCCGCTCACAGCCACACAGGAGCAGCAAAAGACGTTTCGCAATGCCACTACGGTAGGCGTCTTACTTGCTGCACTTGATCCGGAGTACGAGGCGGCCCGCTCTCAGATCCTCGCCGACGCAACTATTCCTCCAATGGAGGAAGTCTACAGGAGGCTCAGTCGTATCTTTGTTCCCTCCAGTGTAGCAACTCCACCTCCTTCGGCAATGGCGATTTCCAGAGGACGAGGTAGTTCGTCCTCATTTCGTGGCCGAGGAGGTAGCGCATGTGGTCGAGGAGGTCGTATGCATTCAACGTGCTCATTCTGTCGTCGCACTGGTCATTCCGAGGACACATGTTATTCCAAACATGATTTTCCTCCTTCGGCACGTGTAGCTGATCATGTTCAGGTTCCGTCAGCATCTACTCCAGATCACAGGTTTGAGGAGCTTGTGGCACGGCTTCGTGACATTATGCCACAGTCATCGTAAGAGGCTGCTGATACATCTGACGTTGCGGCTTCTGCGTCAGCGAGTACTTCTGCTACTGCCAGTACCTCAGGAAGTACTTCTGCCTTTCGTCATAACCACGATCTATCAGGTTGGATTGTCGACTCTGGAGCCACCCATCATCTCTGTCATGACAGAGATATGCTACAGTCCTACAGGGATATTCAGTCGAGTCGTTCCGTGCTCATAGCTGATGGCACTCATTCCCCTATTGTGGGTCAGGGGGAGATTTCATTATCACCCTCCATGCACTTACAGAATGTTTTACATGCACCTGAGTTCTCCATGAATTTATTATCAATTAGTCAGATTACAAAAGATTTGCACTGTCGTGCTATATTTGACCCATCTTCTGCCATTTTTCAGGACATACTAACGGGCATGGTGATTGGTTGTGGTTCTGAGCATAATGGCCTCTATCGTCTCGTACGGAACTCCTATGTTGGCGTCTCATTTCACTCTCAGGCTCCGTTTGGTTGCAGGGTTGAGCAGGGTTGGGTTGGCCCAACCCGGGGTATCCCTCCTTCTAACCCTCCTAACCCCTCTCACAGTTTACTATTCACAGGGGTATCCCAACCCAACTCAACCTTGCCCAACCCTACAACCAAACGAAGCCTCAGGGATCCGTTTCTCCATATACATGGCATCTTCGCTTTGGTCACTTCCGCTCCAGAAGATGTGTCACCTCCTGCCACAGATCTCTCCGAATTCTTCATTTCGTTGTGAAGCTTGTCAGTTAGGGAAGCATCATCGTTCTAGCTTCCCTGGTCGTCAGAGTCGGAGCAATCGCTCCCCGTTTGAGTTATTTCATATAGATATTTGAGGTCCTAGTCGTGTCCCGGATCATCAGTGATGCAGCGTGGGGCTTTTATCCGTTGCAAAAATCCATTTGCATCAATCAGGGACACAAGTTTTATCTCGTTGTGGTTGATGATTTCTCTCGTATCTCTTGGACTTTTCTTCTTAAGAATAAATCTGAAGCAGGAAGTGTTATCCAAAATCTTATCAATGAAGTGCAGAATGTTTTTTCGTCTATTGTTAAATATGTGCGCACAGATAATGCATTGGAATTCTGCACTCGTTCTCTTGCTCATTTTCTTTCCTCTAAGGGCATTATTCACCAAACTACCCGTGCTTACACATCTCAACAAAATGGTGTCGCGGAGAGGAAACATCGGCATTTTCTTGATATTGCTCGCACATTACTTATTCAAAGTTGTGCACCATTAGCCTGTTGGGGAGATGCTATACTTACAGCATGCTATCTGATTAATCGTATGCCTTCTTCTGTTCTTGTGGAAAAAGCCCCAATCTCTGTTCTCTTTCTTGATAAGGACTTGTTTTCACTTACCCCTCGTGTCTTTGGAACAGTCGCCTTTGTTCACCGCTTGTCTCCAGGACTTGACAAGCTCTCTCCTAGAGTTGTTAAGTGTGTTTTTGTGGGTTGCTCTCGAACACAAAAAGGATATCGCTGCTATGACCCTAGTAACGACAAGTACTATGTTAGTGCTGACGTTACATTTTTTGAGCCAGTTATGTACTTCTCCCCTGCAGGTGACAGGTTGGTTTCCTCCACATCTCCGGATGATAATGTCTATGTTCCTCTACCTCCAGGTCTGGGTCCATCTGAGTCCAATACACCACCACCGCCGCCTCCATATCATCCCATTCCACCATTCCCTAAGTTCTACACAAGGCGGTCGGGGCCTGCTCAATCTACACGTCAACCATCCAGCACGCCTCAGGTATGCTCCGATGCTATCACTAATGATGGGTTAAATAATGTAACGGTGCAGGAATCTTTGATACAAGGGGAGGATCCGCCAGTCAGTACAATGGATAATGATCTTGATCGTCCTATTGCTCATAGGAAGCAGAAGAGGCAATGTGCGTCTCATCCTCTTACGTCTCAAGTGTCCTTTCATCGCCTTACTGGTGATTTTCAGAGGTTTGTTGCAGCTGTATCGACGGTTGAGATCCCACAGACTTATCAAGAGGCCATGAAGATTGATAGATGGCGTTTAGCTATGGAGGAGGAGATGTGTGCCTTACAGTCTCGAGGGACTTGGTCCCTAGTTCTTATTCCTCCGAGTGCTTCTGTGGTTAGTAGCAAGTGGGTGTTCACAGTTAAATATCATGCAGATGTCCGTCTAGATCGGTACAAGGCCAGATTTGTTGCACGGGGCTTCACCCAAACCTATGGGGTAGACTATTTGGATACATTTTCACCAGTGGCTCAACACTCGACGCTTCGCATTCTACTATCTGTTGTTGTGGTACATGATTGGCCCATTTTCCAACTTGATGTCAAGAATGCATTCTTGTATGGTGATCTATAGGAGGAAGTCTACATGCAGTAGCCACTGGGTTTTACTGCTGAGGGGGAGACTCACATGGTGTGTAGACTTCATAAGGCAATCTATGGCCTTAAACAAAGTCCGAGGGCATGGTTCCAGAAGCTTTCTCAGCTGATTGAACGACAGGGGTTCAAAAGATCAAATGCGGACCACATGTTGTTTATCCAGAACACTCCCAGAGGTACAATTGTCGTCATGGTATATGTTGATGATATTCTGGTTACAGGAGATGATGCTCAGGGAATTGAGATGACTAAATATCTTTTGGGAAGTCAGTTTATTACAAAGGATCTAGGTACAATACGATATTTTCTGGGGATAGAGTTTGCGAGAAATGCACAATGGTGATGACCCAAAGAAAATATGTCACAGACTTGCTAGTTGAAACAGGAATGGTTGGATGCAGACCGTCGAGCACTCCTATGGACCCAAGTATGACACTATACGACAACGACACTAAAGAGGTGGACAAAAGAAGATACATAGAGATGGTGGGTAAGCTTCTTTACATCACCATAACTCGACCGGATATTGCTTTTGCAGTAAACCGGGTGAGTCAATTTATGGAGCAGCCTAGGCAAGTCCATATGGAAGCCCTGTATATGATATTGAGATACCTAAAGTCTTCCTCAGGTACTGGTTTGTTATTTAGAAAAGACACATATCTGTCCATTTCCGCTTGTGCAGACGCAAATTATGCAGGGTGCCCAAAGATCGTAAGTCTACCTCAGGATTTGCTATCTTTATAGGAAGCTCTTTGGTTTCTTGGAAAAGCAAGAAACAAACTGTTGTGGCGAGATCCAGTGCTGAATCCGAATATAGAGCCATGGCACAAGCAAGCACAGAGATGATGTGGGTTCGAGCGGTCGTGGAAGATTTGAATGTAAATGTCTCTTTACCCATGCAGCTTCAATGTAACCAGGAAGCATTGTTCGTTGCAAATAATCCAGCTTTTCATGAAAGAACAAAGCACATCGAGGTAGATTGTCACTACACTAAAGACATGATCCAGAAGGGCTTGATTTCCACTTCACACGTCAAGTCAGAGGACCAGACTGCTAATATATTTACCAAGCCATTGCTCAAAGGATCTTTCTAGAGATGTTCTTCCAAGCTGAGCATGATTGATACCTATGCTCCATCTTCAGGGGGAGTGTAGAGGTTTACGTTATGTTATGTTGCACTGTCACGTATTTCTTATTTACCTCATGTATGTCTATGTAATTTACCCAAGGTTTTCTCTCTATATAAGAGACCCTAGGGCTCTATGGAATAACACAACTGAGTATTTTTTACTCTGACAGAGACATAGGTGCATACTTCAGGAGGAGTCTGCAAGAGTGGTTAGCTCGGAGGTTATACATCGGAGTCTTGAGGATTCATCACCATCTACTGTACGTTGGCAATGGAGAGCATCACATGAGGATGCTAGCTCGGAAGCGGAATGCCGTGGAGCTCAAAGCAGAGTAAGTGTAGCGAGTACAAACATCAGCGCAAAACATGACATTGGATGCATGTAGCATTACATACGTAGGCGTAGTGACAGTATGCACAATGGTCCAATAGATCATCAAAGACATTGAGGAGAAATGGAGAGCGATCACACATGTGTATGCACAGAGGTGTACAACATCGATATCAGGCGTGGCGATCCAAGGAGGCATTGAGCATTTCAAGTACTGAGCACGTGTGTGGACGAGCATGCTCAATAATGCATGTACAAGAGTTGTTCGAAGGCCATGACAATGGAGTTCTGGTGGACTTCCCTTAGCATGTTGATGGCTAAAAACATGTTCCGCATGAGGATTCAGAAGCTGTAGGTTTCCTTTAGCACAAGACCGAGTGTTCGATGACACTTGATGAGGATTGACAACGCCGTATCAACAAGGTGTTCAAGTGAGTTTGCTAATGACTAGACATGTGATATGACATCATCTGCGAGAAGACGAAAGTATAGCAATGAAGCTGAAGAGATAAGCGGATGAAAAGTTGTCGTCGAATGCAAAGGGTTGCCATAAAACTTGAAGAGTCTATTATCTTTATGTTATTACTAAAAGTAAATGCAATAATCGGATTTCATTGAGTCTTGTATACAAGTAGGTGTGGTGACTCATTTGAAAAAAGACAAGTGTAGAGCACGCCCCTCAGCAGCGTGAGCCTCTCACTTCTAATAAGAGAAGAAGCTTTGTGCTCATCCATGTGTTATTGAGTGTTCTTGTGTATTTGTGCATGTGTTTGTATTGGAGCATCAGTACATGAGCAAGCAAAAGTACAAGACGAGATGGAGTGCATCCATGATCATTCTACTCGGGAGAAAGGCTGATTAGCATGCGATGAGCTACTGTCGCACAAGTTAGATAGCCAAAAATAGAGTTTGGGATTTTGACCTTGTGACTGGGACCATCTCACCTACAGAAGCAGAATATGTGACGACAACAGAAGATGGCAAGGAAATGATATGATTGAAGGGTCCGATGAAAGAAATGAATAAAAAAGTGAATGTTTTCAATTATTCAATGACAGTCAAAATGCAATTCATCCTGCAAAGAATTCTCTCTTTCACTCAAGGACCAAGCACATTGATGTGAAGTACCATTTTGTTTAGACGCATCTAGAAGATGAAAATTTTGAGATGAAGAAGAGTTGTATATTAGAAAATCTTGTTGATATGTTCACCAAGTTCGTAACAATGGAGAAGTTGAAGACATGTTTAGATTCTATTAGTCTTTGTTAGAGCGAAATACTCAGTTGTTATTCCATAGAGCCCTAGGGTCTCTTATATAGAGCATGGCCTCAAATTTCAGCGAAATTCAGTCGAATTTCTATCGAATATCGATATCCAGTCGAAATCGAAATTTGACCGAAATGACCGAAATGACCGAAATATGGGGGTCCTAGTACAAAAAATGACCGAAATGACCGAAATTTCGGTCGAAATTCCACCGAAATTCCATCGAAATTCTGTTTTGGTCGGTACCGAAATGATGATCGAAACCGACATTTAAGGCCTTGATATAAAGAGAAAACCCTTGGGTAAATTACATAGATGTACAGGAGGTAAATAAAAAATACGTAACGGTACATCATAACATAACGTAAACCTCTACACTCCCTCTCAAGATGGAGCATAGATATCGATCATGCTCAGCTTGGAAGAACATCTCTGGAAAGGTCCTCTGAGCAATGGCTTGGTAAATATATCAGCAGTCTGGTCCTCTGAATTGACATGTGAAGTGGAAATCAAGCCCTTCTGGATCATGTCTCTAGTGTAGTGACAATCTACCTCGATATGCTTTGTTCTTTCGTGAAATGCTGGATTATTGGCAATGAACAATGCTTCTTGGTTGTCACACTGAAGCTGCATGGGTAAAGAGACATTTACATTCAAATCTTCCAAGACTGCTCGAACCCACATCATTTCTGTGCTTGCTTGTGCCATGGCTCTATATTCGGATTCAGCACTAGATCTTGCCACAACAGTTTGTTTCTTGCTTTTCCAAGAAACCAGAGAGCTTCCTATAAAGATAGCAAACCCTGAAGTAGACTTACGATCCTTTGGGCACCTGCATAGTCTGCGTCTGCACAAGCGGGAATGGACAAATCTGTGTTCTTTCTAAATAGCAAACCTGAGCCTGGAGAAGACTTTAGCTATCTGAGTATCATGTACAGGGCTTCCATATGGACTTGCCTAGGCTGCTCCATAAATTGACTCACTCGGCTTACTGCAAAAGCAATATCGAGTCGAGTTATGGTGATGTACAGAAGCTTACCCACCATCTCTCTGTATCTTTTTTTGTCCACCTCTTCATTATCATTGTCATACAGTTTCATACTTGGGTCCATAGGAGTGCTCGATGGTCTGCATCCAACCACTCCTGTTTCAACAAGCAAGTCTGTAACATATTTCCTTTGGGTCATCACCATACCTTGTGCATTTCTCGCAAATTCTATCCCCAAAAAGTATCGTATGGCACCTAGATCCTTCGTAACAAACTGACTGTCCAAGAGTGCTTTAGTCATCTCGACTCCCTGAACATCATCTCCTGTAACCAGAATATCATCAACATATACCATGACAACAATTGTACCTCTGGGAGTCTTTTGAATAAACAACGAATGGTCCGCATTTGATCTTTTGAACCCCTGTCGTTCAAGCAGCTGAGAAAGCTTCTGGAACTATGCTCTTGGACTCTGTTTAAGGCCATAAATTGCCTTATGAAGTCTACACACCATGAGAGTCTCCCCCTCAGCAGTAAAACATGGTGGTTGCTGCATGTAGACTTCCTCCTGTAGATCTCCATACAAGAATGCATTCTTGATATCAAGTTGAAAAATGGGCTAGTCACGTACCACAGCAACGGATAGAAGCATGCGAAGCGTCGAGTGTCGAGCCACTGGTGAAAATGTATCCAAATAGTCGACACCATATGTTTGGGTGAAGCCCCGTGCAACAAGTCTTGCCTTGTACCGATCAAGACGGCCATCTGCATGATATTTAACTGTGAACACCCATTTGCAACTAACCACAGATGCACCATACGGAATAGGAACCTGGGTCCAAGTCCCTCTAGACTGTAAAGCACGCATCTCTTCCTCCATAGCTAACCTCCAGCCATCAATCTTCATGGCGTCCTGATAGGTCTGTGGTATCTCTACTGAAGACACAGCTGCAGCAAACCTCTGGAAATCACCAGTAAGACGATGGAAAGACACCTGAGACGCAAGAGGATAGGTCACACATTTACTCTTTTGCTTCCTAAGTGCAATAGGGATATCATGATTATTATCCATTGTACTGACTGGCGAATCCACCTCCTGTAACAAAGATTTTTGCACCGGTACATTATCTAACCCATCATTAGTAACAACATCGGAGCATACCTGAGGCGTGATGGATGGTTGGCGTGTAGCTTGAGCAGGCCCCGACCGTCGTGTATAGAACTTAAGGAACGGTGGAATGGGGTGGTATTGAGGTGGTAGTGGTAGTGGCGGTAGTGGTGATGGATGAGTGGACTCAGTTTGACCCAGACTTGGAGGTAGAGGAACATAGACATGATCATCCGGAGATGTGGAGGAAACCAATCTGTCACCTGCTGTCGGAGAGAGGATCATAACATCGATAGCCCTTCTGTATCCGAGAGTAACCTACAAAAACACACTTAACAGCTCTAGGAGAGAGCTTGTCAAGTCCTGGAGACAAGCGGTGAACAAAGGCAACTGTACCAAAGACACGAGGAGTAAGTGAAAACAAGTCCTTATCAGGAAAGAGAACAGAGATTGGAGACTTCTCCCCAAGAACTGAAGAAGGCATACGATTGACCAGATAGCATACTGTAAGCCCAAAAAGCTAATGGCGCACAACTCTGAATAAGTAATGTTCGAGCAACATCAAGAAAGTGACGATGTTTCCTTTCCGCGACACCATTCTGTTGTGATGTGTAAGCACAGGAAGTTTGATGAATAATGCCTTTAGAGGAAAGAAACTGAGAAAGAGAACGAGTGCAAAATTCCAATGCATTATCTGTGCGCACATATTTAACATTAGAAGAGAAAACATTTTGCACTTCATTGATAAGATTTTTGATAATACTTCCTGCTTCAGATTTATTCTTTAGAAGAAAAGTCCAAGAGACACGAGAAAAATCATCAACCACGACTAGATAAAACCTGTCCCTGATGATCAGGTACACGACTAGGACCCCAAATGTCTATATGAAACAACTCAAACGGGGAGCTACTGCTCCGACTCTGACGACTAGGGAAGCTAGAACGATGATGCTTCCCTAACTGACAAGCTTCACAGCGAAATGAGGAATTCGGAGAGATCTGAGGCAGGAGGTGACGCATTTTCTGGAGCGGAAGGTGATTAAATCGAAGATGCCAGGTATACGGGGAAACAGATCCCTGTGAGTGAAGAGAGACGCCAGCATAAGAATTCCGGACCAGACGATATAGGCCATTGTGCTCAGAACCACAACCAATCACCTTGCCCGTTAGTATGTCCTGAAAAATGAGAGATGATGAATCAAATATAGCACGACAGTGCAAGTCTTTTGTAATCTGACTAATTGATAATAAATTCATGGAAAACTCAGGTGCATGTAGAACATCTTGTAAGTGCATGGAGGGTGATAAGGAGATCTCCCCCTGTCCAACAATAGGAGAATGAGTGCCATCAGCTATGATAACAGAGCGACCGGAAGAAATATCCCTGTAGGACTCAAGTTTATCTCTGTCATGGCAAAGATGATGGGTGGCTCCAGAGTCGACAATCCAACCAGATTGATCATGGCAAGGATGAAAGGCAGAAGTACTACCTGAGGTACTGGCAGCAGCAGAGGTATTGGCCGATGCAGAAGATGCAACATCAGAGGTACTGGTAGCATCCGACGATGACTGCGGCATAATGTCACGAAGCCGCGCCACAAGCTCCTCGAACCTGTGATCTGGAGTAGATGTTGAAGGAGACTAAACATGTTCGGCTATCCATGCCGAAGCTGGAAACCCATGCTTGGAGTAGCATGTGTCCTCGGAATGACCAGTACGATGACAGAACGAGCACGTCTGACGAATACATCCTCCCCGGCCACGTATACCACGGCCACGAAAAGAAGACGAACCACCTCTCCCTCGTGATACTGCCATTGCCGAAGGAGGTGGAGTAGCTGTGCTGGAGGAAACAAAGATACGATTGAGCCTCCTGTAGACTTCCTCCATAGGAGGAATAGTAGCATCGGTAAGGATCTGAGAGCGGGTTGCCTCGTACTCAGGATCAAGAGCTGCAAGTAATACTCCCACCATGGTAGCATTGCGAAAGGTCTTCTGTTGCTCGGGAGTGGCTGTGAGCGGGATGGTACTGTATAATTTCTCGAACATCCCGCGCGGTGACGTGTACAGAGAGTGAAGTGGCCGCCCATTTTGCTTCATCGTAAAAATATCATGCTGCAACTGCAACATCTTAGTCTCGTTCCGCACTTGAGAATATGAAGTAGCCAGAATATCCCACATCGCTTTGGCGGTGGGCTGATGGAGGACGTCATTGACAATCTCCATCAAAAGCGTCCCTGATAGCCAGACCTTGGCATACGCATCATCAGCCTCCCAGGAGGCATATATCCCCGTCTTCTCTCCCGGCTCATCTTCGGTAAGAATGTGTTTCTTACCACCTGACTTCATGAGGCTCAGGAACTGCATAGCCCAAAGCTCATAGTTTGTCCCGTCCATTTTGACTATTGGCGCCGAACCTTTAAAGGCACCTATGGAGGGCATATCAACCTTTTGGTCTGACATGTTGTCGGAGAAGAAGACCTAGGGGTGATAGACAAAAGAACTGGTGTCTACAAAGATTGGATTGGATTCAAGTGCATATGTAGACTTTATGCACTTGAATCCATGAATGAATAGGTGCTGACCGAAGAAGAGCCCGGGAGAGAGGGCTGCGTCGGCCGCGGCGGGAGAGGAGGCGGGTGCCTCGGCTGGCGGCGGGAGAGGAGGAGGCGGGGGCCTCGGCTGGCGGCGAGAGAGGAGGAGGAGGGGGCCTCGGCTGGCGGCGGCGGGAGATGGGCAAAGAGAGGAGATGGGCGGCGGCGGCAGCCGAAGGAGAGGGGGGGGAGGGGGAGGGGGGAGGCGGCGGTGGAGAAAAAAACCTAGGTTAGGATTTTGGCTCCGATACCATGTTAGAGCAAAATACTCAGTTGTTATTCCATATAGCCCTAGGGTCTCTTATAAATGTACTAAATGTACTAAGCCTTCTCCCACTACAAGTAGGGTCGGCTACAGGGATTCTTGCTCAAATCCATGTTGAAAGATTCGACTATTTTTTACGCTGGCCGTCGACTACCTAACGCAACCACTGCAAGAGTGGGATTTGAACCCTGGTCTTTTGTGTGGTAGACACACTGTACTACCACTAGACCATTAAGTGGGTTCTCATATAGAGAGAGAAAACCCTTGGGTAAATTACATAGATGTATAGGAGGTAAATATGAACTACGTAACGGTACATCATAACATAACGTAAGCCTCTACAGTCTTCAAGCATATAAGACAACGTAAAGCTCACACCAGCACTATGATGATGAGGAAATTGGAGTCTGAACTTGATATTCCGTAAATTATCTGTCTAGTGCTAGTTTTTTCGAACTTCAATGCTTTCATCGCTTATGTGTTGTATCTTTTACTAGTGTGAAATTGTCTTTGAATGTGTTTTTGGCAAAACTTATTATTATACACTTTTAAATGTATTTTGCATAATTTAATTTTTCTTTCTAAAAAAATGAGGCTTACGCCTTGCCTCACATTTCGGAATAACACCTCGAACCGCCTCATGCTTTTTTAAACCTTGCTCACTCCGCACTCCAAACCCATCAATACCCTACGTATGCGGCACACCGGGCATTTTCAGACATTCCCTTCTGTCCCAATTTCTGATGATCCATTTCGCCAAAAGAGCTTGGTTCAGTTCTCTGAACCTCTCAGCACTTAAACCTCCATTCACCTTCCCTTGAGTGATTGTTCCCCAATCCACCACATGTGCCGCCTTTTCCCATCATGCCTCGCCCCTGACCAAAAGATAGACTTGGAGGTCTTCCTTTGGTAGGGTGGCCCAATGATTTCATCCAGGTGCCAACACATAATGAATGCCACTGATTTTTGTAGGAACAGACATCATGAGTTGATAATTTTACAGTTTTAGTCCAACATCATCTCACATTTTATTATGCATGTGTTTAATGGCATCAATTTTTTTAAAATGTTTGATAGCATTAATTAAATACAGTGCATAATCCTCCCAAAAAAACATGAACTGCCAAAGATACTCGAGTTTGAGGATGACTAGTAGGATAGTAGCTTACTCTTAAAAAAACGACAATGCTTACCTTAGTCAGTTGCTTTGTCGCATATTGCCGGAGCCTCACATCAAAGCTGGAAAGTATTTCATTTGCCTGACCAAACAAATAAAAGTTCCAATATTACCCAACAAAAGGAAAACCAGATTAATACAACTCCTCTTTACAGGACATATATATTAGAGCTAATAAAAAAATCAGAATGGTAAAATGACAATTAAATATTTCAGCAAATAACCTCGATCAATGTCACATGAATGTAATCTTTGACATGGGAATATCTCTCATGCACGTCCTTTATAATGAAATCGCTTAGTTCACCACTGAACTCGACGCCTGTTGGGCCACCTCCGATAACAACGCAATGGAGCAGTCGACGTTTTTCGTCCTCAGATATTCCTGGGTTGGAGCACTTCAAATATATTAATGAGACGTTGTAACACTTTACAACTAGATAACTATGCCCTAAAGTAGCATGCGTACTTTAAACTTCAGATTGATTTGCAAAAAAACTATCCCTACAGGTATGGTTAATATCACCAAACTGACAGTACATCATCCTTCATAAGTTTAAAGTGGCAGTTGTGATTTATTTAACCTTTCATCAATCGATCATTCTTCCTTGTTGAAAACAAATGTATAAACATAAAATGCATGAGACACAAAATTATGCATTGATTTTGTGATCCGAAATGGTCAGGATGACCTTCTACTCCATGGAAAAGCATCTTGATAGTTGTGTTCTAGATTGATCTTCCCACTGAAAAATATGATACAGGGACCTATATGTAGGATCTACTCTAACAACTCTGTCACAATAAGTAATATGGAACTAATTACATGACTCTATACTAAAATAGATGGATTTTACTGCAAAATTCAATTGCCCAATTAAGGCGGTCCTTAACTATTTTCTCGGCGCTTCCCCTCAAGTTGAGGCATGCAATGCTCAGCTTAGACAATAAATATTCTATGCTCAATCATACACAGAAAACTTGATCTAATCTCAATGCAAACTCATGTGGTTGCTGATTATGATGGTGATGCGTATTAGTTGTGCTGGTAGGGAGGAACTAAATGGTCGCCATCTAGAATATTGATCCACCGAGTAACTAGGTAGAAATATGCCATCGGTTACTGGCACTTAAAGATCCTCTTTTTGAGAACTCTAGCCTACAACATATATCCTTAGTGGAAGATGTATCCATCTCTCCAAAAGTCCATATTTAAAATGGATTTCTCTCGTAGAACCTCAAGACTGGGCTTTTCCTATAAATAAATTTGGAGAATGAATCTCTTTTTTAATGACCTTGTGATTTTCCTATACATAAATTTGGAGAATGATACCCTTTTTAATGAACTTGTGATACATCCCAACAAGTTTAAAGATCTATCAAAAACATAATTATTTTGGGATAAAAATATAAAACTGTATTGGTGACTGGACTTTTCCTATACATAAATTTGGAAAATGAGTCTCTTTTTTAAAGTCCTCGTGATGCAGCCTAACTAAGAATATATAAAAAAGTCATTATTTTGGGATTAAAATGTAAAATTGTGGTTGTGACTTTTGGTGGCAGCAATCATTCCCAAATGATGCCTTTAATTTCTATTTTAATTTGTGATATTACTAAAGAGGCATGTAACCTCTCCTATAATAACCCAATGTACATTGCTTTTTTTTTAGGAAAAAGAGGGTAAGATGTCGAGAAGACGCATACCCAAGAGTTTTTATTTACTCACAGTATAAAAATGTTACAAAAAATAAAAAGTCTTTAAGCTTTTAGCATGCTCAAATATGTACATTTTTAGCAAATAAAGAATTGAGTGATATCTCTACCCCCCCCCCCCCACTCCTTCGGATTCTCTCGCTCGTCTCTCCTCCCTCCCCTAATTCCAACAATTCCCTAAAGCTCTCCATCTCCCATTTCCATCCGACCTTCAATAGATCTCTCTCTTTTTTTCTTTCCCACCCAATCGCCACTCTCCTTTCTCCCTCTATCTTTATCCTCTTCCCGGTGTCCTTTTCTCCTTGCATTACCCATATTCTCTCCCCTTCCCCATATCATTTCCTTCTCCCACTCATCTGCATCTAAAACCAACGAATACCCTACTCACGTTTTCCATCACTACTGACCACCCTTTCTCCATTTCCCCTCATCCCAAGCACAATCTAGAATTTTATTTTTCTTTTTTCACATTCTCTGTCAAGATGTTACTCATATAATAAATGCAGGTTAGTTGAAGTAGAGAGGAGCCTCAATTGTTCTTTCTGATAAGAAAATCCCTTTCAAAGTCAAAGGAAAGTATTACAAAGGAGTCGTGAGACCTGCTATGCTTTGTGGATCAGAATGTTGGCCCTGTAAACCATAGGCATGCACAGATAATGATAGTAGCATAAATGAAATTGCTAAGGTGGATGTGTGGTCATACACGAAAAGATCATATTCGGAATGACGCGATCAGAAGAAAAGTTGACGTATCTCCTATAGCGGATAAGATGAGAGAAAACCGCTTAATATGATTTGACCATTTCCAAAGGAAGTCGGTTGATGCACCAGTTAGAAGATGCGAGATTTGAGATATTGAGCCGGTTAAGAGAGGACAAGGAAGATCCAAGAAGTGTTGGAATGAGACTATTTGAAGGGATCTTAGTTATTTTGATTTAATCCCGAGAATGACCCAAAATAGATCTGAGTGAAGGAAAAGTTCCATGTAGCCGACCCTGCTTGATAGTGAGAAAAGGCTTTGTTGTTGTTGTTGTGCCTTTACTGTCGAGGTCATTAACAACACCGATTATTGTCGATATCCCTTCGTATTGAACTATCGTCGGCAATTGAGCCGCCTCCTTGTGGGTTTGCTCTCCTTCACTCTTCAACCACCTATTCGAAAGTTGCCTCCCATTTCCTACATGCAACTGGCTCGAATCCAAAAGCTCGGATTTGGTGTGAGTTGTTTTTATCTCTTTTCCTTGGTTTTTTTCATTCAACCATTTCTAAAACTCATTGGGTGTTCCAGTTATTGTATAACATATTTAAATCATCACCGAAGAAAATCTAACATTAACATATTTAAATCATCACCGAAGACAATCTAATATTGCTCAGGATTCCATTTCTATATCTTTGGGTTTTGGATTATAATGTTAATGTTAATACATCTTGAATCCTGACAATATATTCTGTTGAATCCAGTTGCAAAATAGTTTTTTATGCATCCTCTACGGGGAGGGCATGCAAAGCCCATCGTACTAAACGGGGTCATGTTGCTCCATCGGTGAATCCGAGGTGCTGGGGAGGAGCAGGTGTGCCCCCTTACAAGTTGCAGCGACAATGCCTCATACCCGAAACAAAAGTGTATAAACGGTTTCTTTTCTACTCGGATAATTGGATCTGTTTTTCTCTAGGCTATGTTTGTATTGGAAGTACCGTATAAACTCCGTAGGGTCAGGATTTTTTGTATCCTATGTATTCTCCCTTCTCCACATATAGTGAAAACGATTGCTGATGCCCGAGCAGTTGCGTCTTTTTATATGATGTGGTTGATATTTGAAATAAAATTGGTTCAAGTAAATTCTCTCATAGTGCATATTGCACCAAAGCATTTAGATTGCGACACCTTGGGAAAATAGATTCTCTTATAGGAACCTTTGAAGGATCTCGTACATACGGTTATGGAAAAAATGGAGTATGAGTCTCGTCCCTTCCACAATGAAGGTATAAATCTTTTTATGGAGAACTCAATCAATGGTAGCATTTGGAACTTTATTCTCATACTCCCAATTACTCCCATGCTTGTATGAATCATAGAGTTATCATACCGAGTTGGGAGAAGAATATATAAAGAAAATCTTATCTCCAGCAGACTCACTACTCGAGTGAAGAATGGATTCTCGCCAAATGTATGCTCAGGAGGGGACCATATTCTATACCCCTCTACTCATGCACTGTAACATGTAAACACCATTTTCTTTGCCCTTCGTTCTAGCTTTATGTCACTAATATGGTAATAGGCAGCACAACCAAAGACTCGTAAAACATAATAATTAGCATGATTACCCGACCATACCTCCATGGGTATCTTACAGTCAATAGAAGATGCGAGGCTCCGATTCACCAAGTGGCAACATGTATTCAATGTTTCATCCTATAATGCTCTACCAAGTCCACCATTAAAGATCACGCATCTTGCTCTCTCCAGAAGTGTTATGTTCATACATTATATAACTCCATTCTTTTGTGGTGTATCTTTGACGGTGTGGTGTCTCGCAACACCCCCTCTTTACAAAACTCATTGAACTCAGATGAACAAAACTCCAACTCATTATCTATAAGTAGATGCTTCATCTTCTTAGAAGTTTGGCTCTCCACCAAGATTTTCCACTGCCTGAAGGTTTGAAATGCTTCGCTCTTGTGTTTCATCAAGTACACACCATCCTGGACTAATCGTCAATGATAGACAGAGAATACCAATCACATCCCTAAGATGGGATTGTGAGGGGCCCAACGATCAGCATGAACGTACTTAAGCACCTCCTTGGTCATGTGATTAGCTTTACTGAATTGCTTCTCATGTTGCTTTCCGAACATGCAATGCTCATTGAGCTCCAACTTGGATCCCTTGATATCCCTAATGATGCCTTTCTGACCGAGGATATCCATTCTCATCCGACTCATGTGCCCCAGCTGCATATGCCACAATTCTGACTTTGATGTCACAACATGAGACGTCACTGTAATAGAACCTGCAATTGTAGACCCATGTACGACATATAGGGTCTTCTACTTGTTGCTCGATCTGACACCACCCTGTCTTTGAAAACATGCATAACTACATCTTCAATGATGTACATATATCCTTTAGAGTCTAAGATTCTAAGGGGTATCAGGTTCTTTCTCAGGTCAGGAACATGATGAACTTCTGTCATCATCATCACGACTCCATCATGTACCATGATCTCACAAAGTCGATCCCTACAATCTTGCATGGTGCATCATTCTTTGTGGTAGTGTTTCCACCATCTATCTTCTCATAGATGCAAAACCGATCTTCAATGGGAGTCATATGATAATAGCAGTCTGAATCAATAATCCATGTTATTTACATCATCAGATTTATGATGCGAGAACCATATCATCTTCAGAGTCTGTACCTCCCTGAGTCACTGCAACAACCATGACTTTCCCTTTCTTCTTCGAGCAGTTGGAACCAAGATGACTCTTTTCATAAATCATAATCAAACCTGCAGCATTACAGTCCTGCTTCTGGTATCCATGCGTCGAAGTTCACGCATATGCAAACTTATGTGAACTTCCTCTATGGTTATATTCTCGTCATTTTTTCTATATATCGGCATGGATTTCCCATGTTCTGCCTTGCCATGACCCCCTATGATTATGTGTGGTTCCTATTAGAAATTATTGTAGAGTGTTCCATATGCCCAATAAGGATGATATCAGACTTTTTTCTCATGTAGGTGCAACTAGGAGATCTATTAACAGGCCTATCATGAACGATCTCATGTTCCTACTCCGGAACGGGGTTACCGTGTTCACATTTTTTCTATACCTTCCATCTTATTCTATTCTCATCAAAAACTCGTCATCTCCCCTCTATCTCAACACGTGAACAGATATGTCTAATCTCAACCAAGAGGGACCAAATCTCAACCAAGAAGGACCAATATTCACCATCGAATTGGACCCTCTACTTGGCTACAATACCGCCCCTCATCGCCCTCCTGTCATGGTGAATAGCCCTAGCCCAGGCCATTGTCAATCATGGACAACCTCAACCGATTCCTATTGCGTTGCTCGGGCAGATGGACTTCCCTGGACTTCCCTTCTGCAGTGTGTGTGGAGAGTTCGAGTACATCCAATGTAGAGAACTTTTGGAGATGCTTGAATAGCATGGCTTATCAGTGTATAAATGAGAGCAAAACACTTTTCCTTTCTTTGGGTTATTTGTCGAGCACGAAACACTTTCATCTTTCTTGAAAAACAATCTAATGTGGAGAATCTGATTGCCCGCACAGAATGTTTTTTATAAATCTCGAGTATCGTATATTTAATTTATGACTTTTAATGATTGAATTTGCGAGTGACCACCTAAAATGAGGATGATTACCCACCACGTTCTTTAAAAAACTTGGTTTATCCAGCCTCTTTTTTCCCAAATAAAGGTTTAATTAATTAGGCGGTCGCCAAGTTACTCTTGAAGCATATTTGCATCTCCTTCTTGCCTATCAGTACCACTACTATTGCAGGTCCAGCTCCTAAATCAGATCAGCAAATTTACACAAGCTCACCTGGCACATCGGACAGCATCAGATTCAATAGAAGCCTCCTGCGAATCTCTTGTGCGTGAAACACCTCGCGGAGGAAAATTGCATACTCCCTAACTCCCGGGATCCCAAACGTCGACGCCTCCGCTCCCGACGCTATAACAAGCTTATCATACGCCACGTCGAACATCCACGGATCCACTCCCTCTTTCTCCGCACCATTCGTCACTGTCTCACACGTCACCTACATATCCACACCCATCCAAATTAAGAGCTGTCACGAACAGAAACAAATCACTCATCTTTGGCAATCGAATCTTACCGTGTGACTGACGGGATCTATACCCTTGCACCGTGCGAGGAAGAAGTAGGACTCCGGAGCGCTTGATATTGCCGGCTGGATCCTCCCAATGGGCTCCGCAACAGATCGGAATTCGAGTGTCCCCACGCAGGTGGACGCCAGGAGAGGGGTGAAGACCATGTGGTTCCGCGGCGAGATGCAGACGACGTCGTAGAGGGCCGTATCGATGCCCTTCATGAGGCGGCACCCGGCCCACCCGGTGCCGAGCACCACCACCCTGGGCTTCTCCCTTCCCGGGGAAGTCGGGCCGAGGCCCTTGATGCGCTCGATCTCCGTCGAGGCCGCGGCGGAGGAGAAAGGGAGAGTGGCGAGGGGGCGGAACGAGGGTGGCGTGGCGCGGCGGGCGAGGGCTCGGAGCCAAGACATGGCGGAGGGGCGGTGGGGAGTGATCTGGAGCGGCGAGGTAGGTGTGGTGTGAGGAAGGGATCGAGGGGTGGAGGAGAATGTGGCGCGAAGGAGCTGTGACATGTCATCGCGGGGGCGTTTTCCTCTTTTGTCTGGCAGCTGACACCTCTGATCGGGGGTGGGGTTCGGCTTTTGAGCGGCCGCCTCCCCGGGGATTTGGGACTTGGATGGGGCCCCTTCCCTTGTCTTCACGTCGGAAAAAATCTTCGTGGTTTTATTTTGTATTTACATTTCTGGGTGGTAATAGGGATGAAAACAGTCGGATTATAACGTAACCTTTGTAGGTGAAATAGTGCGTTGAAGACCCCCGATTCCAACCATCTCAGACTCGTCGGAGTAGTCCCAAGTTCCCTTCATCGTCACGCCTATCCGACCGATCGCTACTCCATCAGGTCTGCTCAGCCGATGCGGAAGCCTTCCACGACTCATCCGGTGCTTCTTGATCGGGCATCGGAGCTAAGGATCACCTCATGTGCTCCAGTGAAGTTTGCCCTCGAGCTATTCATCCCGGCTGCTTCTACATCGTTGGATCAACCCCGCTCCTCCGGATAGCATCCGGACCGCTGACACAGTAGCCTTTCCAGATCGTTAGATGTCAGACCTGGCCTCCATCTGCGCCCCACGATCTGACCATTTCTGGAGCGTCGGATCTGACCCCTGACGCCATCAGAGCCGCACATCCTCGCCTTTTCAGTGGTCGCCATGTGTCCTCACGCGCCTCTCACGTGCTTCAAGGGTATATTGCTCTTTTTATCCTACATTTGTGGTTCTTTATGTTTTAGTCTGTAAATAAATGTTGTAGTTGAACTTATTTGCACTTTAGTCCATGTAGTTTTTGGTAATTACGTTTGAGTCCTCCTGGTTCGGAGACACGTGCGTACTCACGTTAATAGTGGTGTTTTTCCAGGTTTGGCTCTGGATTTATGTCTTGTTAATGTTTGATTGAAAAGTTTTCCAAATTTGTATTTATGCCCCTTTGAACGGTGTATAACGCATGTGTTGCAATTGATTTGAAATTTGCAGATCGACCCTTAGACTTTTTATTCCTGTTATTGTTTAGCCCAAAGACTTAAACTATTTGCATTTAGGTCCCTATAACCTGTATGTGTTGTTTTTAATTAAATAAATATCAAAACTACTCCAAAAATTCTAAAAAATTTACACGTAGCTCCTGCTACTGTGTAGTATTTTTGTTAATTTTTGTGATGCATTTTGATTTTATTTACTTTTTTATAAAATTCAAAAACCCTAAAAAGTGTCTCTGACTATTTTGAGAAAGCAATTAAAAATAGAAAAATACTTCAAAAAATTTAAAAAAAAAATCGTGTGCGCTTGTTTTATCTTATTTTAATTTCTGTGTGATTCTTATTCCATTATCTTTTATAAAATACCTAAATTGCAAAAGACTAAAAACCTTATAAAAATCATAAAAATCTACCAAATTAAAAAATGTGTTTTTAGTTTCTGTAAGTAGATTTTATTTATACTTTCACATAAAATTGTTGCTAGGATTTTATAAGCATTTTAAATAATTTTAATTTGCCTTTGCATCCAGGCTGTACATTGCTTGTTGTTTTTTGCCTTCTTTCATTTTTAGAAAAATTATATAAAAATCAGAAAAACCCCATAAAATACCCAAAAGTATCTGAATATTTTAAAAACTTAAAAATATTTTTGTTTTGAATTTTTGAGTAATTTTGAGCCTTTAAATAATTTCTTGAGTGTATCCTTTTTGCCTTTTCCTTACATTTTTTCTTAATAGGAAATTATTAAAAAAAATAAAATTAAAAACCACCAAAAATTACTGTATTTCTTGTATTACCTGACTACTTCGTAGGTTTCATTCCGTGCTCCTTGTGTTTGACCCTGGTGGCTATACCATATTAAATAAATAGCAAGATCGCTTGCCTTATTTTTATTGTGGATTGATTTTGTTGGTGGTCTACATTTTCTCGTTGAGTCCGGTTCGAGTGGTTGAGGTCGCAATGACCTTTGATATCACTTAACCTTAGTCGCTCGGCCCGTTCATCAAGCATTCCCCTTATGATTTCACATTTTTTAAAAATAAGGGAACCTAATCATATTCTAATATTTTAAATAAGAAAATTAGAAAAATTTGATGTGTAATGAATAGGAGAGATCCAATCTATCTACATACAATAATGCTATTTAAATCATCTACCAATATTGGAGGTAAAGATGACTTTTAGCATTGTTATTATGATGCATAGATTTTCTTTAAATTCCTAATTTCTCAAGTCTCTTATGAATTTGCTATGATCCTTTATGTTCTCATGATGATCCTACATCATCCTGATCATGGATTATGTAATTCTAATATATATGATAGGGCAATGGTTCTTCAAAATGATTTCAGTTATATATTTTTTTATAGTCAGTAATGATATATCATTTTGTTATAGTTTAATTTCAAACAATAAAGTACTAATCATCTTTTAAAAAAGATTATTATTACCGTATAAATGCCTATATAATTGAAAATCAATTCAATATTAGCAACATTAACAAAATTTTCTGTATTATTCCTATCTTGAAGAATATTGAATCTTCATACTTCTAAAAAAATCTCCTATAAATATTCTTAAAAAATAAAAAAACTAGTGTTTATTTGTATAAAAAAAGAAATAGAATAATCTAGAGCGTAGAAACTGCAGGAGTAACCTCTGCAGCTCTGCTTGATTGTATCAGTAGTACTGATGAGCTGCTACGAGAAACTGTAGGAATTACCAAAGGAAATATGGAACAAGATTTGCCAACTACATGTGGTACTTTCTTAAATGCAAGCATTGCACTCTAGTGGCATGTGGGCTCCCTCTGCATCTATCCATTTTTTCTACGAATGTCTGGTGCAGGTCGAAATGCAGCAGATTTTGCAGTAGTCATGTATGCCGCTCAATCACGATCGAACGGTTCGCACGATTCTGCACTTTTTTTGAGCTCGTACCGTGCAAAATCGTGTGATCCGCTCGATCAAGATCGAGCGGCTCACGCCATCACATCAGGGACAACACCACATCATACGAGCTATTCATCCCGGCTGCTTCTACATCGTTGGATCAACCCCGCTCCTCCGGATAGCATCCGGACCGCTGACACAGTAGCCTTTCCAGATCGTTAGATGTCAGACCTGGCCTCCATCTGCGCCCCACGATCTGACCATTTCTGGAGCGTCAGATCTGACCCCTGACGCCATCAGAGCCGCACATCCTCGCCTTTTCAGCGGTCGCCATGTGTCCTCACGCGCCTCTCACGTGCTTCAAGGGTATATTGCTCTTTTTATCCTACATTTGTGGTTCTTTATGTTTTAGTCTGTAAATAAATGTTGTAGTTGAACTTATTTGCACTTTAGTCCATGTAGTTTTTGGTAATTACGTTTGAGTCCTCCTGGTTCGGAGACACGTGCGTACTCACGTTCATAGTGGTGTTTTTCCAGGTTTGGCTCTGGATTTATGTCTTGTTAATGTTTGATTGAAAAGTTTTCCAAATTTGTATTTATGCCCCTTTGAACGGTGTATAACGCATGTGCTGCAATTGATTTAAAATTTGCAGATCGACCCTTAGACATTTTATTCCTGTTATTGTTTAGCCCAAAGACTTAAACTATTTGCATTTAGGTCCCTATAACCTGTATGTGTTGTTTTTAATTAAATAAATATCAAAACTACTCCAAAAATTCTAAAAAATTTACACGTAGCTCCTGCTACTGTGTAGTATTTTTGTTAATTTTTGTGATGCATTTTGATTTTATTTACTTTTTTATAAAATTCAAAAACCCTAAAAAGTGTCTCTGACTATTTTGAGAAAGCAATTAAAAATAGAAAAATACTTCAAAAAATTAAAAAAAAAATCGTGTGCGCTTGTTTTATCTTATTTTAATTTCTGTGTGATTCTTATTCCATTATCTTTTATAAAATACCTAAATTGCAAAAGACTAAAAACCTTATAAAAATCATAAAAATCTACCAAATTAAAAAATGTGTTTTTAGTTTCTGTAGGTAGATTTTATTTATACTTTCACATAAAATTGTTGCTAGGATTTTATAAGCATTTTAAATAATTTTAATTTGCCTTTGCATCCAGGCTGTACATTGCTTGTTGTTTTTTGCCTTCTTTCATTTTTAGAAAAATTATATAAAAATCAGAAAAACCCCATAAAATACCCAAAAGTATCTGAATATTTTAAAAACTTAAAAATATTTTTGTTTTGAATTTTTGAGTAATTTTGAGCCTTTAAATAATTTCTCGAGTGTATCCTTTTTGCCTTTTCCTTACATTTTTTCTTAATAGGAAATTATTAAAAAAATAAAATTAAAAACCACCAAAAATTACTGTATTTCTTGTATTACCTGACTACTTCGTAGGTTTCATTCCGTGCTCCTTGTGTTTGACCCTGGTGGCTATACCATATTAAATAAATAGCAAGACCGCTTGCCTTATTTTTATTGTGGATTGATTTTGTTGGTGGTCTATATTTTCTCGTTGAGTCCGGTTCGAGTGGTTGAGGTCGCAATGACCTTTGATATCACTTAACCTTAGTCGCTCTGGCCGTTCATCAAGCATTCCCCTTATGATTTCACATTTTTTAAAAATAAGGGAACCTAATCATATTCTAATATTTTAAATAAGAAAATTAGAAAAATTTGATGTGTAATGAATAGGAGAGATCCAATCTATCTACATACAATAATGCTATTTAAATCATCTACCAATATTGGAGGTAAAGATGACTTTTAGCATTGTTATTATGATGCATAGATTTTCTTTAAATTCCTAATTTCTCAAGTCTCTTATGAATTTGATATGACCCTTTATGTTCTCATGATGATCCTACATCATCCTGATCATGGCTTATGTAATTCTAATATATATGATAGGGCAATGGTTCTTCAAAATGATTTCAGTTATATATTTTTTTATAGTCAGTAATGATATATCATTTTGTTATAGTTTAATTTCAAACAATAAAGTACTAGTCATCTTTTAAAAAAGATTATTATTACTGTATAAATGCCTATATAATTGAAAATTAATTCAATATTAGCAACATTAACAAAATTTTCTGTATTATTCCTATCTTGAAGAATATTGAATCTTCGTACTTCTAGAAAAATCTCATATAAATATTCTTAAAAAATAAAAAACTAGTGTTTATTTGTATAAAAAAAGAAATAGAATAATCTATAGCGTAGAAACTGCAGGAGTAACCTCTGCAGCTCTGCTTGATTGTATCAGTAGTACTGATGAGCTGCTACGAGAAACTGTAGGAATTACCAAAGGAAATATGGAACAAGATTTACCAACTACATGTGGTACTTTCTTAAATGCAAGCATTGCACTCTAGTGGCATGTGGGCTCCCTCGGCATCTATCTATTTTTTCTACGAATATCTGGTGCAGGTCGAAATGCAGCAGATTTTGCAGTAGTCATGTATGCCGCTCAATCACGATCGAACGGTTCGCACGATTCTGCACTTTTTGTGAGCTCGTACCGTGCAAAATCGTGTGATCCGCTCGATCAAGATCGAGCGGCTCACGCCATCACATCAGGGACAACACCACAGCAGACGATCCGCCTTCGGGCAATGATACATTTACACCTCAGATACCAAATCCACCGGAAGATCTACATTGTTGTTGCTGTTATATAAATGATGCAGTGCTACTCAACAATTATTTGGCTTCTTCTTCTGCATTTAGTTCAACAATTTTAGCTCGGGGCTGCCATTGGCGTTTTGCAGCTACAGAAGAAAGAGACGCATATGCACTTCATCTTCATTCCTCCGCCTCTCCATATATGTAACGTCTCGGGCTTAGGTTCCCAGTCCGTTATCGAGGAAAACGGACCCTGACAACTTGTTGGATTCGAGTCTAAATGTACCCATTAACAACCACCCAAAATGCGTAAGCTCAAGTTGTCAAGTAGTAATCCCCACCACTTATAAACCACACCCAGACTTTGTGAGTTTTAGATGTGGTACTATATTTGGGGTATGGGTGTTACAATCTCCCCCACTTATATTCCCAACGTCCTCGTTACGGCATGACCCATCACTTATACCCAGTAACAGTGGCGGTTGCACGCTCATGGTAATCATTTCCTCCTATCTCTTTGCATGGACGGCTCTACCTCTCGGGTAGTCCTTTCCACTATCAGAGGAAAATGGGCTCTGATACCATTTTTTGCGTCTCGGGCTTAGGTCCTCGGTCCGTTATCGAGAAAAATTGCCCCTGACAACTTGTTGGGTTCGAGTCTAAATGGACCCGTTAACAACCACATAAAATACTTAAGCCCAAGTTGTCAAGTAGTAATCCTCACCACTTATAAACCACACTCATACTTTATGAGTTTTAAATGTGGTATTATATTTGAGGTATGGGTGTTACAATATCAATAAGAATTATGGTTTTAATGTCTTCTTGTTTTTCTTCTTCTCAAGCCATGCTGACTATGTTTCGACAGAGAATAATTGCAGATTGTTACATGCCGGTGGTAGGACATATAATCAAAAGAAACATCAACGAGAAGTTTCTGTGGCTCCGCGGAAGAAACGACAGAGAGGGCCATGACTCGAGCGTATCTTTTTTCATGGACCATTTTGTGCTTTGATGCATACTGCTGAGAAGCATCCTAAATTTACTGGAAACATAAATTTGCAGGAAATAAAACAAAACGAGAAAAAAACAAAGAAGAAGATGGAAGAAAAAAGAAGTGGAAAACAAATGTGTGACTGTGAAGCAAAAGATGGATCTCCACCGCAGAGCATGCGGATGCTGCAGGTGGCTCTGCTGTGTGATCCCCCACAGCCACGCGGGCGCGGATTGTATGTTGCACCGAGGGTTGCAGCAGACTCTGTTGCACCTTTTGGGGCCGCTCGATCGGGATTTCGTGGGAACCGCTCGATCGTGATCAAACGGCCCCAAAGGGTGCAGCAGAGTCTGCTGCAACCCTCGGTACAGCAGACGATCCGCACTACAGCCACGCCGGTCCCCCATGCCCTCGTATTCTCCACCAGACTGCGTTCGGGCAGAGGAAGGAATCTTATTTATTTATTTTTATATTGGAGGAAAATGTTTAAAATCGTTGGGTCGAGAAGAAAAGATGTTGAGGCTTTGAGAAGACAAGACTCCAATCACAATATAAGTGGTCACAAAACATAAAGAAGAGGATCATCTGTTGTTGAAAGGATTGCAGTAGAGGTGTTGTAACCATCTTTAATTTTTTAGGGATAATTACACCCATAACCCTGAGTAATTCCTCAATCTCAATCATAACCCTGTATAATAGCGAATTACACGAAAAACCCTGAGTATTGCTTAACTCTTACATAACATGACCCTGTGTTATGGTCCGTTTGATGTGCTCGTTATATATGACGGTTTCTGTTAAAAAAAGGACAAAATTATCCTTAACAGTCACTCTTATTTACAAATCGTGCCATCGATGTTCTGCAAGCCTCCAAAGACACCGGAATTGCCTGCAAGCTCCATGGCCCTCCTCCACCGTTGCCGTCGACCTCTACAGGACCCTCCTCGTCGTCGCAACCTCATCTGCAAGCCTCGCACCATCTCCTCTCACCCGAAACAGAGGAATCTCTCACCAGATGCAGCATTGCCTCCATTGATGATCAGGAGCCATCGGGAACTGCAGAGATACGCAGCGGCGACGTCCGCTGCTCAGGCTCCCCATGCCGCCGCCAGAATGCACGCCTCCACCAGACCTCAAATCCCCGTTGTATGTTCGGGCAGTCATCGCCGGAGTTCAAGAACCGGTCGAACCACTTGAGCAGCACCTCCTGCTGCATTGCCAACAGCAATGTAAATATCATGTTCCCTAGGCCGTCCTCGATGGCATGGCGGTCGAGGCCCCTGGCAGCCCTCCGCATCCACCCGAAGTCCTCGTAAAAGGGCTCTAGCCACGTCCTCAACAGCCGGCGTCTTGCCTCCTTCGACACCAACACATACCCCTTCCCAATCCCGACAAACAGCCGGGCGGTCACGCGGCTCACCTCGTGCCGGTGCACCGCCGGCACCCTCGCGTGCTTGATGCGAGATTGCTCTGTTCATTTGAGATGCTGGTTATCAATGCTGTTCTGCGCACACATAGGCCCACTTTTAAGTTATCAGATTTTTAGTCCTTGTCAACTTGTTCAAATTGAAATGTCTCCATGAAATGTTGATGAGATTCAGAAGAAGTTTGGCTTTAGTTGTCTTTATGCTTCTGGTTGAAATGACTCTCTACTCACGTCCGCAGCCCATCTGCCATTCTCGCGTAGCATCTTAGAAACAAGCCCCTTCATGTCGCGCCTCGCCTTCTCGTCCTTCCCATCGAGCACCACTCGCAGGAGCCGCAGGAGGACCTCCTCATCAGCAGCAGAGGAAGAAGTTCCCGCGGCATCCATCGAGACTCGACGCAGCACCTCCCCGGCTCCAGACGTGTCCAGACGGAGCTGCGAGAGGAGCGAGGCGATCTTCTCCTCTTCGTCCTCCGCCCACGGTGCCGCTTCCAGGTACTCCTATGGCTCACCCACGGTGCTGCTTCCAGGAGGGGGCTTCAGGCGCGCGTAGGGCGGGCGGGGAGGGGGTGCTCAGGGGGTGGGTGGGGGTGCCCGCGGTCGGAGAGCAGGGGAGGAGATTGTGGTTGCGGGCGGCGGAGGGGCAGAGTGGGTGGCTGCTGGCGGAGTGGGTGGCTGCAGGAGAGGGATGGAGGAGGAAGAAGGGGAGGGGATCAAGGAGGAAGGCTTTTTTATTTTTTATTTTTTGAAAATTTAGCAGCCGTTGGATATGCTCAGAGTTAGATTAACCCAATAGCATGGTTGGGTTAAGGAGAAAACTAACGGAGGGTCATGAGTGTGAGACGGAGTGAGTACTCAAGGTTTCTCGTGTAATTCGCTATTATACAGGGTTATGATTGAGATTGAGGAATTACTCAGGGTTATGGGTGTAATTATCCCAATTTTTTATTGTTAATTTGATTTTAAAATTCAATCTTATGGAGTGAATCTTAGATTAATACTTTAAATATCATCTAAATTTTGATTAGATGTGAGATTATTTGCTATTTTATCCTAATGGTTGAAAATTCGAATCTTTTTTTAAATGGAGTTTAAGTTGCTTAGATCTTAACCGAATGTTTGACCATTAAAATGAAATAGAAAATAATCTTGGATTTAAGCGAAATTTGGAGGATATATAGGGTATTAATCTAAGATTCAATCTATAAGGTTGGATTTTAGAATCTAAATCATACAAAAAAGAGGATTGCAGCACCTCTGTTGTAATCCGCTGTACAACAGAGATCCTCTTCCAAAACAATATCCATTCGTCTTAAGATAAAGAGACTTTATCTCTAGATAAGTTATCGCAAGATAAGTGGTTACCGTGATTACATTATCCATATGTTGCCTATCTTTACTGCTCTTTTTCGTTTCCTTATCCCTTAAACCAATTGAACAAGAAAAATAGATAAATCACATTTATCCCTTATTCCATCTTATTTCTTATCTTCATCAAAACTAGTCTGGTGTTGGCTCGGATGAGGGGTAAAAAATAAAGTCCGATAAGAGATAAGTGGTGTTTATCCTCGGGTCTTATTCAGCTTTCTTTGAGAGATAAGATCGGGGTAAATATTGTAAGGCCATGATCGTTTGGAGAATAAGCACTGGAATAAGGGGTCAGTTCCTCGTCTGACACGGTTCCCAAGAGTATGATTATTTCCATCCACATCTCATTATTTCACCTTATTCCATCTTTATTTCCATATTCATTTCACCTTATTCTCCTTATTCATATTTTTCCAACCGAACAGAGAATAAACCTTTATTTTCGTTATTCCCCGTCCTTGCAATACCACTTAAGTTGATTAAATAGTAGAAGTTATTATGGTGTGTAACACTACATTACATGACATAGCATTACATGCGAGTGTGATAATTACATCTTAATATGATGATTTCATGCTTGATAGATTATCCTCGTATTATTGTGATGGGGACATTCATGTGATCCATCTTCAGAAATAATTCTACTTATTTTTTTTATTTATGTCATTGCACATGTGCAATGCTTTTTTCCTGGTTCCCCTCATGTCAGTTGGGGTCTAATACTAGACATAGTATGTTCTAAGCATGCTTTTAAATGTTCAAAGCATGCGTCTCCTTCTAGACACAAATATTAATAGTTTACTTTACGTATTCAATGTAGCCTTATATTTGCTAAATTTTCTTAATATTAGTGGAATATTTAAAGACCATAACTTTGTTTGAATTAAAGATGAGACGATTTTAGATGAGGGGAAAACGAAAAAAAAAATCACCTAGCGTGATAATGCGTGGATTTCGCATATCTTATATAAGTATTAAAAAGTTAGGTATGATTCTATTTTATTAAATGAAAACATTAATTATATGTAGATATTCTTTTTTATACAAAATATATTTTTACAAGAGGCAAGGGAAGCTAGCTATTTCACTAAGTAGATAACCTTTTGTTGTTTTTTTTATTTTTTTAGGAGATACCGCTATGGATTTAATAACGTATCCCTTTAATATGTCATTCAAATTTTGTCAGAAACAAAGACTCATATGCATCCATCCAGAACAGAAATTTTAATGGTCTTGATTTGCTGCAATCGACCTGTTTAGGATGGAGGGTATAGGAGTTTTTGTTTCTGATGAAATTTGCATGACATATTAGAGGGATAGTTGTGAAAATCCATGGTACTATTTTCCAAAAAAAAATGATGAAATGCTATGAAGTAGCTTCCCTTTCCTCTATTTAAAATATCGTATATTTATTTTCAATAAACAAGAAATCAAAATTATTTTAAAACATTAAAAATCCAAAAACACTTTCTCATTTTGTCATGTATTTTGATATATGTATAAGTCCCACTTGCCTTTTATTTCTGGCTGATTTATTCAGATAAACCTCATTTATAATCTTTAATTTAAAGAAGGAATCTGAATAAAAAATAGGAAAATTAAAAATCATTGAAAAGTAAACTAGACTTTTGTGCATTGCTTTGCCTACCTTTACCATAATCCTAGTTTTGAAACTGTCTCCTTGAGGTCAGCCTTAAGACTTGCCTAACTAAAACAAACATATGCCCATTACATTTTTTATTTGAGTAACCACATCTTTGTGGTACCACAACTCAACATTATTAGCTTAGATAAAAATGCCCTTCAAAATCTTGTTTATTGACGGTTGCAGATGCATTTCATACATCCCATAATGTCACCTCCATAGTCACTCCTTACGCCATCAATGTTATTGTTAAATATGAGTTCAACACAAGAGGAGTTGAATTGTGGATCAACAATATGTCCAATTAATAATCTAAAATAACAAAACAAGCTCCACACACACACATAGTGTAGCTTGTTTGATGCCAGTTTACCCAAGACTTGTCGAGGACACTACAAGAAATTGGACTTAAGGCAACGAATAATTTGAATATTTATTTCTATATCTTCTGATGTCAAAGATATAACAACGAATATTATTTGTTGTCAAATGATCTTTTATACTTTTAATTATCAACGAATATCATATTCATTGTTAAAGGTCCATATAACGATGATTTTTTCGATGAATTATTCGTTAAAATTCACGATAATCCTTGTCATATTTAGCAATGATTAGAAGAAAAAACGGCAACGAATATTCGTTGTTATATGATTCATTGCAAGGAATATAGAAACGAACACCATTATTCGTTGTGACTTTAAAGAAGTAAGCAACGAATAATATTTGTTGTTATATATTTAACTACGGAAGATATGATAATGAATATTAAATTATTCATTACCTTAGGTTAATTTTCTTGTAGTGGGACCTAGCAAGAACTCTATGCTCGCTAATTCTAGAGAACAGAAAAAATATTGTACAGGTTCATCAGGATTTTAGATCCTCAACATGTACGACCTATTATAAAGCAGTTACATGTATAATATAGAAAGGGAATATATAATTTACATTTAAAAATATCTCTTATTCATTTTAATATATAAAGCTGAAGTGTGGTGAGTCCCAAATTGGAATGTCAGCCTTTAATTTACATTTAAAAAACACATAGAAACCAAATAAACAACTATACATGTGAATCTTAACTTAAAATCTAATTCATGCTCACTATACTGAAACTGTAAAATGTGAATAAAAATGCACCACACATACGTACCTGCAATATAGTATTGACACAATTATGTCTTATTTCAAATTTTGAAACAAAAAGACCTCTCATTATCAACAAAAAAACGTTAACAACGAGTATCAAGGCCAGGACGAAGCCAGAAATATCTGTTGAGGGGGGCTGAGATATTATTTATTTGGGTCTCATTATCATCATATATCTTTTTCACTGTCAATATTTGTTGGATTTCAAAAATCAGATATCTTTTTGTAATAGCAGGTCCGGTAATTTCGGGGTCTGGGGCATCCCCTTGGGATTCGAACTAAGGTCCTTTAAGGTATAGGCACATTATACTACCAACAGACCATTCTTTGGGTTCAAAGATCATATAACTTATTATAAATGACTGCAAAGAATTTGGTTCTCAAATTTTAAAGTGGTTGTGCATAAATACACTTATAAAATTGTGATTATACACCATCATCCTTGACAATTTTGTATTAAGACAATTTTAATTCTACAAAATTATTCATTTCATAGAAATACTTTTCTACTGTGTAATTCAAATCTAACTTTTAAAATAAAAAAATATTTTTCCATATATGCACTCTTTCTTAACCATTTATTCTTTTAAATACCTTATTCTCATCATGCATTCTAATAAACTCCTCCTCATGCTCCATTACCGTCATTAACCTAGTGTTAAAAAGCTTCATGCAATTACTGCAAGCTTATCTTTAGACGACCTCTCTTTTCTCCACATTAATCTTGAAAAACTCACCATTGATTTGCTCCTATCATTTTGCCATTATGAGCTCATCATGTAAGCTCTTTGTGAACTTGTTGTTTGATTACCCTTTCATCCTCCACAATAACATTGGGACCATAACACTCACCTATATGTTAAAATATTTCAAAATAATTAATCAATAAATCAATCACTATTTCAGTTAGTTCTGGATCTAAAATCTTATCTCCAAATGCTACAAAATTAAAGCAAAATCAAAAGGTATCAGAATAAATTTTAAGAATGGGTTCCATTCTTTGAGATAAAATTTTAATATGTAATATCGTTGCATCTTCCTTATGTGTATTAAATTATTTGAATATTTTTCATATTTTTAAATTTTTTGAAAAATACTTCCGTAGATTTTTATAACTACACCCTGATATTATGACATTCAAGTTTCTTCAGAAACAGAGATTCATATGGCCTCCATCCAGTTGGGGTCGATTTCAATAATTCTGCAAACATTAAAACATGACTATCTTGATGGAGGTCGTATGCGTCTCTGTTTGAAATGAAATTTGAATGGCAATAGGGACATAGTGATGAACATCTACGGAGGAATTTAAAAAAATGGGATAAGTGGGGTGGGAGAGCCAAGTTAGTTCCTCCTAGGGGGGCAGTGAGCGGTGGCGGGGTGGCTCATCGGGTGGAGGGTGGACGGGGGGGGGGGGGGGGGGGGGGGGTAGAGGAGGAACCCCCTTCGCCCATGGAGGCCCCGGGATCAAGGTAGAGGAGCCGCGACGGAGATGGAAGGTGATGCAAAGGCGAGGCTTTTGGCGTGGCTGAACCCATCCTCCATGATCTGCAGGGTCTCCAGGTCCTCCGGCGGGAAGGACCGCCACAGCAAGGTCCTCACCTCCAAGGGCCTCCGCGACCGCCGGGTCCGCCTCTCCGTCGCCACCGCCATCCAATTCTACGACCTCCAGGACCGCCTCGGCAGGGGGGGTCAGGGAGCAGCGGCGACGGGGGGAGGGGGGAGCAGTGAGCGACGGTTGGGCGCAGGTGGCCTGTGCGTGGGTGCAGGGGAGATCAGGGGCGGATGGGTGCAGGGTAGGTAGCTGCAGGTGGCCTGCGTGGGTGCATGGGAAGTCCGGCCACTGACGGGGGGGAGGGGAGGCTTCGGGCAGGTGGTCGGAGGTGCTTCGAACAGGGGTGACGGTGCCGGGGGGCTTCGAGCAGGCTCGACGGCGGGGCTGACGTGGGTGAGGGAGTGACACTTATGGTAAATTTGATAAATAAAATGGGTATAATGTAAAGGAAGATGACAAAATCTAGTTAGTTTTAATGGTCAAATGGATGGGGGATAACCACAGGGTCTTCAGGGTAAAGGTTAACAAGTTCACGGGGTCGGGAAGGAATTACGATGTTTCAAAGATCGTAGAGGTAATTGAAAAAGATTATAGGGTCTACCGGATAAAATCCCAATAAAAAATAAAATTTTTTGATGAAAAATAGGGCGGAGGTAGGCACATATAACCCATAATATATTTTGATGATTATTTTAGTAATCTTACTTTATAGATATGTTTATACATGTTGAAATTAGTTTGTATTTAAAAAAAATAAGATCCAATGTATACAACATCTTAATAGTTATACTTTTTCTTATTCAAAACATATAATTGAGACATTCCTTGAGACTTGGGGGGCTAAGCACCCCCCCTGTCTCTGTCACTTTTCTCGATGCCAACAAACCCTAAGATTCGACAGACACAACAAACCCTAACTGGATGTGTCCAACCCATATGCTTAGCACGGGGATACATGTGTAATGCATATGTCCGTCCATTTGATCCTAACCTTCTCATGAAATCATGCAAATCTATGTGCTTGGTTCGGAGATATCATAAATAAAACTTTCAGGTTTTTGAAACAGTGTCATTCTCGCCAATAGTTTCGAGAAAGGAAAACGATCCAAACCACCTGAACGGGAGATGGATCGTCTGTAGCCGTTTGAGCCGCTCGATCTTGATCGAGCAGTTCGTACGATTTTATACTTTTTGGAGATTTATACCGTGCAAAATCACAAAAACCGTTAGATCAAGATCGAGCAGCTCAAACGACTACTGCTCTCTGCACTTCACGTTGCACAAAAACCATAGCTCTGAGGTGGTGTTCGGTTGGGGGGTTACCCCCCACTTTGGGTGGGTAACCCCCTAAAACCCACACCTTTAACCCACTTGTGGGCCCCACTCCTTTCCCATCAAAAAATATATATATTATACCATCATATCATCTAAAAATCATAAAATACTCAACTTCTACTCATTATTCCAAACTCCAATACAATCACATCACAACAACCACACACTTTTTCAAATTTCAATACAATCATATCATAATAACTACCCACTTTTTCATATTCCAGTACAATCACATCACACAAATCCTCCCAACCCTTAACCCACCAACCAAACACACTAACACAAAAACGAGTTATCCACCTCAGGATAACCCACCAACCAAATGCGCCGTGTGAGTGGTGGAACGATGTTGTGGACAAAAAAAATTAATGCGGGTGACTTTAATGCTTCCCTAAAATCTCACGCCTCAGATGTCAATTAATCCACCTGCAACTATGGCGAATACACAGACCTGCAAAATATCATGCATGCAACCTGACGCCAACGTTTCCAAACTTCAAGTTCTTCTGATTCCCAAGGAAACTGGACTTTCTCTGCCCGGGAAGCATTTCCAAGGATTTACAGGATGCATTCAAATCTAACAGTTCAGATGAATCGCAGGAGTTAATCGATTTCGCATTCTTAGATGGTATCCATTCTTCATGGAAAAGTGCTCCATGAACTTTATCACATGCTATTAATGCACCTGTGAATGTCAGAGTCATTATATTTAGAGAAAAAAATAGGGCAAAATAAGGCTGCCCTGCTTTATTTTTCCGCAAATTTTTTTATTTTTAAAAAATAAAATTATATATATTCATCTATATATTCCCCTCAATACGCCATTTGAATGTCATCATAAATTAGAACATGTAATTTTAACAGTTTAAACATTGTTGTTATCTACATGTTCGAAATGGAGGGCATATGAGTATCCGTTTCTGATTAAATTCAAATGGTATATTGATGGATATATAGATGAATATACATGATGTTATTTTGCAAAAAAAATTTAAAAATTGCGAGAAATGACGCGAGGGCAGTCCGTTGACTGCCAGTCCCATCAATCTGTTATGTTTATAAGTTTGGGACTACAATGATATTAAACGGAAAGTTTGGATTTCGTGGTGTATATTACTCTAGAATCTCCCACTAAACAAAATGTTCTCAAATAATTCTATGGACAAGTACATATAGAAAAATATAGATATAAGGGATAGGTGAGATTTATACCTCATTCTTGTTAAGTTGATTTATGGAAGAATGAATGGATACAAACGGGTCCAACGGATTAATTCTTAAATATTTGCATATTGGAAGTGGAAAAAGACCAAGAGAATGCTTTGGAAAGTTGACTTCTCCAAGGCTTATGATTGTGTCAGTTGGAACTTCATTTGGGCATCTCTATCGGGACGTGGATTCTCGAGTGAGTGGATAAAGTGGATGAAGAGATGTGTTACTACCAACTCATGCTCGATCTTGGTGAATGGACAGCAGGAGGGTGGATTCTTCCAAACTCAGAGAGGAGTTAGGCAAGGTTGTCCTCTTGCTTCGTTGCTATTTGTTTTACAAGAAGGTGATTTTAAGCGACATTTACATGTTCTTATCAAGGTTTTTAGACCAAATTACAAGTACAGAATAAAAAAAAATAAGGATTGGTCATGGCATGAGACGATCACATGAATATGTAAGTTATCTAAAGATTTCCTAAATCTAAACTATTAGTCATACCCGGACCAGTGACTAGCTTGCACCTTATTCTCGACAAAAAGTATGTACTAAACTTGTTTGCTGGAAAAGAATATCTTTATATTTGGATTTTTCTTTATTTTACACAATGAGTATTTATAGAGCTAAAAGGAAGAACCTCCATGTGATTTTTATTAATTTGGAAAAGGGTCGTGATTCAGTTGTACGAGAGATCTTGTGGAGAGTTTCAGAGAAGAGATAAGTTCATGTCATGACATTAAAAGGAAGAACCTCCATGTGATCTTGTTTGCTGGAAAAGAATATGTATGATGTGGCTCTTGTGAAGGATCCAGTTTGGGAGACCGACTATTTTGACATTAGCATCGGTAAGCTTTGAGTCTTTCCTTTTTACTTTGATTATAAACTAGTTGACTAGTCACGTTGAGGATGAGATACTTTGGTGTACATTTTTCGTTGATGATATTACGTTGATCGATAAAACTAGAGATGGAGTAAAGGAAAAGCTTGAGGCTTTGCGATGCAGCTTAGAGACTAAAGGATTTCGTGTAAGTAGGACTAACACTGAATATATTGAGCGTACTTTGATGGAAGTAGTGGTGAAGGGAATCTAGGTGAAGATTAGAGAAGATAAAATTCAGAATAAAGATTCTTTTAGATACCTAGGATTTTTGCAACATGTGAGGAATCGATGGGAGATGTCATCCATAAAATAAATGTAGGTTGGTTGAAGTGGAGAGGAGCCCAATTATTTTATCTGATCAAAAAGTTTCTTTAAGAATCAAAGGAAAGTATCACAAAGCATCCGTAAGAGTTGTTATGCTTTTTATGGATCTGAATGTTGGTATAAGATTCATAGACATGTGCAAAAGAACGACAGTAGCAGAAACTAAAATGCTATTGTGGATGTGTGGTTGTACATGAAAAAAATTGGATTCCAAACAATGTGATCAGAATGAAAGTTAGTGTAGCTCCGTGAAGATAAGATGGAAGAGAACCACTTATCTTGATAATGCATATTTGCTAATGCATGCTCCCCTTTTGTAGTTGACACATCATTCTTGATACGATGTTTTTTAGGTTAGGGATAGTCATGGTAGTATATGTCATGTTGTTGACAAACTAGACTTGTGATGACTCATATATAGATTGATTAACATCCCAAGCTGAGCGTAAACATAAAAATTATGATGTATTTCTAGTATATGGAACATTCGTATTGGATAACACATTGTAATGTTGCAGGTAAATCTAGGAATTGCATCAGTAAGACACCACATGAGCAAAATGATTGGTGTATGGGAAACTTCAAAATGAAAGTAGTATTACTTTTGCATCTCAATAATACTCATTTCAATCATATGTAAGATTAGTTTATATCTTTGTTAAATAAATTCCGTCATTTACAGTTATTCACTTAAAGAGATTATTTACAATCATTATTTATTCCGTAGAATTCAGTTACCAACTAGTTTGTTCCTATCATACGATAAGTAATAAATGTATATATTTTGTTATTCTTGAGACCACAATATCATCTGTTAAACTCTTCCGACTTAGTAATCACGTTCTTTAACGTAAGCGTAGTTATTACATGGGTTCATGTAGATTACATATATACTTCTTGAAAGGTTCAACCTATGCTCATGCGAGCCTCATGCGAGCCGTGTTTAGGATATAGGCAATAGTCTCATCTCCAAGATATTAGGATAAGACGCACAATATATTTTCATTATTCTCCAACCCTATAATATTACTAAATGAGCGAAAATTTGTGCTTCATTGTGATCTAGTTTAAAGTATAGAATACATTTGCAAATACCTATCACCTATGCAATATATACGCTTCAATGTACGCAACATCCATAATTTGGCGTATCTTCCATCAATCTAACCTCGTGGATTAATCCAAAACTTGGCAAAAAAGGAATCCTCCAAGCAAAAATATTTGTTCATTTATGTCAAAAAAATAAATAGTTTTATGTAATGTGATACCTAGTTCAATCTAATTCAAGAAAACATATCTATATTACAACATGAGCAATGATCAAACTCCTTGGAGACGTAAAATCCTATCTTTATGCTGATTCCACTCTTGCAAGCAAATGCTCCATTCCCATCCCATATAGGGAAGAGAAGCATAGCGCGGGGGGTGAACGGGGATCCGAACACAAGGGGGGAGGAGAAAGGATGGGGGTATCCAAATACCAAAGCTAAATAGGGAAGAGGGAGGAGAGGGCGGGGGTGACGGGATCCGAAATCCATGGAGGAGGAGGGAGGTCCCCACCCTATCTATCGCCAACGCATCCCAACCACATCGCAGCCCCACCAAACACGCGGCACCCGATCGAGCCGTCAGATTTTTTTACTTTTAATCTTTTTGGCCCCCCGTCTTTCCAGCTCCTTTCCTTTTTACCCTCCCCATCTTTTTACCCCATCAAATTTAACGCCTCGCACTCCCCTCTCGTTGGAAAGGGGTGAGTTCTTTTCGTCTCTATATATACTCTCTTGAGGCACCTCGACGGAGCAGCCGCCACCGCGCCTCGAAGCCCAGCAGCCTCCCTTTTACATAACAATGGTGGCTCAGGAGTGGGAGAGGGAGGCCCAGATGAAGAGCAGGGCGGCCAACCTCGCCGTCGACGGCTGGGTTTGGCCCCAACAAGGACAAGGAGCAGAAGAAGAAAGAGGAGGAGGGGGAGTTCGGACCATTCCAAACTCCCACCATTCGGGATCGGGGAGATCCGTGCCGCCATTCCCAAGCACTGTTGGGTCAAGAATCCATGGAGGTCCCTCAGCTACGTCCCTACGCGACGCCCTCGTCATCTTCGCGCTTGGCGCTGCCGCCGCTCTCGCCGACAACTGGGTGCTGTGGCCCTCTACTGGGTCGCGCAGGGTACCATGTTCTGGGCCGTCTTCGTCCTCGGCCATGACTGGTATGTGCCCACCGCTCCTTTGCTTGTTTTGGTCCGACGACAACGACCCATCTGAGAATTTCACGTGTTGGGATGGGGACAGTGGTCACGGGAGCTTCTCGGACAGCAAGACGTTGAACAACGTCGTCGGGCATTTCCTTCACTCCTTCATCCTTGGTGCCATTCCACGGATGGAGGATAAGCCACAGGACGCACCACCAGAATCATGGTCACGTCGAGAACGACGAGTCTTGGCACCCGGTACGCATCCGAACGGACGAGATGGTTCCCCATTCCGTCTTCTCTTTCCTCGTCTTTGGATGATTATTGATAGTAACACTGGGTGCCGCAGATTTCGGAGTCTTTGTACAATAAGCTGGAGGAGACCACTCTCAAGATGCGATTCACATTGCCGTATCCTCTCCTTGCTTACCCTGTTTATCTGGTGAGATTGGATCTTGAAGACGAAGAAAGAAAGATTGCACTTTTATGGGGAACTTTGGTGACTGTAACCTTCTTGATCTGTTCCCGCAGCTCTGGAGAAGCCCAGGAAAGGAGGGCTCCCACTTCCACCCCTACAGCAGTCTCTTCGCTCCCAATGAGAGGTCGGAGGTTGCCCATCTCCACTGCATGTTGGTCAGCAATGTTTGCCCTGCTCGTCGGGCTCATGTGGGTGTTCGGACCCGTCGCCGTCATCAAGCTCTACTGGATTCCATTGATGGTATATGCTTCACAATATTGCAAAAGGTGGAACTTTTCTCTTCTGCTGCTGTCAAGTCCATCTTACTATGTGAATTGTGATGCAGATATTCGTGATGTGGTTGGATCTAGTCACTTACCTCCACCACCATGGGCATGAGAAGAAGCTCCCATGGTACAGGGGTCAGGTATGTTGTTCCCATGGCTTCATGTGTCAATCTTCAGCATGGAGCTGCTTTCATTGCGTATACTCAGCAAATTGTTCGTTGCAGGAGTGGAGCTATCTCCGTGGTGCGCTGACGACGGTAGACCGTGACTACGGGATCTTCAACAATATCCACCACCACATAGAGACACATGTCATCCACCACCTCTTCCCGCAGATCCCTCACTACAACTTGGTTGAAGCTGTAAGCAAACTTCAGTACACATTTCCCACTTACAGTCACATTCGTTGCTGTTGATCTTTGTCATAACAATTCCATGGCCCTTTGCAGACCAAGGCAGCGAAGCCAGTGATCGGGAAGTACTATCGGGAGCCCGAGAGGTCCGGACCGCTGCCATTCCACCTGATCGGGATCTTGATGAGAAGCTTGAGGATGGATCATTTCGTGAGCGATGAGGGTGACGTTGTTTTCTACCAGACGGACCCCTCGTTTTGCCAAGAGAAATCCTAAACTGGACTGAAGATGCATGCAGCAAATGCCCATCGCTTTGATCCTCAAGTTTGGGTTCTGCTGTTTTGATTTAATTTTTTTCCCCACCTCTTGTTTGGTCTGCAAAGATTCAGTTCAGGTTAATTGTGACAGATATTAAGATTGTGATATCTGTGTCTCACGAACACTTGTGATACCCTTCTCATAACATGGAGTATTGCAATAAGAAAATTAGGATACTTTGGGTTCGTTTGGTTGCAGGGTTGGGTTGGGTTGGGGTACTATTCACAGGGGTACCCTCCTCACAATTTACTATTCACTCAGCCCAACCCAACCTAACCCCAACCCTGTCTAACCCTGCAACCAAACGAACCCTTTGTGTACTTGTGCCAAGTTGTATCTTTTCTCTCGCAGATATGGTGATTGATTTGCCACCATTGAATTTAAAAGAACGAGTTGTTTCACCATGGATCTGTGCTGTTGTCGGTGCTTGTGGGCTTGAAGAAGAAGGAAGGATGTCTCGACAGCCGTTGGTGATTTCCTCAATTTGAGTGCTTTTCTATAATTTAAAGAGACTCGTAATTGAGATCTTACTTCGATGACTGCTTGTGCCAGTTTTTTTCCCTTTATGCTCAACTTCCAGCGTCTGTTTTTTTCATCTGATCGACCTGTGTCACTTCAACAAATATATGGATTTTCTCATGTTCTTGAGAAGCAAAATCTACTATAGCTATGAAAAGGATTGGCTTGCAAGTTGGATGTCCCATGTTAGTAGTTTTCTTTGGCAGCAAGAAGACAAAGACGAGGCTGGGGGATCTGTTCTTCATGTCCTATCTGAAAAAATAGGAAATTTTTTAGATTGTTGGATGCATTCTTTTCTAGGGAGTAATGAGATGATTTTTATTAGATGATTTACTCCATGTAATTTAAAAGCAGACTTGTGGACCGTTTTGTGCGACATTTCTTCGGGAAAAAGTAAATTTTTGGATGGCTTTGGAAGCTCAATTACTGAGTGGCTACTATTGTGACAGAACTGAGAAATCACAGAATCTCATGGATTTTACAAGTGAGTCCCACCAATTCCTCGTAGTAGACTCTTCTTTTCGGGAGATGGAATTATAAATTTGGTAGTTGGATTTTACAAGGTCCTTATCAAAAGAACTGGAAACATTCCATTTCGATCTTGTGATGAATGAGGTCCTATTTGGCTCTTAATAAAATTCAGGTTGAACTGTTGTCAAAGGGCCATTTCTTGTGCGGTATTAGACTGTGTTTTTCTCTAGATGGTTGATTAGACATAAGAGATACCGTATTGTTATTGGATGTTACAAAAAGTTGTCAAACAATGGAAATCATATTTTAGTAGATGGTATATGCAGGGAAAAATGGAGCTCTCCTTGTAACGTCACGGGCTTAGGTCCCCGGTCCGTTATTGAGGAAAAAACTAGACCTGATAACTTGTTGGGTTCAAGCTCAAATGGGATCCGTTGACAACCACCCAAAATGCTTAAGCCCAAGTTATCAAGTAGTAGTACCCACCACTTATAAAGCATACCCACACTTCGTGAGTTTTATGTATGACACTATGTTTGGGTTGGGGTATTACAACCCTCCTCCCCACTTATATTCGCAACGTCCTCGTTGCGACATGGCACATCACTTATTCCCAGTGACAGTGACGGTTGCACGCTCCGGGTAGCCTTTCCTCCAACCTCTTTGTAGGGGTAGCTCCACCTTTCGAGTAGCTCTTTCCACTATCAGAGAGAACATGGCTCTGATATCATTTGTAGCGTCCCGGGCTTAGGTCCCCGGTCCGTTATTGAGGAAAACTGACCCTGACATCTTGTTGGGTTTTGGGTCCAAATGGACCCGTTGACAACCACCCAAAATGCTTAAGCCCAAGTTGTCAAGTAGTAATCCCCACCACTTATAAACCACACCCACACTTCGTGAGTTTTAGGTATGACACTATGTTTGGGGTTGGGGTGTTACACTCCTTTCCCTAATTTTTTTTGAAATTTAAAAAATATTGTCATCACTATATCCTCTTAATATGACGTTCAAATTGCATCAGAAACAGAGACTCTTATGTCCTACATTTAGAATATGTAATTCTAACAGTTTTTCGATTAGTTATAATCGGCCTGTTCTGGATGAAGGAGGGTATAAGAGTCTCTGTTTCTGATGAAATTTGAATGACATATTAGGGAGATATAGTGATGAAAATACATATTTTTATTTTTCAAAAAAAAAATAAAAAACTTTTGATACAGTTCCAATCGAGATATTCTCTGTAGGTAACCACCAGTTTTTAAGATCGGGAACCTTATTTGAAATAGACAACACTATTGATCTCATCTTGACCGTGCCGACGATTCAGAAGGCAGAGGTTTTGATATTACAAGTATTGGGTTGAGTAAAAATTAAGATCAAGCTACAGGTCAATGCCAGGTAAAAAGAGCTTCCAATCTCTGTTCAACTTGCCCCTACGAGTGGGGAAAGAGAGCCAATATCTTGGACCCCTTGGGCTAAGTTATGCAGCATTGTTTGACAGACTGAGAGGTCACAACTATCTGTATGACTACTGGTTGGCGCAAGAGTATATGCTACAGATATACGATCCTTCAAATGTGATGTCTTGTTCCTGTAAATTATGTGGATATTCATTGTATTGACTACTCGTAACTCGATAGTCTTCTTACAGTAATGTGTCCAAGACATCAATGAAAGTCTATATGATCCCTGATGCCCTTCCAACAAATAATGGATTACAGCACTCCTTACAAGCAAGCAACTGAAAATTACTCCATGAGGTCTTTCGAGCTTATGGTATAGTTTTTAGCTGGTTGCTTTTTCAATTTCGGACCATCTATGTTCTCAGGTAATAAATATTGCATCAGCAAATGTTTGTTGAGCTTTTCTTGAAAGATAATTTTCCAGATCAACTAAGTGAAAGCATTTCATCAGGAACCGGAATTGAGTGCATTGAAGAAAGGAGATTCTTCTATTTATAATTTTGTTGCTAAAGCTGATATGCTATCTATCAGACTTGTTGCAGCAGGTCGAACTTTTACAGCACAGTAATTAGTCTAGTTGGAAGTCTTTCATACGAACAAGCAGTTGGCCTACTCATGACACATGAACAATGCATGTTGAGAAATCAATCTAAATTGGATGCATCTGTTCAACAAGTCCGTTCCTCGATTTCCAGAAAGAGAAATAGAAGAAGATGTGGTTTCCAACAGAGGTATCATCTGATTTTTAAGATGACAGAGATTTCTCATGATAATATCAAGGCAATATGCAATGTCAGATCTGTTGCGGATATAATTATATTGCTCTAAATTGTTATTATAGGTTCAATCATTCCATATCATAGTGAGTTTAATGCTTCTACCAATGAACCTTTGTTCATTTATGGTATCTAGATTCAGGAGCAAGCCATCATGTTACAAACATAGTATTATTAAAAGGCGTGTCTCGAAGCACTTGAGACATACATCTTGATGCGAAGAGACCTAAATCGTCCTCGAGGCGCACTCCTCATGCTCTTTAACAAGGCATGTGCCTCGTGTGGTTGAGATTGTTGAGGCATAAAATGACGGCGATGCATTTTGTGAGGCATTTTGGGTTTTTATTGATGGCATCGATACCCTCGTGTAGACGGAGTTCGCTTGCGAGAGTTGAGAGGAGGTAACATATTGAGCTTTGTGATCCACCGGTCACAAAGAGTCATGATAGGATCAAAGGCATCCCAATATTATGTTTTTGTGATTAGTAGCAATATTGTTTATTATTTTTCCCTCTTCGATGTTGAAGGATTATACTAAAATCCCTCGTTTTGAATATAGAAAAAATATCTTATAGTATTGTTTTCTTAATAATTGTACAAAATTATTGGTTATTTTTGTAGTTTTGGAGGAGAATAATTAGTCTTACGCCTCGATCACCTCATAGCCATGCTATGACTTGATTCCAAGGAAAATGCCTAATTTCGCCTTTCTTTTTCAATCCTTGATTACAAATTCTCTATCCAATCATAATATTGCACTAGTATACACAGTTTGAGGATGTAAAATTTGAAAATGGCACTGCTGAGCATATTACTCGCATTGAATATTTATATTACATTATCATATGTTATCTTTCATTACATCTCATATATTATACGTTGTAGTGCTCATTAAGGTGGAGCATTGGGCTCGACCCCGCCCAACTCGAGAAAGTTCAGTCCGCGCCCATAATATTCCGTGGACCTTGGTCCGAGTCGAAGCCACTTTTTTAGCAAAAAGAGGACTTGGGTTCGATCCAAGGCTCGGGATCAGCTCGTGCTGGGCTTTGGTTCGGGACAGGTTCAGCCCGCACTCATTTTGATTCCATGAAATTGCACTTTGCTTCCAATTTATTGTTATGATTTTCGTACGATTTCACAAGGGGAAACCGCAATCGATGCGTTGACCACTCAAGAAACCCTAATCAATCAACAATTAATCCACAATAATGATCAAACAATGAAAACTAGATGTGGAGTTATAATTTATTATAACTCCACAACAAGGATGTGTGTAGGTGCAAGTATGTGTAGAGGTTAAACACAAGAGAAGAATTGATAGATTGGGCAAATTAATGTGTAAAAATGATTGTGGAGCTTCTTTGTCTGCATTTTTTATGTGGGTTTTTTATTTTTTATTTTTTTTGTTTTATTTTTGTTTTTTATGTTGTTTTAAATTTATATTTTTATAATTTCTTTTTATATTTTTATATTTGTTTCTTTTAAAATACAATATGGCTATATGTATGGAGTATACATACAATACACTAATATAGATATAAATACTAATAAAATTAGTCAAAAATAAAGAAAATAAAAATATTTTTGAGTTTAAATGCTTTCTCGATTTTTTGATGTTTTAGTTAATTTTGCTAATTTTTTATATAATTTTAAGTAAAAAATACCCTAAATTAGAGATTTAAATATCCAAAATTGAAATGGAAATTGAAATAGTAATTCAAGTCAAAAGTTTTCCAAATTAATTTTTACTATATATATATAATAAAAAAAATTAAAAAATAGAAATGACTATTTTGAGATTTTTAGGAATTATAATTTTTATAAAGGATTTTGGGATTTTTTCAATTTTAGACTTTTCTTTTTCTATTTTTAATGAATTTTTGGTCTGGAGTTGTAAAATAGCTAGATAAAGGAAAAATATATACTTTTGTAATTTTTCAAAAGCTATTTATATTTTTATGGGTTTTATAAGCTAAGCAGGAAATAAAAGTGCTATTTTTATTTTTATAAAATAGGAGAAATACCTAAAATTTGAAATGCAAAATTATGGTGTGGATCTACGACACATCAGACATCTAATCCTATTTTTTGGGATTTTTTGAGCACAATGAATATATTAAAAAAAAGAGAAAACAAAAAGAAACTGCATTATAGCAAGGGCATATATGCAATTAAAATAAACACGATGGTCTTTCTGCAATTTTACCAAAAATATACAACAATAAAGTATTTCTAGGCTGAAATGATATACACAAAACCCTAAGGGCATGCCTGCAAAATGCCCACCTCAGTGGGCTGCCACATGAGGTTATCTGGCGCGAACCAAAATGCAAATAGAGATAGTTTAGGGGTGTTTTGCAAAAGTTACAAAATATTTAAAGCATTACAAAAATATTATAAAACAAATTAATAAAGCAACAAAAATGCGGGGTTAGATCTGCAATTACCCCACCAATGGGCGCGATCCAATGGCTAGGCATGCCCCACTTGACACGCATCACCCTAGATGCGATGATGACGGTTCGATGATTCACAATCAAGATTAGATCACCCTGCGGATCTGATGATCTGGAGCTTGGATGATCCAACGGTCCCTGGTCAAAATGGAGAGCAGAGGGGATCGGACGACTATGACGAGGCCTCAAAGAATAGGGAAGAACTTCCCCGTTGTCGAGCTTCAATCGAGCGGAGCGAGAGCTTCTGACCACCTGAGCTGCTCGCAGGGGGTGCAAAATGTTGTCCAAGCCTCCCCACGTCAAATGATTTCTTCAATAGAGGTCTTGGAGCTCCGTTGATGTCGAATGGGCTCGGGAAAGAACTAATGCTCCATGCACCTGCACTTTTTTCAAAATCGTCTCGATCGTGGTTGTACCGCTTTGGGCACCTGCATGGGTTAGTCAATACGAAAGCACGAAGCTCTAGGGAGCTTCAGAAGGAGGGATAAAGGAGGGAGGCGGTGGGTGAAGCTCTCCAGTGGTTGGCGGATGTGGGAGAGCGTATCTCCAGATCCACTAGGGATCTGGGTGGAATGGAGTGCCTAGAGTGATGAGAGGCGGAAGGGGAAGGAGTCTGAGGTGGTTGCGGGGTCTGTCGACGGTCGCGGCACAGTAAATGGAGCTCGGCGGAGGTGGGATCCAACGAACTTCGAAGGAGTGTTAACATTTAAACACATGATTTAAACTATAAAACTAAAGATAAAACAAACCTAGGGTTAATCTATGCTTGAAAAAAGAGAACAAGAAGGGCACCTTGATGGCCTCGACCAGGAAGCAAGAACGTCACGACGACAGAGTTGCCGGTGATGGGTGGAATGCCCGTCTTAGCCCTCACTTGGCCTCCCTACAGCTGGCTGAAGGAGAGCGGTCACCTCTCCGGTCCTGAGCACAAGAAAAGGGGGGCTAGAGGTTGGTAAAGGAGATTTACGATCGAATTGAGGAATCAATTAAGGTTTTGTATAGGTGGTGACATAGGGCCAAAGCATAAGGTACAACAAGTGGAGCAGATCTCCAATCCTCGAGATGACAAGCAGGCATGTTAGAGCACATATCGAGGAGAAAAAGGTTAGAAGGCATCGTTCCAAAATGAAAAAGAAATCATCAGGGAAAAATAGATGAAATCGGTCAAAGCACGTTCTGACAAGGTCTAGGAGATAAGTCAAGCAGTTGACCTAGGTCAACGCTTGAGGCCACCTGGTTGGTCCACAAGGACCAATCAGGAAAATCCAGCATGAAAAAGATTATAAAATCAATAATAAATAGTAAACGGTTTTATTTAGTTAAACTTATAATAATGAAAAAATGTCTATTATTTTATAATATTTTATAATATATTTTTATTTATTTTTTTGAGATTTTTAATTACCAGTTATTTTGGGGGTTAATTATAGATATATTCATCTTTTGTTTTGTGTAATTTAATTTAATTCTCTACTTTTGATTTTATTTTTTCCTTATTTTATATATTTATATCTTATTTTTATACATATTAACATTTTTTATATTTTATGATATAATATATATACCTAAATAAATAAGTATACTTATTATATATGTATAGTTATTGTATATTCATCTATATATTTTATATACATATTTTATTTTGATGTTTTAGTGATGGTTTTATTTTAGTTTTAATATGTATATATATTATAAATAATATTTACAAAATTTAAAATTTTGAAAAATATAAAAATATAAATTATAAAAATAATAAAGATAAATAAAATGATTATTTTAATAAAGTATATTATATAATAAGGATCCAAAACCTAATTTTCACACCTTAGTTACAAAGAATATGAAACCACCTTCATTAAATAACGTGTTAAAAGTTATATAAAATTGAAGGTGTTTTTGATATATTTTGAGTTTTTATTTGAGAGATAAAGGTCTTGAAAGTTTGACATTTTAGAATCTTATTCAGAGTAGAGCTTTTACGCTGTATATTAATTTTGTACGAGATCAGTTTTGTATTTTAATATATATTGTTATCTACAACTTTCATATTTAATGATCATTATTTGAAGTATAAAAAGTGTAAAATAAAATAGATCCTAAAAATGCATAAATAAAGTATTAATAAATAGGGATTCTTACCCGGCAGACCCTGTAATCTTTTGCAATTACCGCTACGGCCTCTGAAACATTCTAATTCCTCTCTCGACCTCGAAAACTTGTTAACCTTTACCCGGTCGACCCTATGGTTAACTCCTGTTCATTTATCCGTTTAAAGTAACCGGATTCCGTTATGTTTATTATGTTATACCCATTTTGTTTACGAAACTTACATAGAATGCCATTCCATCATCCTCCGCACCCCCATCGAGGCCCCCTGTTCAAGGCCCTGCGCCCCACCACCGCGCGGCGCTCCTCCGATGGAGCTCCCAGCCCCCTGCTTCCGCCGATGGAGTCCCCCCTCCCCCCGCCCTCCGCTGATGACCTGCAACACCCCCCCTGCGTCGGCCGATGATGCTCCCGCCATCCCCCCCACCCCTGCCGATGACCTGCAACACCCCCCTTGCGCCGCCCGATGCTGCTCCCCCCTCATGTCGATGGTGCTCCCGCCCCCCGTGTTGCTGCGATGCTGCTCCCCCCACGCTGCCCGATGCTGCCCCCCCTCCCCCGCGCCACCCGATGCTGCTCCCAGCCCCCCCGCACCACCCTATGCTGCCCCCTCCCCCCGACGCCTCTCCAATGCTGCTCCCAGCCCCCCCCTTCTCCAACGGATGGAGCTCCCATCTCCGGTGCCCCTCCCTTCTCCAACGGATGGAGCCCCCCTCCCTTTTCCGGCGGATGGAGCCCTCCTGCTTCCCCCATCAGGGATTTTTTTGTATTCTTTTTTTATTATGTTGGTTAATCCTAACCGTAGGATGATAAATTGGTTAAGTTAACTCAAGACTAACCCAAGTAACTGACTCAAATATAGTTAAAATTGACGGTAGGGTTCGTGGGGTAAGATAGAGCAAGTTTGCGGGGTCGAGAGAGGAATTAGGATGTTTCAGAGGTCGTAGCGGTAATTGCAAAAGATTACAGGGTCTGCCGGGTAAAAATCCCTAATAAATATGTTTTTAAGGAATTATTGACCTTTATCTCCCCCTACTTTATTCCTTGTCGACACTGTCATCTATATACTTAGGTCTCAAGGTTTATGATCATAAAATATCTTTGATGTTTTTTTCGTTTCTTTTCTTTTTATTCTTTAATTTGACATGAAACACATTATTTTATACAATTTTTATACATCAAAGAATGAATGTTAATTTATGCAAATTAAGGGTATTTACATGCATTTACTAGGACTTTTAAGGCCAACTTGATAGAATAAAAGTGATAAAATGGAGAATCCTAAGGAGGGGAGCATGGATGGAGGAATAAGAGGAGGAGGAGGAGGCATTGAAGGGGGCAGGGCAGAGGAATAAGGGGAGGAGGAGGAGGCGATGGAGGTGGTGTCAACAAAGCAATAAGGGGAGGAGGAGGAGACATGGGAGGAGGGAGCGGGGTGGAGGAACAGGGGGAGGGGGAGGAGGCGATGGAGGGGTGGCAACTAAACAATAAAGGAGGAGGAGGAGGCAGTGGAGGGTGTGGGGCAGTGGCTCCTGCTGTAGGCGGAGGTGGGGAGTTTGGGTGGAGGAACAAGATGAGGAGGAGGAGGCGGTGGAGGGGGTGGGGCAGAGGAACAAGGGGAGGTGATGGAGGGGGCTGTGGTGGAGCAACAGATGTAAGGAGGAGGAGGCGGCGGAGGGCGTGGGGGCTCCTGCTGTAGGCAGAAGCGGGAGAGGAGGGGAGTGGGGTCACCGTCCTCGAATGTTGCACCCGTCCGACGGCTGTGTGCTCACCTGCAAGATGCGGTGCTAGGGCGTCGTAGCAATCGTCGATCTGAGGGGAGGTGGAGGGTCGACTAGAGGAGGAGGAAGATGCAGAGGTGATGGGTGGGGAAATGGAGGTGAAGAGGAGGGTGGGGGGGGGGAAGAAAGCGAGAGGGGTAGTTATTGTAATTTTTTCAAAACGAAAGGGTATTATATATAAGAAACTAATGGAATCCGGTTAGATTTAACAGTTCAATAGATGAGAGTTAACAACATGGTTCATGTGATAAGAGTTAGTAAGTTTAAGAGGTCAAGAGAGGAATTATATTCTTTCAAAGGTCGATGAGGTAATTGGAAAAGTTTATAGGGTTTGTGGGGTAAAAATCCCATTATTTTTTTACTTAACATTTGTGTTTTAGAAAAGAACACGAGTTGCCAACTTATAGTGTACTTATCTCTTAACATAGTGTACTTATCTCTTAACCGGACTCAATGTACAGCTAAATTTTTCTTCCTCCCAAGAATCATATCCAAAATATAAAACAAGTTTAGTAAAACAACATGTTATCGTGAATATAAATCGTACCTTCGATGGTAGGGGTTAAGTTGGGCCGAATCACTGAAGCAAAACTCGAGATAAGATGGAGTGATTTGCTAATTTAGTCCACATCATCCTACATTTAGGGCCTGTTTGGTTGCAGGGTTGGGTAAGATTGGCCCAACCCTGATTACTATTCACAAGGATACTTCCTCCTCACAGATTACTATTCACCCATCCCAACCCAACCCTGTCCTAACCCTGCAACCAAACAAGCCCTTGATCTCTCGCACAGCCCAAATTTACAGGCGAAAACAAGCCAAGAGAGAGAGAGAGAGAGAGACACGAATGGGATACAATACATATGCTTGCAGCCCCATCACCTTCCTCTCTGTCCACTTTGCTTGATCCCTCGCCTCCGACTGCCACCATTTCTCCCCCTTCCCTTCGCTCCCGTCGATCCAATTCGATCCCCACAGCGTCGCGCTGCTGTCCCCCTCCGGTCCTTCCGATCTCGTCCGCAATCCCCCTGAAGAGGTCGCAGATACTTCCAATTCCCATAGCTGTACTGGTTCTTCTCGATCGCATCATTTGAATATCTTCCTTTTAAATGGCGATTCTGCAGACGAGAAGAAGAGACAGGAGGAGGGATCCGCTGCACAATGGCGTCGAAATCGGCTCTGAACCCTAGAGGAGGGGTTTCCGTCTACCTCTACATCCCCAATATCGTCGGTATGTGTTTGTGATGCGTTGAATCACTTGTTAGGTGCTGTGGAATTGGTGGAATGCGCATTTTTCTGAGTAGTCTGGGATTCTCTGTTCAAATCACCTCTCTTGTAGTCAGTTTATGCTAAAGATGCCTTCTTTTCTTAAAAATATAGCTTGCATCAGTCCTTGTCTTGATAACTGAGGCAATTCTAGTGGTAAAAGTAGACACAAAGATGAAAGTTGCGGCCTTTGACGATTGGAGGTCACGGGTTCTGAGCTGTGGGAGAACAGCCACTTGTGTACTTACCATGAAAGTGCTTATGGGAGCTAATACAGAAAGTACTTTAGCTGCAAAACAATCTTTCGATGTCGTTTTGCTGCTTTGTATGTATTAGTGAAGACATTTGGACCTCCTTATTGTAGTCAACTTGTTCCTTAAGTTTGATTCAGATAACCTGTCTGATTATCTCAAGAATGTGGTATAGACCTACTTTAAAAAGATAAATTTCATATGCTACTTTTTGGAGGAGCTGGGGGTTCTCCTTTTAGTACTTCTTTGTATTGTTAGGTAAATGGGATATTTGGTATTGATGAAGGAGAATATTTCAATTTAGGTGCCTCCTACAGACCACCACAAACTTCACATAGAAGTTGAAATCCGAACATTAGGAGGAAGGAAAAAGTCGAGGAAAGAAGAACCAAGCAGCAACCCTCGGACAGAAGCCAAATCTTAAACTTTTGGAGGGATGCACACGCCAAGTAGCATGTCCAAGCAAAACCCGAGCATAAATATGTGCATCAATCACAAACAAAGAGCTAAGTATTAATCTCGGACGGGGTCTGACCAACAAAGTTGAGTGCAAGAACCAAGCAACAAGCGAAAGCTTGGGTTCTGATTCAAGGCAAGGGTCAAGATACGGACACAACCTACAAAAGGATTGTAACCTACCATCTAGGTAACATAGAATGCATACTTGGAGGAAATCAGTGTTTAGATAAAGGATTGACTACTTTCTCGGGTTGACGGAGTTACTAGACTTGTTCCCTTTGTCGACAATCTTCGTTCGGCCGCGTCCTGGTCGGATCACACTCCCCTCTTCTGGGACTCGGGAGACGGGATGATGCCCCGATCCTTTTTCAAGTTTAAGAATGCGTGGCTATTGGAAGATGGTTTTAGGGAGATGGTCATTGATCATTGATCATCATATGAATGTACATGGTCTATAGTGGTTAGACTGGTTTAGAAGTTAAACTCTTTCTGAAGAAACGTTTGGGTGCGAAAGAAAGCGATAAAGGAAGAGAGAAGACTCTGCCGCACTATGACGGGAAGAGGTGCAAATGCTGAATAGTGTGGAGGACTGTAGGGACATGGGCCTTGAAGAGCTGAACCTAAGGAAGGAGTCCACGAAGATCATAGTGGAAGAAGACAAGAAACATGCAACAGAATGGAGGCAGAGATCTAAGTAGAAGTGTATCAAGGAGGGGGATGCTAAGTAGAAGTTAAGGACATCAAATTCGTATTCGTCAAAGTCAAGCATATCAAATCCGTATTCGTATTCGTTGCATGTTGCATTTCCGCATTCTTATTTGCCAGATACAAGAAAATTGCATCTACATCCTATATTTGATGAACGCGGACACGAACAAATGCAGATATATTTGTATGGTTTTCATACCTAATTGGTTTTTCATAGCAAACACTCTCTTCAAGAAGGGGGAGGAGCATTTAATTACTTATAAGAGTGGGCCAACTAGAACACAGATAGATTACTTTGCATTGAGGAGAAGAGATTGGTTATGTTGTAAAGACTGCAAAGTAATCCCAGGAGAGAGTTTGACAATCCAGCATCGCTTGTTAGTCTTGGATGTACAAATAAAAGGGTTGGTAAAGAAAAGGAAGGCTCCTAAGATCACTAGAACTAGATGGTGGAACCTTCCACTAAAGCAATCGAGCTTCAGGGAGAAGATTTTAGAAGACTTATCTTGGGATTGTAGCAGAAGTGCAAACGAGATGTGGGAGGCAGTAGCATCTTGTATCCGAAAGGTAGCCAAAGAGATGCTAGGCGAGTCGTAGCGTGGTGCCTCTTTATAAGAATAAAGGAGATTCAAAATTGTTCAAATTACAGAGGTATCAAGCCGACGAGTTATACTACGAAAATTTGGGAACGTGTGATCGAAAGAAGGTTGAGGCAAGTTTCCAAAGTAAAAGAAAATCAATTCGGATTCATGCCAGGTTGCTCAACTATTGAAGCCATCCATTCGTCGAGGAGAACAATGGAGATTATAGATCTAAAGGAAGAACCTACATATGATCTTTATTGATTTGGAGAAGGCTTATGACTCTGTCCCACAAGAGATATTGTGGAGAGTTTTGGAACAGAGACAAGTGCCTGTCCTATACATTAACCTCAAAAAAGACACGTATGATAGGGCTTTATCTTGTGTAAGGACCCCGTTTGGGAAGACTAGCTATTTTGACATCAACATTGGTTTACATCAAGGTTTAGCTTTGAGTTCATTTCTTTTTACTGTGATTATGGACGAGTTGACAAGTCACATTCAGGATGAGTTACCTCGGTGTATGTTATTTGCTGATGATATTGTGTTGATTGGCGAGACTAGAGATGGAGTAAATGAGAAGCTTGAGGTCTGGAGACATGAGTTGGAGAATAAAGGATTTCGTATAAGTAGGACTAAGACGAAATATATGGAGTGCACTTTTGATGGAAACAATGATGAAGGAATCGAGGTGAAGATTGGTGATGATAACATTCAGAAGAGAGATTCTTTTAGATATCTGGGATGTATTTTGCAACGTGATGGGGAAATTGATGGAGATGTTACTAATAGAATAAATGTAGGCTGGCTAAAGTGGAGAGGAGCCTCTGCTATTCTCTGTGATAAGAAAAATCCTTTAAAAATTAAAGGAAAGTTTTACAAAATAGTCGTGAGACCTGCTATGCTCTATGGATCTGAATGTTGGCATGTGAACCATAGACATGTGCCGAGAATGGCCGTAGCAGAAATGAAAATGCTAAGGCGGATGTGTGGACACACACATAAAGATTAGATTCGGAATGATGCAATCAGAAAGAAAGTTGGTGTAGCTCCGATCGAGGATAAGATGCGAGAAAACCACTTAAGATGGTTTGGTCATTTGCAAAGAAGATCAGGTGATGCATCAGTTAGGAGATGCGAGTGTTGGGATGTTGAGACGGCTAAGAGAGGGCGGGGACGACCCAAGAAGTGTTGGAAAGAGACCATACGAAGGGATCTTTGTTTTGTGGATATAAGTCCGGGATTGACCCATGATAGATCTGAATGGAGGCGAAGAATCCATGCAGCCGATCCTACTTAATTGTGGGAAAAGGCTTTGTTGTTGTTGTTGTTCATACCTAATTGGAAGACGATAGCTCGTTCTAAGGAGGATGCGAACTTGGTGTTTTTAGCTTGAAGGAGATGAAAAATATGCTTTTGACTAAGTGGATTATTCACATTTGAGGGATGAAAATGATCTGCTCTTTATGCTAATTTGGAAAAACTACAATGTCTCATGTTTCCCAGATCCTTGGGAGTCCGGGTTCTCGCCATCGACATTTTGGAGGGGGATTTGCTTGGTGATTCGGGAGGTGCATCTGATATAGTGGTCGGTCCTTTGTAATGGGGGTGGTTTCTTGTTATGGTGAGATGGTTGGATGCATGAGAGAATGCGTGAGGAGAACCCCCTCATTTCTTTGCCTCGTCACCTGACCCTGATACTCTGTAGCTAATGCATGGGACGGGGATTCCTTCTACTTCGGATTTGATTTGATGGCGCAACAAGAAATGGATCTTAGGGCATTGCTTTGAAAGGTTGCACTATGGGGCACAATCACTAGTGTTGGTTCGATGGTAGTTTTTCCGTTAGGAAAGCGTACATGACCTTGATGGGGGTTGTGATGTTTGACACCGGATGCTATATTGCGGACTGCATGCATTTTTGGATCTGGAAGGTTCCTACGAGGATTACGGTCTTTCTATGGCTGTAAGGTGGGGAAGGGTGATAGACAGAGCTAGACAAACTCGTTTTCTCTTAGGTGTGGATGCAACATGTGCCCGTTGCTCAGAGACTATTGATGATGTTGATCACTTGTTCTTCATATGTGAGAGTTCTAATGGCGTTTGTGAGAGCTTTGACTTTACGAGGATTGCTACGGATTGCTCGTCCAACTTCTGGGATTCACTTGGTTCCAATTGGCGTAATTTGGAGGAGAGATCCGAAATGGTAGCAAGGCGTCATGGTTGGTTAGAAATGGATTGGTGCTCACATGGAACTTATTTTATGTAGAATATGTGATTGAACATGCAAAATCTTTTGCTGTGTCGTGATCCTTGTAATTTTTGAGTGGCTATTGGTCTCGTACTTGTATTGTTTGTGAACTAATGGTGAAGTTTTTGGGTGCGTACCTCAAGGACGAATGCCCTTTTTCCTTTAAAAAAACGGTCATTTGTACATAACAATGCGTTATCATCCAAAATGATGGATCTACAGTCTATATTTCTGATATTGATGACAATCATGACATCACCTTCGAAAATAGCAGAAAGCACGCCAAAAGTTCTTGTGGGAAGATGATCCTGTTTGTTGTTGCTTAGCTATTTGGGACGGGGGCTTTTGAAAAATGAAGAGATGGTTGATTGTTTAATTAGTTTGCACACAACTAATTTTTCATTTGGTGAGGCTTCTACTAGGTGTTTCTTTATTCGTTTTCTTGAAATTTGTTTGTCTCAGTCTTTATGCAATCTAACAAATTTAAGACAGCACAAAGTTAGATAATAGCAATCATGTTATTACTTCGCTGAAGTCTGTTGGTTTTTACCATGTTAGCAATTATGTTGAAGTTAACGTTTTCTGTGGCTGTTATTTAATGATTGCAGGTTATATAAGAGTTCTGATGAATATTGTAGCCTTTGCCCTCTGCTTTTCTCACAAAAAGCTTTTTGCAATTCTATATTTCTTCAGGTAAGTTTACGTGGTAATCTGGAACTTTGAATATTCATCTTATATAGTTTTTGACCATTTATTATCTGGCTTCAGCTTTGTATTTGATGGAATAGATGGATGGCTTGCTCGCAAGTTCAATCAAGGTTCAGTTTTTAGCTTACTGGCTTTCAATTGATTTTTCTTTGAATTTTCTTTTCGATAAGTTTTCAAATTACTTTATGCACAAATAAATTGATGTGCATATAAATTGATGTACAACCATGCTAAACACCAATATCAGGCCTCTCAATAAGTTTAGATTGGAATTAGTCATACAAAATGCCATTTTCTAGTTAATGTTTTATTGGATTGCTGATGTTTGGAAAATGGGAAATAGTGGTATGGAAGGTGTTGCATGATTTGAGGCACTTTTATCTTTTCTCTTTCTATGGTGTAATACTAACCTTACCCTATTTCAATATAAAGAGGCATTGAACCCATCTTTCAGTATGAAGAAACATTTTCCCATTCAATTTGATATTATAGATTCCTCCCATTGCTCCCCTCCCTCTTCCCATGTCTTCGTCGCCTCTCTTGCACCATCATCACCGGAGACTGCCCAAGCACCAATACCACCTCTTCAACCCAATGCCCAACACTACCCTTCGAACCCTACGAACTTCGGTCCTACCAACTCTAGTCCCTGGCCCCTGACATCCCCTTAGCCCATGCTGATCCCCAGTATCGCCCCTGATGCATCGACCATCACCATTGATGCGTACTGCTCATCATGAAGTTGTTTTTTTCCCCTCTACTGGGTCATCTATAACTTCATTTGTTAGTGTTATGGTGAAGCACTCTCCCACTTTAAGTAGGGTTGGCTACATGGATTCTTGCTCAAATCCATGTCGAAAGATCCGACTTTTTGTACGTCGCTTGTCGACTACCTAATGCAACCCTACAAGGAGGGATTTAAACCATGCTCTTTTGGGTGATATGCACACTGCACTACTACCAGACCATTTGACACCGACCGTTTGTCAGTCTTATGATCTGAATTAATTATATATATTTTTTGCATGATGTGAGTATGCACCGATTGTGTATAGAAAATGATAGAAGACTCCAGCGTGACATCTCATGGAAGTGATGGAGGGAGTGCACAACTTCCCTTACTTCATTCATTCTCGAAGTTCGACAAATCCAATATCCTAAATGATCTCAAATGCTCTTGATGATCGTATGTGGGTATGACAAGGATCACATTCTTAGAGCCAGATCTCTGCAAAAACCTGAAAATCACCATGTGCGATAAAGGTAATGGTCTCAACGCTCCATGCGGCCCAAGTATTAACGCCATCCATTCAACAAATACTGTCTTTGGATCCCACTTGCTATGGTCCTAACTCATGCCCCCAACACCTCATCAGCCCATGTCGACCCTCGACGTTGCCCCTCAGGGCCCTTCGCATCGCTACTGGCTCCTATTGCCACCCTCAACCTACTGGTTGGGTAGTTCTCCAGCCTCTACTAAAGTCATCCAAAACTCCATTAGCCTCATGCTATGATCTTAATCAATTTTATATGATATTTTGCTTACTATGAGCAAACATTTGTTATGCATGAAAGATGAGACATAATCATGGATATAGTTCATTTAGTAAAAAAGAAAGGCATGTTCCCAAAAGTAAAGTTGTGAATTAGAAAGCTAACAATGTTGATCCAATAAAAATATATACGGGAAAAGTTTATGCATGTGAATGGAGAATGACACAAGAAATACCACCAAGCAAAGAGTACAAGAAAAATTCAAATCTGCGTGGCAATAAATAATAATACTACTCGAAAAAACTCAAGAACAAAGAAACTACATTCATGTGGCATAATTCCATTTGATGGATGCCACTGGACTTTTATTATTAGCTCCTTTTTATGAATTGTATTGTTCTTTAAAAAGGGATAACATTTTATTTCAAAATTTAATTAATATTTTAAAAGTAAAAATCAATTAACGGAGAGATATTTTTATACAAGGATGGGGTATTTTTGTATTTTGAAAGGGAGAAAATTATATTCAAGAAAAATCTTTTCAAATGAATTATTTTTAGTATATCAAAAAGGAAAGTAAAAGTGGAGATATTGATCTTTAAGTTGTTTTGTTTGCCAACATAAATAATGGTTTGAATGGTAGCAAAATTTGTGCATGCTCATTAATGTTGTGTTGATGGTAACAAATTTTATGAGTACAAATAGTAATGTAGATTTCATGATAACTTCGCTCCAAGTATAAAGTAAAAGAACATATTTATGGAGAATGAACGACAAAAGAAAACTACTTAGCTGCTCAAGCACTTGATTTAACGAAGGTGGCAAGCACCTGATCTTGTTATTTAGTGACTGAATTTTGATCGATCACTTTCAAATTGTTTTATCTTCACATGAAGGAGATCTTGTTTAATTTTCTAGATATTGTAAATTTCTTAAAGAACCTCTTACCTTATTGAACTTGATGGCTAACCTATAAGTACAAGACTACTTCTTCAGCGTAAGACACACCACATACACACGACATCAGTAACTTTTCTATTCGCTTCTCTTTCAAAGATTCATTTCATGCCATCTATCTTGCTCTCTACTCCATGATTCATTCTTGAGATCTATTCGTCTACGTGCTCGGTTTCTAGTTTCTTATTCTAATATTACGTTCATCCGTTGACCTTATTTTCATTTAATATTTATTTGAGCCTTTCTAGATTGGTGCAAACTTCACTTCTACATTGCTATTTTACTGGAAACTTGGTGTGATCCAAGTTGTGAAAATCCATTGGCATGTGATCCAAAGCACTTCCATTCTTGTACTGGAAACATGGTGTATGATCGAAGTTGTGGAAAGCCTTTGATCTATAACCAAAGTAGTTGTAGTCATCTAAGTTATCCATAGGGAAAGATAATTGGATAGTGGATTAGTTGATCCATACAGTCGATCTGAAATCCTAAGTCAAGGGACCTGGATCGTGGTTTTTACATAGATGGGTTTATGCGTTAAACTACTTGTCTTTTGTAGTTGTATTTACTTTATGAATTGATTTATGTATTGTAGTGATTATTATTTGTGATAACTTTTTATTGACCAAAACATTTGTTTTAACGATGTGAACGATATTCTCACTAGCATCATGCTTATTGCATTTGTTTGTTCTCAAGATCCCCATTCACTTGTTGTAGGTTAGTCAAATATGCAGAGATCTCAATTACTGAGCTAATTTTAATTCATATGAATTTAATGACATCTTAACTAAGCAGGCGATTTGGTGTGGGCAATCAAGTAGAGGTATCTATCACTTGATTCAATCTTTAGTTGATTTACTTGCTTTGAGATACATTTTTCTTCTTCTTCAGGCACTCTATGTTGCATTCCCTCCTTGCAAAAGCCTTGTTGGGTTCTTCCTCAACTATGTCCCACTACTTAGCTAGAGTTAGAGACCTGTTAACTAGGGAAGCATCATTGGAGTTCTTATTTTGTTTATGATATTGTCCATTCTACTGTTTTCTTTGATTTGATCCACCCATAGCCTTAAATATCAGTTTCAATCACCGTATCATTGTCCTGAAGTGACTAATTTATTACCTTCAAGCTATAACACAAAGCAAGCCTAAGTAGGTTCGGCGGATAATAAGGAGATCAATCGATTGGCGAAATAGTAAAATACACACTCCTCTTCTTGAGCCAGAAAAAAAAGAGTCAGCTGTGTAGTATGCGTGGGAACATAACTAGTGTAACCTCATGACAAAGAAAAGTGGGGCATGCCACTTCCATGGCCTTCTTTGAAGATAGATGAGCCAGAGCCAAACCGTTAGGTAAGCAACCAAAGGGACCTAATCACCAATTCTAGGGATTATTGGGGGGGGGGTCTGTTACCTTGTCTGCTTGCCCCAGACTTTCTTTGTGCATGGGCTTAGTTGTCGTCAACCCCTTCTCACTCGTCTCCCAACTAAGATGTTTTTTTTCTCTTTCGGTTCTTGTTGGAAATTCGATCGAGATATTGTCAAAATTTCGACCATGTTGGTCACCAACCCTTCTATCGGCAACCATAAAGGCTCAAATTCGAGCATTTCGATCACTTTTCGAAACCAAAATTTGATGCCATGCATCCACCTTGATGTTTGGGGACCTAATGTGCATCCTCATCAATCGGGTGAAATGCTGTTGTCCTGTTCTTGTTGAACCTTTTCTCGCGTCTTTTGGATATTTTTGATAAAGAATAAGTTGAATGTTTATTCTCTTGTCATTAAATTTGTTAATGAAATAACAATTCGTTTGGTGCCAAATATGAACCTAATTCGTTCATACCAAGGCCCTAAATGTCGGTTTCGGTCACCATTTCGGTACCGACCGAAACAGAATTTCGATGGAATTTCGGTGGAATTTTGACCGAAATTTCGGTCATTTCGGTCATTTTTTGTACTAGGCCCCCATATTTCGGTCATTTCGGTCATTGCGGTCGAATTTCGATTTCGACTGGATATCGATATTCGACAGAAATTCGACCGAATTTCGCTGAAATTTGAGGCCATGGTTCATACAATGCATGGAGTTCCTCGCCCGTGACTTGCTGTCTTTTTTCTCCTCTTGGGGGATTATTCATCATACTACTTGTGCTCATATTTCACGACATAATGTGGTTGCTGAATGCAACACATTCTTGAGGTTGCTCGAACCCTGATTTTACATTTGCATGTTTTAAGCCACATATGTCACCTAAGACAAGCTTCATAAGCGACATTACATGCGGGAGCACCGAGCAAACCCCCTTTTAAAAATTGAAAGGCAAATGTACAACACCACCCTTTGATGAGGGATCTATAGAAGACCTATAAATTGAGCGAAACAACATGTAGAGCAAATATAAACCTCCTCCCCAAGTTCGGGTCACATACTTTGCTAAGAAAGCAGGACTCACCACGTCCATGTCGTATATCTCGAATCCACCATATTCCTTGGCCAGAATTAGTGCATCCCAACCACCAAAGGCACTCATTGTGCCTCCACAGAAGTAGCTCATAAGAAGTGTCTCGTAATTGTTTCAAATCTCCCCTTCACCCCAACGGGCAATATGCACATAGAAAGGAAAAACAATAGAATAGTCGAAAACCACCTTCAACAGAACAAGGCGACCGCCTCTCGAGAGATACAATGTGCTTCCTCTCCCACTTCGTAATAAAAGGAAACCATTCTGATTGGCGAAGCTTGCCATTAACCAGAGGCGATCGAAGATAAGTGATAGGTAGAGTCCCCTGTTGCATTCGTCGAGTAGTCTCACAAGACGCCACCTTCTCCTCGTCCATCTGAAAAGGGACAAAAGTATACTTGGCATGATTAATATTCAGGTTCAGGGCTAATCCAAACTGCTCAAGAACGATTGCTATCCCTCATGCAACCTCAGTTTCTCCCTCCACAAAGAAAATAGTATCATCTGTTTATTGAAGAATGGAACTAAAATCTCATTCATGCGAAAACCTGCCAAGAAGCTACCCTCTTCGGCCTTCGACACCATATTTTTTTTAATGAGAGACCTTTGACACCATCTTGGCCAGAGCATCTACCACCACTACAAATAACAATGGCACTAATGGACATCCTTGTCTTACTCTAGGCTGTTGCTGAAAGAAGCCACCCTCATGTCTGCCATTCACCAACGCTGCACAAGAGGCAACATCACACATCTCTTCATCCAGCCAATCTAGTCATTGGGAACCCCCAAAGATGTAGGAACACCTACAAGGGATTCATAGATTTGCCTCGAGTGGAAGAGGACGAAGAAGAAGGCCGCTCTATGGAAGATTGACTATGCGAAGGCCTACGACCGCATTGATTGGAGATTCCTGTGGTCTTCATTGCGGCGGAGGGGATTCCTCGAGACTTGGGTTCAATGGATGAAGCGACGTGTCACCACCTCATCCTTCTCTTTTTTGGTGAACGACAAGCCTGAGGGGGGCATGATGCAACCTCAACGTGGTGTGCGGCAGGGTTACCCATTGGCCCCCATGCTTTTCATACTGGTGGTCGACTGTTTGGCGGTTCTCTTTCGTCGGGTAGTGGAGTGCGGCTGGTGTGAGGGGTTCTGGTTGGGGTCCATCTCTATCCCTTTGCTACAGTATGCAGATGATACGATTTTGTTCCTGGGAAGGACGGATGAACAAAATAGGAATGCAACGCTTCTTATAGACATTTTCGGCAGTCTCTCTGGTCTTGAGATTAATAAGCTCAAATATGTGCTCGTTGGCTTTGGGATGGATGCTGGCGAACGTGGTAGGCTCGTCGAGCTTTTGGGTTGCCCTATGTGGGATCTCCCTATCCCTTATATTGGACTGCTTTTGGTGGATGGTTATCTAAAGAAGTTCAACTGGGATTGCTTGATTGGCAGGATGGAGGAGAGACTGGCGGGATGGAAGGCGGTGACTTTATCTAGAGGGGGGAAGCTAACTCCGCTTAAGCAGGTGCTCTAGTCTCAGCCATTTCGATTTTCTTCTACTCGACGCGGTTGATGCCGGTGGCGGTTAGGAAGAAGGTGGAAGCGCTGATGAAGACCTTTTTCTGGTCGGATGATAGGCAGCAAAGATCTGGGCTACACCTGGTTGGTTGGGATGAGATCACCAAGGGGTGCGCTGATGGTGGTCTTGGTGTGCGTGATGTGGAGATCATGAACAAGGCTTTGCTTGCCAGATGAGTGATTTAGATCTGGGGTCCTTCTACCTCCTTGGCGGCCATGTTGATGAGAACCATTATGGGGTCAATGGTGAACTTGTTGCAAGCAGGAAGAGATTCGAGTCGCCGCTCTGGGATGGTATCCGCACTGTTCTGCCGTCTATTTCTTCCCGGTTGCGGCCAAAGGTTGGGAATGGATGGAGATTCAGATTTTGGATTGATGACTGGACCGGGGAGGGAGCCTTGGGGAGGAGATATCCTAGACTTCTACCTCTGGCGGCCTCAGTGGAGGCCACTCTCACTCAAGTCGCGGGTGAGGGGTGTTGGGCACCCCTGTTCGTCTCAACAATCTCGGATCAGCGCATGGAGGAGTTATTGAGGTTGCTCGGAGAATTGCCACCGCCGACGGAGCATTCGGTGGTGGAGGATCATTTCGTATGGGAAGGCGAAAGGTTCTCTATGAAGAAGGCGTATGAGGCGATGAGATTGCCGGCGGTGGAGTAGGAGCAGGATGGGGAATTCTGCCAGGACACGAAGATTATCTGGGCGGTCAGGATCCCCCTCAGGGTGAAGATCTTTCTCTGGTCTCTGAGGAGAAATCGCTTGCGCGATAAAGCAAGGAGGGGGAGGCTGTTTGGTTTACAGGACACGAGGTGTGACATGTGTGACGGCTCGGTCGAGGATGCGGACCGCCTCTTTTTAGCTGCGAGACTTCGGCGAGTGTGTGGAGGGCAACATGGGTCCCTTGGGTGGAGGTGGCGGATTTGTAGGCTTTCTGGAGATCGTTGCGTGCAGTGGGATTTGGGTCGACGGACGACTGCTCCGAGCCATTCGCGGTGCTGTGTGGGCTATATGGACGTGGAGAAATTATCTCGTTTTCAAGGGCCAGCGGTTCTACTACGAGAACGTTGTTTTCCATTGTAACGCACTTTATAGCTTTTGGTCTTTGATGTAATGATGTCGTTTTAACTTTAATATATTTCTGCTTGTGGTGACTCCCGTCTCGGGAGTGCACCCTAATCTTATTCAAAAAAAGGGAATTGCCAATCAATACAATCATATGCTTTCGAAATGTCCACCTTCCAAAGGAGCCCCTTGGTCTTCTTCCTTTGCATCTCAGCAATAATCTCAGACGGTACCACATCCCCATCCGTCATGGGCCGACCCGGGATGAAAGTTGTTTGAGTCGGATCAATAATAGAGCCAAGCCCCTTACAAAATCTGTTAGCTAGCACAATCGCCATAATCAAATACAAAAAAATAGACAATGCATTAGGGCACAAGTCCTCCATGCCCCTTACCACATCCTTCTTAGGCCTAAGCACAGTGAAAGTCACCGAAAATTGGCGGAATGTTCTTGAAACCAATGAACTTGAGTGAGACAGAGGAGAGTAGAATTTCGTTTGTAGGGGTGAAATCCGTAGATCCAACGAAGGAAGGTGAAACAAGAAGAGAACTTTTGAGCCACTTAAACTCACCATTCGTCTGATGCAACTCCTCCGCCGCTCCCATCATATCCTGACCAACCAAGTCCTAAAACCCCAGAAAGAACATCGATAGCCCATATGGTCTAGTGTATCCATCCATATTCAGATCAACAATACACTTGGATCAGGAATATTCGTAATCGGAGCTCCTTTAAAATGATCTCATAATATAGCTTATCACATCACGAAAGGGCTTGATGACCTCAACATCATAGTTCTCTTTCAATAAATCTGCTAACACCAAGAGATCACCAAATATGATGAAAAATCCTCCGATGAGGACCGAATAAAAATGATGAGTATGAATGAATGCCCTTTCAAACAAGTGCAGAAGATAAAAGGTTGAGGGTGGTCTAGGGTTCCATTTAGGCCATCCTCGGTGTTGGTTCAGAAACCGAGGACTCTTTTCGGTCTGATTTTGATCGGAGAAAGGTGATTTTAGGCTCTTAAATCACCTTTTCGTTCCTAACACGGATTCAAAATTAAAGGGATGGTTGTACAAGTCTACATATACAACCAATCCTCTATATGTCATGTAGGCTTATTCAATTCGGCCTACAAGCCCTAGTTGAGTTCCGTTTCAGCATCTTATATTCATATCAGAGAGCAAGTGTGATATCTTCTCTTTGTTCGATGCCTTTAAGGGTTCGACTTCGATTGTCAAGATGGGTGGGGACTAACTATGAGTTATGATCCACGCGGTTTTTAACCCTTATGCAGTGCAATAATAAGGATAACATCTGGCATAGTCGGAGTTGACGGATAAGACTATGGAGAATGCTTCATGAAAGCATGATGACATGTACATGCGCATCTGGCTCTCTAGGATTCTCATCACGGAGATAGCTAATGATATTGTGAATCTACACACAATCATGGCAATGCGGGATATCCTGGCAACCACGTATGATCAAGCAGAGAATGATGCCAAGATTCTTCAGTTACAGTTTGACATCTTCATGATCAAACATAATAGTCATCCTTTGCTCATCTACTCTTGCTTCGGGGCATGTTCTAGAAGCTTCACAACTTCATGCTAGTAACTACATCTATTGAACAATATATAGCGTACGGGAACACCGCGATGGTTGGACTTTTTATGGCTTCCCTAAGCCCTGAGTTCGAGGTAGCATGCATCGGCTTCTTATCAGTGCGGTTATCCCTCCTATGGAGGAAGGTTATAGTCGTCTCATTATGATCATTGCCCTATACCCTGGCACCACTCAGACATCCTCAACGATGGCTGCATCTCATGGCAGATGAGCTTCTTCATTAAATTAAAAATTAGTTATTGGTATTTTTAGATATTTATAAAGACCTAGTTGTTGACTATATATTTATGCAAGATGCATGCTTAAATTTGACCTATTTCATATGTATATTTACCAATAATATGTCCAATTATTTCAGTGAACTCTTACTATTACACCCTTAAACATACAAGAAACTTCACGTGAATTCGAATACCCATATAAGAAAAATTTTTGGGGTATGGTGGCATAGGGGATATCAGATCGTTCTTCATCTGGGTTCACATACTGTTACGATTCAAACAATATGATTCATATCAACAACTTGGATATCTATAATGATAACTATTGCTAATCCCTTTTTGATAAAAAAATTTAGTGATAGTTATAGCTAATGATTTCCTTTAGACTCAGTAGAGATTTAATAGAGATGGATGGGGATGGCGCAGGCGGAGCGTGTCTCGTGGCGACCAAAGGCGCGTGGTGGTGACTGCAGCGGGGCTCAGGCGGAGCGCGAGCGTGTCTCGTGGCGACCAAAGGCATGTGGTGGTGACTGCAGCGGGGCTCAGGCGGAGCGCGACAATGGAGGCGACGCAGGTTGGAGGCGGGTCTCGTATGCTAAGCCAGGCAGGAGGTGCTTCCGGTGTGGCAAGCGCGGCCACATCGCCTCTGCTTGCGATGCACCACCCCGCTGTTTCCATTGTGGCAGGGTGGGATATCGCATGGCTACTTGCTGGTTCTCGCATGAGGGAGGTCGCGCCGGACAGCGTGTGGCCTCGTGACGCTCGTCCCCGCGTGGACAAGGTGGTGGCTTGCATGGTGTTCGTGATTCCCGTTCTTATGCGCAAGTGGTTGGTGGCGGTGGTGCAAACGAGGGGGAGTCGGGAGGTGCTCCTGCATGTGAGGTGGTTGGCGTTCCTGGACCTGTGGGGGTGGTTGGCTCGGTGTCGGGTGGGAAGTTGACTCGCAGGCTCGACCCTGCGTGGGCGTTCCTGTGCATGGCTCGGTTCCTGTGTCTGGAGTCTTGGCGGCGGAAGCGGTGGCGCTTGGGGAGATGTTCAACAGGGAGTTGGGTGGAGGGGCTGCTGTTGGCGGTGCGAGGGGGGTTGAGGAGCAGGCGGACGGGTCGGCGCGATTGGACAAGGGGCTGCATGGTCGTGGGCTTTTCGGGGGGTTGCAGGATTCTTCCAAGAGGCAACTCGTTGCCGTCGGTGTCATGCTTAGCCCTGGTCTTTCCTGGGATGCTATTCGCTCGGCAACTTTGGGATTCCTTGGCGACGACTTTGCCGGGGACTTCGTCATCCTTGACGCGACGCGGTGCTGTGTTCGCGGGCTCTCCCCGGTTCAACGGGAGAGCCTTTTCCGTGGCTTTGGCGGTTCTGATGTTAGGTGGTGGCCAGTTCGTGTGGCGGATGGTGCGGTGACTCTTTTGGAGGTCTGTGTCGCTGAAGTGCGGGGGGTCCTATTCCTTTCTCGCACGGTGGCTGCGCTCTCGAAGGTGATCGGAAGCTGGGGTCAGGTCCTGGCTGTTCTGGATGATGGCTTAGCGCCTGGGGCTGATTGGGCTTGTGCGAGGATTCTTCTTGATTGTTCTCCTAGCTTTCTTGAGGCTATGGCGGGAAAGGTGATCTTCGAGCGGATGGTTGTGGGCTCCTGGTCTTTCAAGGTGGAAGTCCTCCTTCTTCCGTCGGCGCCGGTGCCGGATCCTTCCCCGTCTTCCTCGGCCTTGCGCGGTGGTCGTTCGGGCTCTTGGCCGGGGGAGGACGGTTGGGATTCACGTTGACATGTGTCATCTTCAAGGGATGTGTTCGAAGCGTCGCATGGGGAGGGCCGCGGTTCTGGGACTTCTTTTGCGGCGCCTGGGGCCGCGAGTCGCAATCGTGATTTGGTGGCGTGGGATCTTTTCGATGTTGATTTGACCCCTTCACCTACCTCCATTTGGTCGGAGGCTTCTTTGCATTCGGACCGCTCCGGACACGTGGCGAGGCTTCCTTTCGGTTTTTCAATCGGATCTGCTGCGTCTTCATTCGGGGCATCCTCTCGGGTGGCCGACGACCCGGCTGTGCCTTCGGAGCCGCTTACTTGGATATCCGCTTATTCCTGTCCTATGCCCATCAACTCGGTGGCCCCCAGCTCCTTGGAGGTTCTGGACGACGTATTCCCTCCCTCGTTCTTGTCGACGGACGCCACTTCGCTTTATCGGGGAGAATCCTTCGCTTTCTCCTCTCCGCGTCTTGGGGGGTCCCCTTCGCAGGGTCCGTCGCGCGGCGACGGGTCTTCGGGGCCGGCTTTCGCTAATTTCTGTGACGGTGCAACTATTGATGTCCTGGTGGTAAACTCCCCCCGTTAAGATTTGGGCAGAGCTACAGTCGAAGGCGAGTTTCCTTCCGTGGGGGATCTATCTTCCCTCCCCGCGGTGATTCCTCTTCTTTCTCGCTTCGCGACGCAGTGGCGGAGGCTTCAGGTCTAACTCGCTTGGCGGGGCATTTGCCTCCTGGAGCATAATGATGCATTTTCGGTCGACGGTCTTCTTGGGATCCCTGTTGTTGTTAATGAAGATTTTGTCACGGAATGTGCGTGGCCTTTGCGACGCTCACCGTCGGCGAATTTTGGGCGCTCGTCTTTCGGAGTGGGGTTGCGACATCGCCTTCATTCAAGAATCTAAGCTGGCTGGGATGGACGCTGATTTGTGGAGATCCTTTGGAGCAGGTGGGCTGGATGCATTTCGTTCGTTGGATGCGGCTGGCGCGAGCGGCGGTCTATTTGTGGCTTGGCGCTCTTCGCGCTTCTCTTTTTCTTCCGTGAGGATGGGGCGTCATTCGCTTTCCGTGGTGTTGACTTTGTCTGACTCTAATGTGCGCGCAGCTTACACTTGCGTGTACGGACCTAACTCTCACATCGCCCGTAGGGAGCTTTGGGAGGACCTTCGGGAGGACGCGCTTGCTTTTGGTGATATGCCTTGGCTGTTGGGGGGTGACTTCAATGTCACAGTGCTCTCGCAGAACCGCCCCCGTGCCCGTGGGGGCAATGATCCCGGCTCTGGGGACTTCTTGGAATTCATTCGCGAGATGGCACTGGAGGGGCTTGTGCCTAATGATATCTCTTACACGTGGAGGTCGAATTCTTCTAGATCTCGGATTGATTGCTTCTTGGCTAGTGTCAGCTTGATGGAGGCCTTCCCCCTTTGTGCGGTCAGCTCTCGTCCCCGCTTTTTCTCTGATCATAACCCCATCATCTGGGATTCCGGGGATGATCAACGTCCTCGTGGGCTTTTCCGCTATGAACGTTGTTGGCTCCTTGAGCCGGGGTTCAAGGATCTTGTTCGCAACCATTGGGCGCAGACTTCTTTTGTGGGTTCTGCCGCTCGTCGCTTTGACCATAAATTATCTTCTCTTAGATCGGTCTTGGCTTCCTTCAAGAGGGAGTCGCGGCAGGCTCGTATTTCCGCTCGTTTGGAGGCCGATGCTGCGATTTTACGGCTTGACCGCATTGAGAACGACAGGGATTTGCTTTCGGGGGAGTTGGCTGAGCGCTCGGCGGTGGTTGAGAAGGCTCGGCTGGAGGATCGAAAGAGATCGATCGAATGGCGACAACGATCACGGGTGAGATGGCTGTAGGATGGGGTTGCCAACACTGCATACTTCCACAGGGTGGCGAGCGGCCGTCGCCGTGCTAATACTATTCCATCTATTTCCATCAATGGTGAGCTTTTTGAGGGGGAGAAGGATGTGGGCGTGGCCGTGGGGAATTATTTCCGGGGCGCGTTTGGGTCCTCGGCTCCACGGCGGTGGCGGTGGTCGGGCCAGGGGGCTTCCGCTATCCCCTCGACTGCTGCGGCGGAGCTTGTCCGTCCGCTATCTATGGAGGACCTCAGGGGGGCCGTTTGGGACCTCAATTCCGACGCTGCGCCGGGGCCTGATGGCTTCCCGGTGTGTTTCTTCAAGGATTTCTGGGATATTCTTGCCAATGATGTGCTGGATGTGGCGCGCGATTTCTGCGAGGGAAATGATGGCTTTGATAAACTCAACCGGACCATTATTGTTCTTATTCCAAAGTCTAATTCGGCTTCTCGGATCGAGGACTACCGGCCAATTTCCATCTCAAATGCGATTTACTTAATAATCGCAAAGGCTCTGGCGCGGCGATTGGCCCCGCTCCTTGATTCGCTAATCTCGCCTTCACAAGCCGCTTTCGTTCGTGGGCGGCAGATTTCGGATTGTTATGCCGTCGTTTCGGAGATCATTGACGCGTAGCAGAAGAATGATTCCAAGGTGGTTCTTTGGAAGATTGACTTTGCGAAGGCTTACGATTCTCTTGATTGGCGATTTTTGTGGTCCGTTCTTTGGAGGAGGGGGTTCCCTTCGACCTGGATCTCGTGGATGCGGCGTTGTGTGACAACGACACCCCTTTCTATTCTTCTCAATGGTCAGATGGCCGGGGGCACTTTCCAACCTCGCCGGGGGGTTCGACAGGGCTGTCCCCTTGCTCTCCTCTTGTTTGTTTTGGCGGTTGACGTTTTGCCGCGTATGATTGAGGGTGTTGTGGCGGCTGGGCTGTCTCGTGGGTGCTCCTTTGGCCCGTACCACGTTCCGCTTATTCAATTTGCTGATGATACCATTTACTTCATCGAGGGTGATACCTCCAATGTTTCCAGTATGGCTATTACTATTCAGCTGTTCAGTGAGCTCTCCGGCCTTCAAATAAATGGGGAAAAATCCAAGGTGGTCCCCTTCTCCATGTCTGCGGCGGAGGTTGAGGAGTGCTCGCGGATTCTGGCCTCTCCTCCTGCCGATCTCCCCTTCGACTACTTGGGTCTTCCTCTGACGGTGGGCCGCGCCCGCATCCGCGATTGGAAGTCGGTTGTGGAAAAGATGGAGCATCGCTTGGCTGGGTGGCGTGCGGCGATTCTCTCTCGTGGTGGGCGGTTAGTGCTTCTCAAATCTGTTCTCTCTTCCATCTCTATTTACTTCCTCTCGGTGCGTGGGATGCCGAAGGGGATTCGAACAAGATTGGAGAAGTGTATGCGGGGATTCTTGTGGGGGAAGAAGGGGGGTGGGGGGAAGGGAGTGCACTTGGTGGGATGGGATGACGTCACGCGGCCTAAGCAGGAGGGGAGCCTGGGCGTGAGGCGGCTGGCGTCGGTGAATGATGCCCTATTGCTCAAATGGGCCGCGAGGATTTGGGGTAGGGAGGACAACTTCATGTTAAATTGTTTGAGGCTGGCGGCTGGGGATGGATTTGTATCCGCATTTCGTGGTGATGCTCAGGGACACTTCTCATCTTTTTGGCGGGGGGTGATGGATGCCCTTAACCGCAATCGCTCTTTATTTGCTATTAAGATCGATGATGGGAATTTGATTCGCTTTTGGGAGGATGACTGGACGGGAAGGGGGCCATTGCGGAACCTTTACCCCCGGCTACACGCTTTGGTGCCAAATAAGGATGTCACGGTGGCCTGTTGCTGGGATGGTAGCACTTGGTGCCCTCCAATTTCTGAGTTCTTATCGGAGCAGCGGACGCTTGATTATATTTCTCTCTTGTCAGCTCTCACGGAGGCGCCCGTGCCTTCTCTGGGCCGTGACTTCTTGGCTTGGAAGCACGGCTCCTTCTCTACCCGCAAGGCTTACTTGGCCCTTTTACCGAACTTCTCAGGGGATGATGCGACTTTCTTGCGGGACTGCAGATTCTTGTGGGGACTCATGCTCCCTGAGCGCATTGGTATTTTCCTTTGGTTATTACGGCGGGGAAGATTGTTAACTCGTGAACGCTGTTCTATTATGTTCCCTAATGCGTCGCCGATCTGTGGACTTTGTGGCGTGGAGTCGGAATCTATTGACCACTTATTCATTCATTGCGACCGTGTTTCTGCTCTGTGGGACGACTTGGGCTGGCTAGACCTGTCCTCTTTGGCTTTGTTCTGGGATAGCTTGTTCCGTGGTAGGGGGCGACCGCGGATTTCGCTGCTGGATCCTTTCGCGCGGCTGTGGAGCCTTTGGTTGGGAAGAAACGAAGCAATCTTTGCCAGGCAGCGGTTTTATCTGGAGAATATTCACTCTTCGGCTTCGGGCTTTCTACTTGACTGGACCACAATGTAATTTGATGCTCTTGTCGCGGGGGTACAACCTTTTGGATACCCCCCGTCCCTTTGTGTTTTGTTTCCTGTTCTTCCTTTACCTCATGTAAGTATCTCTTTACCTTTTTTAATGCATTGGGGTGAGCACCAGTGAGTGTGTCCCCCTTTTTTGAGCCTCAAAAAAAAAATTAATAGAGATGTTTATGGTATTGACATATCATTTTTTTTCATGTTCTTATCTTCATAATGTCATAATATATTACATTATTATATAGTATATGTTTGTCAGATTAGATTATTTCACCAATAAATATATTTATTTTATATTTTCTATTTATTTTCCTATATAAACTGAGACTTATGCCTCGACCACCTCGAGGCTATGCCTCGCCTCGCTTCCAGGGAAAACGCCTCGTTCCATCTTTCGTTTTTCCAAACCTTGCTCCTAGTACATATTAGTGGTTAGATGATATTGTCTCCCATCTAAGGGAGATAATGACATGCTGTCGACACTACTAGTGCACCTACACGTCTTTCAAATGTTGCAACCACTGCCATAGCATCTTTTAGCTCCTCAGGTATAGCCTATGCTTTGTCGCAAGGCAGATATGAGAGTGGATCATGGATTTTGGTGCATCCTACTATTTGTGTGGACGCATGGCTCACTTTACTTTATACATATCTATCCCTCCTGACAGATCAATTGTCATTGGAGATGTGACTCATTCTCCTGTTACAGAACATGGGGAGGTCTAGTTGACGCTGTCCATGCAACTACAGAATGTGCTATATGCAACAGTTTTCGATGACTTTACTTTCTATTAGTCAAATCACTAAGAACTTGCATTATCATGCCATTTTAACCCCTCTTTTATCGTATGTTAGGACATAGTCACGGGCATGGTGATTGGATGTGGCTGTGAGCAAGGGAGCTCTACATATTGGTCCAGTCTCCTTATGCAGGTGCTTCTTTCATTCCTACTGGATCGGTCTCACCGTATATGTGGCATTTACGTTTTGGTCGCCTTCCTATGCAGAAGCTGTCTTATGTCTTCCCGTAGATATCCTCTTGCTCCACCTTCTAGTATGAGGCTTGCCAGCTTGGGAAGCATCATCAGTCTTCTTTCCCAGTTAGTGGTGCACATGCATGGATCGAATAAAATCCACAACCCGATCTAGTTCGATATTATTGGATTGGATCGGATTGGTTTTATCATTCAAACAAATCGGATCGAATTGAAAATTTTCAATTCGTTAAAGCATGGATCGGATCACCATTAAAATATGATATGATCCTGTTGGGAAATGCAAATGAGATAATCTATTCCATCCCTAGGCTCTCTTATATAGGAGAGTAGCCTATGGGTAAATTACATACAGAGAATAACAAGAAAATAAAATGACAAAGAGATACAAAATAGCTTATGCGTCAACACTCCCCCTCAAGATGGAGCATAGATATCAATCATGCTCAGCTTGGACGCACACTTCTGGAATGGGCCTCTAAGTAATGCCTTGGTGAAAATATCAGCAGTCTGATTCTCTGATGTGACGTGAGATGTAGCAATGAACCCCTTCTGAATCATGTCACGTATGTAGTGACAGTCGACCTCAATATGCTTGGTCCTCTCATGAAAAGCTGGGTTATTTGCAATGAACAAGGCGGCCTGATTGTCACATTCCAACATCATAGGAAGAGGTATATCAAGACATAGATCTGCAAGTAAGGATTTTACCCACATCATTTCTGTGCTCGCCTGGGCCATAGCCCTATATTCTGATTCAGCACTGGATCTAGCTACTACTGTCTGCTTCTTGCTCTTCCACGAAACTAGAGCATCTCCAACATAGACTGCAAACCCTGATGTTGACTTCCTGTCCTTGGGGCATCCTGCATAGTCTGCATCCGCACATCCTGTAACAGAAATCTCCTTTCCTTTCTTAAATAGCAAGCCTGCACCTGGAGATGATTTTAAATATCTCAGAATCATGTGTATGGCATCCATATGGGCCTGGCGTGGTTGCTCCATGAACTGGCTCACACGACTCACTGCAAACTGTATATCAGGTCTAGTGATAGTGACATACAGTAATTTGCCTACCAGTTCTCTGTACCTTCTCTTATCCACCTCTTCTGTGTCATCATCATACAGCTTCATGCTAGGGTCCATTGGTGTCGTAGCAGGTCGACACCCTAGCATACCTGTCTCACTCAGTAGATCTGTGACATACTTCCTCTGTGTCATGACTAATCCATATGGATTTCTAGCAAATTCCAGCCCCAGAAAATATCTAAGGACTCCCAAGTCCTTGGTGACAAACTCGGTCCCCAGCCTTTCCTTTGCTTGCTTAATGCCTTGGTCATCATCACCTGTAATCAAGATGTCATCAACATAAACCATGATTACAATGATACCTCTCGCCGTCTTCTGCACGAACAAGGAATGATCAGCATTGGAGCGTTTATATCCTTGTTTCTCAAAGAGGTCTGAAAGCTTCTGAAACCATGCTCTGGGGCTCTGCTTAAGACCATAGATGGCCTTATGTAATCTGCAAACCTTGGAACACTCCCCCTCAACAGCAAAACCAGGTGGTTGTTGCATATAGACTTCCTCCTGCAAGTCTCCATACAGAAATGCATTCTTTACGTCCAGTTGATAGAGTGGTCAGTCTTTAGCAACCGCAACAGATAGCAGGATCCGTAAAGTGGAATGACGCGCCACAGGGGAGAAGGTGTCTAGGTAATCTACCCCATATGTCTGCGTGAAGCCTCGAGCAACAAGGCATGCCTTGTACCTGTCAATGGAACCATCTGCATTGTGCTTAACTGTAAACACCCATTTGCAACTCACCGGGCTAACATCTGGAGGTATAGGAACCAAACTCCAGGTTCCTCTAGACTGAAGTGCCTCCATCTCTTCTTCCATTGCTAGTCGCCATCTAGCATCCTGCATAGCATCCTGATGGTTCCGTGGAATGGCTGTAGCTGAAAGTGCCATAGCAAACGTCCTGAACTCTCCAGATAACCTCTCAAAAGATACCGCTGCTGTCAATGGATATTTGGCACAGCTTCGTTTCGGCTTGCGTAGAGCGATTGGAACATCCAGGTCATCTGTGTTATCACCGTGCTCCTGTAATGCATCCTGCTGAGAAATGTCGTCAGATCCATCAACATTAATATTTTCATTACATACCATAGGAGAGCTAGTTGACTGGTCAGGACCATGAGCTGGACGCGGCCTGCGGGTGTAATGGAAAGGTAACGGGGATACTGTTGATGGCGGTGGTGGTGGTAGCGGTGGTGGTGGTGGTAATGGTGGTAACGGTTGTGATGTTGGTGGTGCCATGAATACGGTATCAGGAGATATAGATGGTGCGTGCATGTTCCCGGATTCTGAAAAATACATAATGGATTCAAAGAATGTAACATCTGCACTGATCATATACCGCCGACGCACAGGATCAAAACACTTGTACCCCTTTTGAGTTCTGGAGTACCCCACAAAGACGCACTTGACAGCCCTAGGAGAGAGCTTGTCATAGCCAGGCAACAACTGATGGACAAAAGCGACTGACCCAAACACACGAGGAGTAAGAATGAACAGATCCTTGTCAGGATAAATAAGTGAAAAAGAAACCTGTTCATTCACGACAGACGAGGGCATACGATTTATCAGATAACATGCAGTGAGGACTGCATCACCCCAGTAAGAGTACGGAACATGACTCTGGATGAGAAGTGACCTTGTAACATCAAGTAGGTGACGGTGTTTTCTTTCTGCAACCCCATTTTGTTGAGACGTATGAGCACAGGATGTTTGGTGAACAATTCCCTTAGAAGAGTAGTAGTTGGCTAGATTGTTGGTGCACAACTCTAAGGCATTGTCAGTTCTTATAATTTTGACCGTAGTGGAAAAAACATTCTGAATCTCATTTAAAAAGTGAATAATAATATTTCCAGCTTCAGACTTATTCTTCATTAGAAATACCCATGATGCTCTAGAAAAATCATCCACAAATACAATATAAAACCTGTGCCCCTGATGATCAGGAACACGACTCGGACCCCAGACATCGACATGAAACAACTCAAACTTGGAGTTACTACTCCGACCTTGACTACTGGGAAAAGATGACCTATGATGTTTTCCCAACTGACACGCCTCACACTGGATAGGTGTGTGAGAAAGACTATATGGTAGGACTAGACGCAACTTCTGAAGCGGTAAATGACCAAATCGCAGATGCCACAGGAGAGGAGATACTTGTTCTGCGGGAGAGGCTGTGATTCCGGCAAATGGGGTCTGGTTCAGACGATAAAGGCCTCCTTGCTCATAGCCATGACCAATCACGTTGCCCGTACGGATGTCCTGAAAAATCAAAGAAGATGGATCAAAAATAGCTCGACATTGGAGATCCTTCGTAATCTGACTAATAGACAATAGATTCATAGAAAAGTGCGGTGCATGTAAAACATTCTTGAGCTGCATAGAGGATGTCAATCTAATCTCCCCCTGACCCGTGATGGGGGAGTGTGTGCCATTGGCAATCACTACTGTCCGTCCTGGAGGAATCTCAGTATATCCTGAAAGTAGACTCTGGTCGCCACATAGATGATGTGTAGCGCCTGAGTCCATGATCCATGGCAATGTATCCGATCTACTGCTGTGAAATGCAAGTGTACTACCTGAAGTACTCGTAGAGGCAGAAGCAGAAGCGGCTGCATCAGTATGACTCTCTGTCGACGGTGCGGGGCCAGATGGTGGGATAATGCCCCTGAGACGGGCAACCAGATCATCAAAACGTTGATCCAGTGAAGCAGCAGAAGGGGGCTCTGTCTGCTCAGCGACTCGTGCAGATGCAGGAAATCCATGCTTTGAGTAGCATGTGTCCTCAGTATGTCCGATGCGGTGACAATATGAGCATGTTGGCCTAGTGCGACCACCCCTTCCACGAGGGGTACGTCCACGGCCCTGATGATAAAATCCGCGACCTCTGTTGGCCGCCATAGCTGAGGGATTCTGATTCGCTGCTGCTGACGGTACTGTGATCCTGCTCAATCTGTGAAAAGCTTCCTCCATGGGAGGAATAGTCGAGTCTGCCAGAATCTGTGAACGTGCTGCCTCGTACTCAGGATCAAGTGCAGCTAGGAACACGCCCACCATCGTCGCATTCCTGTATGTCTTCTGTTGTTCTTGTGTGGCTGTCAAGGGCATGAAGCTATACAGCTTCTCGAACATCCCTCTCAGTGATGTATAGAGAGAATGTAGAGGGCGACCATTCTGCTTGATAGTGAAGATATCATGCTGAAGTTGCAGAATCTTTGTCTCGTTCTTTGCTTGGGAATATGTAGCCGCCAGAATGTCCCACATATCCTTCGCTGTGGGTTGATGGAGAATTGATGCAAACGGAAATTCCGCACGGCGAAAAATAATTTTTTTAACGGTGGATTTTGGTGGAGAAGAAGACAGAGGGTTGAGAAGAGAAATTGGAGGGGTTGAGAGGAAGAAAAACTCGTCGGAACGAGGGGTTTGGAGAAGAGAACTCGTCGGGAATGCGAGGGGTTGAAGGAGGAGAACCGCGGAGATCGCGTGGAGGGAGAAGAGAAAATAGAGAGGAGATACTGAGATAAACTCAATTTTTACTTCATAATTGACTGTCTAAAACAATGGACTACCCTCTCTTTATATAGGAGAGAGGGTTTACAAAAATAGTAAACAAATCAAATTAACAACTAATTTAATCCTAATTGACCTCTAATTATTCTAATTAGACTCTAATTAATAATGGACTCAAAATTGCAATTAAAGTCTACGAAATAAACGTTGAGATCACAGGCGATCTCAATTATTTAATTAGACCAATATGACCGCTAAAAACGTAAATAAAATTGATTACTATTTAATTAAATAAATGTGGCCCTATAATTTGGGGTCACGCTGCATCAACTCTCCACCGCTTTAAAAAAATTCGTCTCCCGACGAATTGCTTGATGTAGTTGCATTGTTGGAGAAGTCGTCCTGCCAATAGATCTTTCAACATTACGTTTGTAGTTCTTTGCAATTGGGGGGCGTCCCTGCAATTTTTGTACCCCTTCATTGTGCCATAGCTTTTTATCACTTTCGGCCTTTCTGCAATTAGGAGATTCATGGGGGATTCTTTTGCAATTTTTCTGAAATAACCATTCCCTCAATTCCTGGGATCCGCCTCCCCCAAACTGTGGTACACCCGTTAGGGTTGGCTCCCCATCGCCGCTCATATAGCGAGGCCAGAGGCGGCTGTTGTCGGGGCTTCGGCGGCGCAGGAGGAAGGTTGGGGCGGCGGCGCGGTTCTGTCGGCGCGTGGTGGAGGCGGTGCTGGGAACGGCGGCGCGGAGGGGAGGTAGGCCTGGGACACGGGCATTTGGCGAGAATGAGGGAGGGAGATGATGCGGAATCGGGAGGGGAGTAGGGCAGGGGCGCAACAGTGATTTGGCGGCGCCGTGCGGGGTGCTGTTGGGTGGCGCGATGGGATCGGCTGGTGCGCGAGGCATGGTTGGTGGCGCGCGCGCGGGGAGGAGGGAGGGTCCGGTGGAAGTGTCACCAAATCTCACTTTGGATGGTGTTGACGAACCGTTCGGCATACTGCTTCTCTGAGAACCTCCAGATCTGTGACTGCTAGAAGTGAGATGAGGTTTTGATTTCTCCAGGTTGTTCGCATCGGAAGCCAAGTCGAGCTTTCCCTGTTCTTCTTTACGAAGCTTAAGTGAAATCTCCTTCCCATTTATATCATCGGGCAGCAACTGATTCATAGGCTCCTGGATGAGCCAAACTTCTGTCGAATCCGACAGGGGGGTCTCAAATGAGAATAGCTTGTTAACCTCTTCAAAATCTGCTCCAGGACTGTATATGTGGCTTTCCGAGGCAGTCTCTTCATTTGCAACATCTGTAGAGGCGCCCATTACAATAGATGCAAAATATACCTGGGATAGAGGGGGCCGTGTCGGGACAGCCGGAGGAGGCAGCGGCACCGATTCCGGTGACGAAATCAGATCTGGAAGCTCCTGGACAGCGGCCGTTTCTTCCTCCATGGGGTGGGTTTCTTCGTCAAAACTCGCGGTAGTGGCTTCAACGGCTGGCGGCTTTGATTGGGCGTCGCGGTAGGCCTCAAGGTTGGCCGTGAAGTCCCGAAACATTGATGTCATGGATCGGAAGTTGTTCTGCAAATCACGTAACATGCGCTCCGTCTCCTTGTCGTAGGCGTCATTGGTTTGCCGCTTTCGTTCGGATGAACGATGGTGTCGGTGCGGACGCCGGGGCGGATCGTTAGATCGTGAGGACGATCTAAATGCCATGCTCTGATACCAAATTGATGCAAACGAGGAAATTCCAACGGTAGAAAAAATATAATTTTTTGTGGAAGAAATTTAGAGGGGTTGAGAAGAGAAATTGGAGGGGTTGAGAGGAAGAAAAACTCGTCGGAACGAGGGGTTTGGAGAAGATAACTCGCCGGGAATGCGAGGGGTTGAAGGAGAAGACCGCGGAGATCGCGTGGAGGGAGAGAGAGACGGAGAGGGGATAGAGATAACAATCTCAAATTTTCATTCATAATGGACTGTCTCAAAACAAGGACCTACCCTCTCTTTATATAGGAGAGAGGGTTTACAAAAATAGTAAATACTCAAATTACAATTAATTAAATCCTAATTGACCTCTAACTAACTTAATTGGACTCTAATTATTTAATTGACCAACAATTATAATTAAACTCTACGAAATCAACGTTGAGATCACATGCGATCTCAATTATTAAATTGGACCACTACGACTGCTAAAAACGTAACTAAAAATGATAATTATCTAATTAAATAAATGTGGCCCCATAATTTGGGGTCACGCTTCATCACAATCTGACATGCTTGTCTTACAGAGAAGATCAGTGACATAGTTCCTTTGGGCCATAACAAGATTTCGTTGGATCCTGGCAAACTCAAGTCGAAGGAAGTAACGTAAATCACCAAGGTCCATGGTGACAAATGGCTAACTAAGAAAATCCTTAGCCTACGATACCAAGCACATCATCCCAAATAACAATGATATCATCAACATATACCACTATAGTAGCTACTCCGTTTCGAGTCCTCTGAACGAACAGTGAATGACCTGCAATTAATCTCATAAACCCATGTTGCTTTATCAAGTCTGAGAGCTTCTGAAACCATGACATGAACTCTGCTTTAGGCCATAGATAGCTTTATGTAGTTTGCAAACCATCCGACGCACCCCCTCAGCAGCGAACCTAGTCGTTGTTGCACATATCCTTCCTCTTGCAGGTCACCATAGAGAAATGCATTCTTTGCATCAAACTGGGATAATGACCAGTCCCATATCACTACAATTGAAAGAAGGATCCGCAGTTTAGAATGACAAGCCATGGGAGAGAAAGTATCATGATAATTCACCCCCATATGTTTAGGTGAACCCACGAGCCACAAGCCTCGTCTTGTAGCGATCAATACTGCCATCTGTGTGGTGCTTCACTGTGAACTTGCATCGTACCACAGATGCCCATGTAGGAGCAGTAACAAGGCTTCGCGTGTCACGTGTCTGTACACGACCATCTCCTCCTTTATGCAAGATGCCTCTGACTGTCTCGCATAGCTTCTTGATATATTCGTGGAATCACTATGGCTGACAGACCCATGAAAAACCTCATGAAATCCTCTGAAAGATGGCCCACAGAGACATGGGCAGCTAAGAATACATAGCACATATACGCCTCCGCTTCCGTAGAGCAATAGACACATCAAGATCATATGCATCCTCCTCAACATGTAAACTAGCCTCCTGAGAAGGCACCTACTCATCATGTACAATAAGATTTTGCATCGACAAATCACTAGTGTAGAAACAATGTGCTCAAAACATATTTGGGGCATGGATGATGGGGAAGGCTCATGAGAAAGGGGAACAATGGAAGGTCTGTGAATGTAAAAATGAGGCAAAAACTAAGCCAATGTACTGGGTGGCGATGGTAAATGAGCCAAAGGAGCTGGTGGAGGTGATGGTGGGTGGAGCTAGTGAGGTGAAGAAGTTGGTGGAGGTGTCGATGGGGCTGGAGGTAATGGTGGCATAGGAAGAGGAGGTACGTATACATCCTCTCCAAAGTCAAACGGAGTTAATGTGTCACATTCGGAGAGAAATACATGACAAACTCAAAAAAGTTGACATCAGGACTGACGTAGAACTTCCGTCTAACTGGATCAAAGCAATGATAGCCCTTCTGGTCCAAGAATAGCCTATGAAGATACACGTGACAGCTCTAGGGGAGAGCTTGTCACGATTAGGAGTCAGGTGATGCACAAATGCCACAGAGCCAAAGATACGGGGCATAAGGGAGAATAGGTCCTTCTCGAGAAATGCAATCGAGAAAGGAACCTTCTCTCCTAAAAGTGAGGACGGTATATGATTCACCAAGTAACATGTTGTAAGAACTGCATCACCACAAAAAGAATGGGGAGCACCACTCTTAATCAGGAGGGACATGGTCATATCAAGTAAATGATGGTGTTTGCATTCAGCAACACCATTCTGCTAGAGAACGTGCAAGCACACGAGGTCTGGAGTATGATGCCAAAAGATCTGAAGAACTCGGAAAGTTGTAATATGCAGAACTCTAAGATATTGTCAGAGTGAACAAACTTAGCAGTAACAGAAAAAATATTCTTTATTTAAAAGATGATTGATTGAATGACGGAATAGCCTCAGACTTGTTTTTCAGAAGCAAAACTCATGATAATCTAGAAAATCAGTCATTGATGCAAGTTAAAACATGTGTCCCTGATGATCAGGAACATGATTGGGAATAAAGGTGCACATGGATCGAATTAGATCGATTTTAGCTTAATTCATGTCCAATCCATCCTTAACGGATTAACTTTTCCAATCCAATCCATCAAATATCAAATCCAATACAATCCATCAGATTGCGGATTGGATTGAATTCTTTATACTTATATATTTTCCCTTGGTGTAGTTTGTAACATAGGTTGGTTATTTCTAACAATATCTTTAATAGTCGACATAATTTCTAAGAAATACATAGTATAGACAAATGTAGTTAAAATATATCAAAATGCAAATGTTTCATAGTTATGTAAGAACGACAATGTAATCAAATGATTAGCCTCATTATAAAAAGTTGAATATCAAAATGATCAAATTAACAGATTGTATAGAATTTGGAATAGAGCTATTTAAAAAGCAGCTCATGATTCTATAGGATGGGTTTTTTAAATGATTTCCAACAATGATTCATTTACTTGATTTCAAAGGAATCAAATGATAACAAATACAAAGGGATATAGGCAAGTACTAATTCCAGCCACATAACTAATACAAGAGATGTGTGACAAACAATTGATAAATGAAATCCTACAATAAAAAAAACATAGGCGTGCCTTTGTTGGAAGGACACAACATTGCATTATTTACAAAGGCCTAAAGACCTATCTTCCTCACTCCAAAGGAAGAATCATTATTCTTTCTCAAGGTAAAAGCAGATACTTAAAAAGTAAATGATATTTTCAAATAAGAACAAGGTAAGTTATTAAACATAGGTGGAAAAGTTGTATACTAAGGTAAGGGAGAGGTTATGGCGCTCACCGGTTGATGGCATGCTTATGGAAGCAGCAGACCGTGTCACACAAGAAGGAGTGAGGTCGTAAGGGACGGTCATTGGATGAGGGAGTAGCTGCAGTGTCACTGACTCGCAAGAGAGGTGGTATGGCAATATGACTTGTGCAAGGGAGTGGTGATACACCTCGTGCAAGGACGAGGTGGCGATGTTAAGGCTTATAATATAGGTGTGGTAGTCCAACTCACATGAAGGAGGGTTAGCAGCACTCGACTCAGGAGAAAAGTGTGGCGACATTGCAGCGAGGGTCATGATAGGTTAGAGAATTGGAAAGAGTCGAGAATGAATAGAGAAGGAGAGGGGAATTAGAAGTTGTTTGGGAAGTGGTCTCGGAAATGACCTAATAGGTTTTACCATGGTAATATTTTAGGTATTTGTAATTTGACTTGAGATAAGAGAGGGTTTAGACAAAAGGAGGCATATGCACAATTGATATGAAAAGGAAGATGGATGGTTAGTTATTGCCTTATGTACAAATTGGATAAGTTGCAAATGAATGTGTTTGTGTATCCACTTATGCATATCAATGGATTAACGGATTGGATCTGTTGACGCATAAGCTATTTTGTATCTCTTTGTCATTTTATTTTCTTGTTATTCCCTGTATGTAATTTACCCATAGGCTACTCTCCTATATAAGAGAGCCTAGGGCTATGGAATAGATTATCTCATTTGCGTTTCCCAACATGGTATCAGAGCGATGGTCCTAGACCGGAGTTCCTGAAACCCTAACCCTAACCCTACCCGCCGCCCCCCCCTCTTTCTCTCTCTCTCTCCTCTCCGCAGATCGGCGCCGCCCCTCTCAAAGCGCATCTGCGGCGGGGCCCCTTCTCCGATCGGTGCTACTCCAGCACATCTGCGGCCCATCCAGGCGCACATCTGCGCATCTGCGGCGCATCACAGCCGCATTTCGCCGCAACCCAGGCGCACATACGGCGCGCACCACTGCGTGATCTGCGTCTCTTCTACACGCGCGTATCCAGTGCGCGATATCGCGCATGATCTGCGCATCCCAGGCGCCTGACCGAGCATCTCAGCGCATCTAGCGCTCGTATCCAGCGCTCTAAGTGCACATCACTTAGCGATCTACTGCGCATCCAGTGCGCCAAGTCCGGTAGCCACCGTGCGGGTACACGGTTTTTTCAGCCCTAAGACCCAGAACATCAACATGGGTTTAGTTGCGTGAGGTCTACACGTGCAACTAAACCCATTTATGTCGTTGTAGACAAATCACAGTGTTTGTCAATCGTTCCAGTCTTCCTTTTTTCAATATGTCAGAGAGCAAGGCAGATCTCCCATCTATTGGCGCATTCCGTGGTCCAGCGCCTATTGTCAAGATGGACGGTACCAATTATGAACTGTGGGCAATGCAGTTCATGAGCATGATGAAGTCTACCGGTAAGAAGCATATTCTTACCGAACCAGAGCCTGCTGAGAAGACTGGAATCTATGCCTCCTGGGAGGCTGATGACGCATACACCAAAGTTTGGCTATCTGGTACGTTGGCAATTGAGATTGCTAATGACATTCTTGATGCAGCGTGACCCCAAATTATGGGGCCACATTTATTTAATTAGATAATTATCATTTTTAGTTACGTTTTTAGCAGTCGTAGTGGTCCAATTTAATAATTGAGATCGCCTGTGATCTCAACGTTGATTTCGTAGAGTTTAATTATAATTGTTGGTCAATTAAATAATTAGAGTCCAATTAAGTTAGTTAGAGGTCAATTAGGATTTAATTAATTGTAATTTGAGTATTTACTATTTTTGTAAACCCTCTCTCCTATATAAAGAGAGGGTAGGTCCTTGTTTTGAGACAGTCCATTATGAATGAAAATTTGAGTTGATCTCAATTTATTCCCCCTCCTCTCTCTCTCCCTCCACGCGATCTCCGCGGTCTTCCCCTCAACCCCGCGCATTCCGGCGTGTTCTCTTCTCAACCCTTCTCTTCTTCTACCAAAAAGCCACCAAAATATATTATTATTTTATTCGCCGTCGCCGATTTCAATCCGCATCAATTGGTATCAGAGCATGGCATTTAGATCGTCCTCACGATCTAACGATCCGCCCCGGCGTCCGCACCGACACCATCATTCATCCGAACGAAGACGGCAAGCCAATGAAGCCTACGACAAGGAAACGAAGCGCATGTTATGTGATTTGCAGAACAACTTCCGAGCCCTGTCTTCAATGTTTCGGGACTTCAGAGCCGACCTTGAGGCCTACCGTGACGCCCAAGCAAAGCCGCCAACCTCCGAAGCCGTTGTCGTGAATTTTGACGACGAAAAACTCGCCGTGGAAGCCGATCAAGCCGCTGTCCAGATCATTTTAGAAGAAAAAATCAATGAATCGGCCGCTGTCCAGCACTGTCCAGAACCCAATCCGTCGCCGGAATCGACCCCGCTGCCCCCGCCGACCATCCTGGCGCCCCTCCAGCCTTCCCAGGTATCTCTGCCGCCCACCGACACCGCCGGGCCCTCGCCTCCCCTCCGCGCGCCCATCTCTCTACCCCGTGCCGCCCAGACTCTCTCCCCCAACCCCAGACCCACCTTCGGCAACAGCTCCTCCCCCCTCCCCCTCCCACTCGCGGCCAACGATCCCCTCCACCCCTCAGTCATCCGCCTGCGACTCCGCCCCGCGCAAAACCCTTTCCCGCACGCACCGCTACCGACCCCAGCCCTGCTCACCCTACCGCGTCACCATTCCAGCCCTCACGCCGCCCCTCGCGTGGGCTGTTCACTACTAACGGCGTCGCCCCGAGTCAGCAGGCCACCACTCGCGCCTCCGCCAGCTATCCCCGAGCCGACCACCACGCGCGGCTTTGACCACGTCACCGCGCCTCTCCGACGCCGCAAGGCCTCCCGCCTCCGGCCATCGAGCAGCTGCCGCCTTTTGTTACGGAAGAAGAGAGCCCTAGCGAGATTTGGGGGAACAACATCCCTGGAATTGAGGGGATGGATATTAAATTGGAAAAATTGCGAAATTAAAATGCCCAAGTCCTCTATTTACAGAAAGGTCCAGAACGGTATGAAAAGAGAAGGGGTACGAAAATTGCAGTGGTACCCTCCAATTGGAAAAAATTATAAACGTAATGTTGAAGATGATCTCATGGGAGGAAATTGAAGCCCCAATTCAAGGATGATTTCTCCAACTATCCACCTACATCACGCAATTCGTCAGGAGCCGAATTTTTTAAAGCGGTGGAGAGTTGATGCAGCGTGACCCCAAATTATGGGGCCACATTTATTTAATTAGATAATTATCATTTTTAGTTACGTTTTTAGCAGTCGTAGTGGTCCAATTTAATAATTGAGATCGCCTGTGATCTCAACGTTGATTTCGTAGAGTTTAATTATAATGGTTGGTCAATTAAATAATTAGAGTCCAATTAAGTTAGTTAGAGGTCAATTAGGATTTAATTAATTGTAATTTGAGTATTTACTATTTTTGTAAACCCTCTCTCCTATATAAAGAGAGGGTAGGTCCTTGTTTTGAGACAGTCCATTATGAATGAAAATTTGAGTTGATCTCAATTTATTCCCCCTCCTCTCTCTCTCCCTCCACGCGATCTCCGCGGTCTTCCCCTCAACCCCGCGCATTCCGGCGTGTTCTCTTCTCAACCCTTCTCTTCTTCTACCAAAAAGCCACCAAAATATATTATTATTTTATTCGCCGTCGCCGATTTCAATCCGCATCAGATTGCATGCCTGCTGCTACTCCCATTGACCCTAGCATGACGTTATATGATGATGATGATACATAGGAGGTAAACAGGAGGCGGTACAAGGAGCTCGTTGGGAAGCTTCTATATATAACCATCACCGGGCCATGCATATCTTTTGCAATAAGCATAGTCAACCGGTTCATGGAGCACCCTAGACAAACGCATATAGATACGATTCATATGATTTTGAAGTACCTAAAGGAGAGGTACTGAACTACTTTTAGCAAAGGGATCTCCCTTGTCATTACAACATACGCTGACGTTGATTATGCAAGATGTCCCAAGGACAAGAAGTCGACCTCGGGTTTTGCAGTGTTAATAGGGAGCTCTTTGGTGTCATGGAAGAGTAAGAAGCAGACCGTGGTTGCTAGATTGAGTGCAGAGTCAGAGAACAGAGCCATGGGATATGGGATAATGGGAGTACTGAGATGATGTGGGTCAGATCCATTCTGACTGACCTAGCTATTGATGTTCTCTACCCATGCACCTACAATGTGACAACCGACTGCTCTTTTCATTGCCAACAACTCAAGCCTTCCATGAGAGGACCACACTTATTGAGTTTACTGTCACTATACTCGTGGCATGATTCATAAGGGCTTTATCACTACTCCCATGTTAGCTCAAGGGAACAAACAATAGATGTGTTCAACAAAACCCTAGACAAAGTGTCATTCCAGAGGTGCAAACTGGAGAATGCCTGTCGACTGTCGTTGGTACATCCTCCTCAACTAAAGGTGCAAGGTCCCACGTAGACTCCAACCACTATTAAACCTACCTCATGTTCACCCTAAAACATGTTATCCCCAACTGAAATAGCAAGTTCCTTCTTTGGCTTCCACTAGTTGTTGCATGGAAGTTACTCGTGTTTGCATCACCTGCCTCAACCATGTCTGCATAGATCAGTCTCCATTTTACCTTGCTACATAAGATGAAACCCTATCATACATATCCTTTATAAGGTTAATGTATAGGACATGTACTTGTCTTTTCTCCAGAACTCTCCAAAAGATCTCGTGTGGGACTGAATCATAAGTCTTCTCCAATGCATTAAAAATCATATGAAGATTCTTCCTTGCAACTCTATAAATCTCCATTGTTCTCCGCAATATGTGTGTAGTTTTAATAGTTGAACGACCTGGCATGAATCCGAATTGGTTTTCCGTTACTTTAGAAATTTATCTCAACCTTTATTCGATTACATTTACCCAATTTTTTTTTTCAAAATTTCCTTTATTATAAAGGAGAATAAATATCTCAAAATAGCCCTAAAAATCTAATAATATTAGCCTATGGAAAGTTAAATATTGTATCTTCCAATGGTTTTAAATTTTAATCTTCTTTTCGAAGCTCCTTGGTGGTGCAAAATGGAAGAAATTGGCGATTGATTATAGTGGTTAGGTGGCTATGGATGAGAGGAAGAAGTGACAAGGGGGTTGGAATAGGGAGGCGAAGACACTAAAGAGGTAAGAGCTAACCACTTGGCTTAATTACCACCATCCTAATAAATTGCTGGAGATTTTCCATCTAGCTTGTTTTGAGGTGTATTACGTGGTATGCTATTAGTTTTGTGTTGACTTTGATGGTATATTAATTTAATTTTTAGTGTATTGATTTTTTTGGAAAGGTTAAATGATAGAAGTTTATGATGGGCTCTCAACATAGGCGAGACCAATTGTGATGGGTGATGTGAAGTGAGAAAGATAGTGGGTGAGGGCCACTAATCATGGAGAAGGAAATGTGTGGAGGCTTCGTCAAGAAGGGGGAAATAGTGCTATCATTCATGTAGCCGTGAGGGAAGAGGAGGGTTGGTCTTTCATCTCGCATCAAAAGAGAGGGCATCGTTGCTACATGTGCATGGATTAAGGGCATTAGGTGGCTAACTGCTTTGTGCATCCTCGTTGTTTTGCCCGCGATGCTGAGAACCCCCATCTTGTGATTTGTCCAAGATCAAAAATGTTGTCTAAGGATGTTCTTCTGATAAAGAAGACCGACGACGTTCTTACCTATGGGGTTTTGTTTCATTTGTATGCAACGATTGTCAAAAGAGATACTATGCAGATAGATATCGTTAATTTCGAAGGCATTTCATCGGGCTTGGGCTCGAAAGGGATCGTGTCCATATCAGATTTGGCGTTGAAGCATTGGATTTGGGAGTTACTTAGTTGTTTTTATGGCGATTCCTCGGCCAATCTTTTATTGGTGATGTAGTCTTCTTGGGGGAAAAGATGTGTTGCACCAGGGGATTGTCTGCTGTTAAGGCCGAAGTGTTGCTTTCTTTGGCCCAGGAAGGGGGATCCTCTAGAGACTTCCTCGTTTCACCGATGGGGAGGCTCCCTCCTCGAGGTGTGTCGTTCGCGTGTATGGAGTACCCTTCCTGTCAAGAATAATGTATCTGCTCGGACCATCCTTGCAGGAGCTTGGCATTGTCACTGATTCTTTCGAATGACCTTCTCCCAGGTATCGATCGGAGTCTTTTTGCACTCTTGCTATCGGGAGAGCACGATTCAAGCTCCTTATCCATGTGGTTTGGCCTCTTCCACAGCATGTGCTTTTGCCTGATGGTTCTTTCCCAGCGAAGTCATTGGAGAAGAAGGCTAGTCAGGGGGAGATGCTCGTTCTGGCGAAGTCTGGGGACGTCGTAGAATTCACGGCACATATATCAAAAGGAGCAAATCTCACGGATTTTGAATTTGAAAACTCACCAGATCAAGAAAGAGGACATCTTGTGCTGTTAGTGCCTTACGGAGGAGGATGTGATTTCCATGGGGAGAAGTTACTCCCGTTTTCTATGGCTGGAGAGACTTGTGCCTGTGTGGTTATGCACAACTTTTTAAGGAAAGAAGAGACTCGTCCCGAGAATCCTATTAATCAGGTAACCTTTGGGTCTGACTCGGTCCATCATAAAGGTTCTGGGTGCATTGCAACTTGTTTGACCCGACTCAATATTCCTATTAATCAGGTAACCTTTGGGCTTGAATCGGTCCATTTTTTTTGGTTCTGGGTATATTGCAGCTTCGCGGGCTCCTTTCGGCCTTACGAGATCCGTATCTGATGGCATCCAATCGAGTCGGCTCTGGTTTGGTAAAAGATTAACCCCTTGAGTTCATTACAGCCTGCACCATCAGTCTGGACATCGAAGTCATTTGGAAAAGTAAATTATCATTTCAATTGGAGATTTTCTTGTGGCTCATTCATCATGGTCGATTGTTTACTGTTGGAGTATTTTGGTTGTGCGTCATATGAGTTGTAAGAGGGTAAATGGATCCTGGAGAAGATCCATTTACCCCATCCATGTGTTTGGTCCCACATCGGCCCGTGGTGGGACTTGGAAGCTCTGGGGAGGTTATATAAGGAGCCCCGGACCTCATGTAACCATTGAGAAAAGCAATAGAAGCATATGCCCTTTGAGGGCTTCTTCCGTGATTTCATCCCACTCATGGGATTCCACGTTAAAATCCCACTGTTCTTATTCTTCTTTATCTTTTTCCATGTTCGCTTCCGCATGTTTATTTTCTAACATAGTATCAGAGCGGGTCGATTCTCGAGGATTTTAAATTCTTTGTTTTTATTCTATTTTAGATTCGTTTCAACTATGATTTGTTCAAGTTCGTTCATGAAGGTCTAAGAAATTAGGATTCAAGTCTAGAACCCTAATCAATCATTGTTTCTATCGTGATGATCGCCCATTCCCAAGCATACGACAAGATCTAACCAGCAAGTGCGGTCCAGGCATCGCGCCGCTACTCCAGGCTGCGCGCGATCTCCTCCAGGCCGCGCGACCCTCCTGCGCAAGCTCAGTCCCAAGGCAGCGCACCCTCCTCCGCTTCCCATTGCCGCTCTGCCTTTCTCTAGGCGCGCGAACAACATGAAAGCCCCAAGTTGGGGGCGATGGTCCTTGAGCAAAAAAAAGGGGGTTCCACTACAGAACCCTAAATAGGATGACGACCTTGTGGGCCACTGGTTTCTTTTAAAAAAATAATAATACTGTTTTGTTTTTTTTGTAAAGCCCAATGGGGGCTGAAAAAAAGGAAAAAAAAAGAGAAAAAAAGAGAGAGGGGGAGTCCGCAAAGTTTCAAAAAAAGGTTGTTAAAAAAAGGCGCGTACATACAAAAAACTGTACACATTTTCCAAAAAAAGGGGATTTGCAAAGCCAAAAAAAATCAACGGCTTATTTAAAAAGAAAAAAATATACTTTGAGAAGTCGGGAAAAAAATATAGGCATTTGAGATGTTTTATTTTCTCCCCATATTTATATATCTTGTTTTCTCCCAACTTTATTGATGTCATTTTTCGACAAGTATGGGAGAAAAGGGGAGTATTGTGTAGAGTTACATGTCTTGTTACAAATTCATATGTCAGATCCAACCGATCAGATTGGTCAGACTCTACAGTTGTTCAGACTCGACGTTAGATGTTTCTGAGTCTCAGATTTAGACACGCACACATATGCGGTCTTCTGTCAGATGAGCACGTGTTTGCCATCTTTTGTAGTGGTCCCCATCTTTCTTTTTGTTGTTTCGGCCAGAGTTTTCATGTGAGCCATAATGACTCCAGAGTAGAGGACCATTCCATATGCTATGTTGGCAAAGGTTTTCGTGTGGTATCATAGGTATACCGGAGTAGTGTACCATTCTTTGTGCCAGATGGGAGAGACCCAGTTCTTCGACGAGGAGGCTTCTTTCAGACTCCATTCTCCAACGACCGTGGACTCTGACGAGGATTGCACTTCCACGGCCTTTTCAGTTAGGCCCTTTTCAGAGATGGAGCAGTTGTCCACATTGTTGTGGCGGGCCAGAGTTCTCCGACGAGGAGACTCATTTTTCAGTTGCAGCGACTCTGACAGTTGCAGTTCAGAGCGCATGCTCTCCGATGAGGAGATTCAACAGACTCACACTCCAGCCCGTTCGTCCTCCTCACCTGCATGGCATGAGAAGCAACGTCTTCGACAACAGCCGACAGTTGTGCACGTTGAGTTCATATTGTCCATAGTGTCCTGTAGCGAGAGTTGAGTTTTTTTCTGTTTGTTTGTCAAAGCTGAACATTACATGCTCCAGCTTGAGGGGGAGTGTTGGAGTATTTGGTTGCGTGCCATATGAGTTGTAGGAGGGTAAATGGATCCTGGAGAAGATCCATATACCCCATTCATGTGTTTAGTCCCACATCGACCAGTGGCGGGACTTGGAGGCTCTGGGGAGGTTATATAAGGAGCCCCAGACCTCCTGTAACCATTGAGAAAAGCAATAGAAGCATATGCCCCTTTGAGGGCTTCTCCTGTGGTTTCATCTCGCTCCTCACGGAGTAGGGTTCCACGTTAAAATCCCGCTGTTCTTATTCTTCTTTATCTTTTTTCATGTTCGCTTCCACATGTTTATTTTCTAACACTTACCAAGGAACGACACAATAAGATTCTAATTGTTGGAGACCAAACATGTGAAAGATGTGGTGTTGGAAGAAGCTCCTGCACATGATACTCTTGACTCACATCCACGATAAGAAGTCGGCGATGCACCTCCCTTGACAATTAGGGGATTCCCAGCCTTAGTTCAAGGCATTGGATATGTCGGTGGGAGTGTTGGATTCACATTCTTGAACCGGCTCCCCTTGCGAACAAGCTGTCATCAGAGCCCCCCTTGGAGGACTCAACTTCCTCTTCCTCCTCTGCAGCGGATTGAGATGTCGAGGGGAAATGGAAATGGTACAAGAACATAAGAAAACTGTCAATATGTACAACAACCAGAAGCAAGGCGATCTCATACCTTAAATTGAAAGTAGCCCAAGTGGCGGGTGCAACATCCATTCAACGGAACAAAGTGGTTCCTTAATGAAGATCCTGATCTGGAATGTAAGGGGTCTGGGTGACTCAGAGAAGAGAAGAGCAATTAACTCTTTGTTGAATGTTTGAGGGTCATCATGTTACTTCAGGAAACAAAATTGTTAGCTTGCTCAAATCTGGTGTGGGATTCCTTGGGTGTAGGAAATCTGCCCGACTTCAGAATGTTAGATGCGGTCAGTAGTGCGGGGGGTATGGCCATTGCATAGAAAGTTTCCTCTTTTTTGTTTCTGGATTCAAGGGAAGACATGTCCTGACAGCCCTTCTGCGGACTATTTCCTTTGATCTTATCTTTTGGTATCTCGTGTTTATGTCCCCACATCTTCGGTACATCGAGTTGGCTTTTGGGATGATTTACGTATTTACGTGATGCAAGACTTTCCTGACATGGGATAGCGTGGTTGGTGCAATGGGGATTTTAATGTCACTCTCATATCGTGTGATCGCCTTCGTGGTGGGGGGGGGGATCCTGGATCTCTGGACTTTGCGGATTTGATTGATGGGCTTGAATTGGAGGTCACTGGCGACGCATATACTAAGTTCACTTGGCGAAACTCTGGAGTCCGATCCAGACTTGTTCGCTTCCTTGCATCTTCTGAACTTTTAGAGTTGTTTCCTCTGTTTGCGATCTCCTCCAAGCAAGGTCTTGGTCTGATCATTATACTGTTAACGTGGGAATCAGATGAATGCACTTTGCCTCTTTATTTAGATTCGAGAGGCTTGGCTTTTGGAAGATAACTTCAGAGATCTGGTCACGACCACTGGACTTCTACGCTTTGTTGTGGTTCTACCATTGCATGCCTATTATAGAAACCTGCACCTTTATGTTCTCGTCTTTGTTTGTTTTAAATGGTGACCCGAGAAGAGAGAAGGGCGGTGAGGGTGGCTGCGAAGGCTATTGTTGCAAGATTGGATGGGATCGAGGATGGAGGGGATCTGATATCGATGGAGCTTTAGCGAATGTCAAGCGACATAGAGGGTTATCAAGTTTGATGATAAGAAGCATGTGGCTGAATAGAGACAGAGGAAGATATATATGGCTTAAAGAATGAGATGCAAATACCAGCTACTTTCATAGGATTGCAAGCAGAAAGCGCCATCAGGATTCTATTAGATTTGTGATAGCAAATGACAGAAGAGTAAAAGGAGACCGATACATCGTCCTAGCATTGGTAGAGCACTTTAGGGCTTTCTCTTTATGTATAAAGGGTAGATCTTGGAGATGGACATGCTTGGGGGCATTAAATGTCTCCAGTCAGATTACGACTCACCTGATACATTGTTTTACTTTGGATGAGGTGAATGTAGCTGTTTGGAACCTAAACGTGGATGTGAACTTGGTTCTTGTGGCTTCCTAGTGCTCTTTTTTTAAGAATTCTGGGATTTGATTGGTAGGGAGGTAGTGGAGGAATTTGCAGGGGGAACTCGATTTTAACAGAGTCAACAAGATGCTCATTTACCTTATCCTGAAGAAGGTCTTTGAACGAGTAGAAGATTTTCGCCCAATTGCCCTTTCCAATGCCATTTACTTGATTATTGTTAAAGTCTTGGCGAACAGACTTAACATTGTTCCGGATCATATCATTTCCCCTCTTCAGTATGCTTTCATCTCCTGGTAGGCAAATTGGTGATAACCTGATTGTGGCAAAGGAGATCTTAGCAGACTGGAGAAGAAGACATAAAAGAGGTCTACTATGGAAGGTAGATTTCTCCGAAGCATATGGTACTCTGGACTGGTGTTTCCTTTGGTCAGCTCTTGTTTGTAGAGGCTTCCCTGATGTGTGGATCATTTGGATGAAAAGATGCATTAAAACCAATCTAACCGTTCGTCTCTAAATAAATGGATTTGAGACACATCAATTAAAGCAGGCAAGAAATGCTCTGTTCTGTTGGGAAATCTGTATCTGATCATATAATGTCCTGATGTTGCAGAACAGTTCTCACTACTATAATTTTCGGCATATTGGCATTCTTCAATATAGAGATTAGCATTTCCCTTAAAAAAATGAGCACCTGTTGCAATGGATTTGTATCAAGGCATTTATCTTTTCTCTCATTGACATTCGCATGTTTTCTATTTTATCCGAATGCCTTTCACTTCTAATTGTTTAATTATTTCATCGACATCAAGCTATCTTTGTCATTTAACTACTTCGAAGAGCTAAATTTTTATTTTAATCAACTGTGGTCATTCTGTTGCTACAGTATCAACATTTGGAGCTGTTTTGGACATGGTAACCGACAGGTTCTATTTCATGATTTTCTTTTATTTTACATTTTACTATTCTTTCATAGAGAATGACAAAGACAGGAATTCCTGAACTTCACATCGAAATTCTATGTAGTTCCTCGGGCTTAAAAAGGCACAATATGGTCTTTGCTTTTTAGTTTCAGTTTTCAATGTGATATTTCTGTTATCTCTTCCATTAAAGTAACTGTTATTATTATATTCTTTCCGTTTTTTGAATTCTCCTACTTCTCTCCTCGTCCTCCTTCCTACACCATTATCATCCCCCCCAACCCGACTATGTTGATGAACATGATTATGTTGTTCTCGCTTGCATCAACGCCAAGTCCAACCACAGTGAAATTGTTGATGTTTTCCCAATTTTTGGGGAGTATCTCGAGCTTTGTAATATAAAAGATCATCACAAACAAATTCTGTGAGATGAAAGGGGATGGTGGGTGTTTGTGAACTTGACAGTGCCATAGTGGCGTCTACTGAGTTTAGCGCGTTGAGTAAGCCTCGACCTGGACTTGAATTCAATATCCAAACTCAAACTCGAGCTCGAACTCGTTAAGGTTTGAACTCGAGGTGGCTGACTTGTACTCGAACTCATTGACTTTGAATTTGTTTATGGTCCCCTTAACGAGTCCTATGTAGCTAGGACCCTATATTTGTTGTTTGTGAGCTTCGGGGATGTTGGGTGGGCTGTCGAAGAAGGGAAGAGGCAGAAGAGAGGGGCCTTTGGATTATAGTTGAGAAGGACGTAGATCGTGTGATAGCGTCACAGTGGAGAGGAGAGGGGGGTTGGTGTGGAGTTAGGTAAGGGTGTCACGAGGGTCGTGCGTTGGTGCCATGGCATAAATGAGAGGGGTTTTGCGATGGAGATGTGAAGTATATTGACTTGTACATAAAAGGGGAGCCTGGAGGAGTGGCCGAGTAAATGAGATTGGAACTTGAAGTTGGTAGCAGGGTTTTATGTTTCTTAAATATATAAAAGGTTGCAATGATATTTAGAAAGACTGGGTAACCAAGGTTGTGGATTTTGGACAAAATGTTTAACTACGCTTTACCTCATCATTTTATATTATACTTAGAAAATTTGATACATAAATTTGAGAGAGGGGGGTGGAGGGCTTTGTAAGAAGAGGGAAGAAAGGGACGCTCCTATGGGTGCATGTGCTCTTGACATGCACGAGTTCTTGTAGTCCGTGCTCTTTTTCTGTGAAGTAGCGTACAGCGAAGAAAATGCTGAGCTTAGTGTCATGTTTAGGGAGTAGGGATGGTGCTTAGGTAAAGATGAGGAGGGGAAGTACGGTTGCTTGTAGGGGATGCCGTGATCTTCATTAGTTCATTCTCAGTTATTTCATTTCTTTATCAAATTTTGTAAATCCAAGGATATATCCTTTGGAGGTGTCCTTTATGAAAGTGTCTTTTGTGGAAAGGCATACCTCTTATATGGGCTGGTCATGGTGATGGAGGAGATGTTGCGTGAGTTGGCTAGTCATTGCTGATGGTTGCTGAGATTGCAAATGTCTCCGTTGGCTTTGCTTTTATTTTTCACCGCTTTTTTTAATAGTTGAGAGAGAGAGGTCTATTTAAGTAAGATGCATATCCTCGTCACCTCCTAACATTGTCAGCTACCCCATGCTCCTCAATGTATATGATGAGCATGATCACTATGTGGAAACATTTTTGCTGTTTTTGGAGAAGAGGAAGAAGGCGGGGGGAAGGGGATATCAGGATAGGAGGAAAAAAGGGAAGAAGTGTGTCAAAACCGAAAGTTTATGATGGTCTAATAATAAAAGTTAAGGTTTTCATTGTAGAAAAGATAACGGAAGTAGTGCATTGAAACTACATCTAAAAATCAAGGACTACATTCTGACATTTACAGTTCGGGTTGTATTCTGAATTTGTGTTCAAAGTTTACGATTTTTATGTATTTTACTCTTCTGTTTTACACGCTCTTTCAATCTTTTTGGAGCATGATGTGATTTCTGGTTGAGAACGCTGGACTTGTGAATATATATGTTTTTTTCCTGGGAAATACATTTATAAAAGTTAACATTTTAGGGTCAGCACTGCCTGTTTGCTTGCGACACTCTCTCAAATTTACAGGTGAGATTCCTTATTTGTTAAAGTATGTTGATGTACTTTCTCCATTTTTTCACTTTTAATATAGAGGCTCATTTTTATATGGCCCGTCATTATTACAGACCTGGCCTGATTTTCTTGTCATTGCTTGCCCTAGACATTAGCAGCCACTGGTTCCAGATGTACAGGTATAACTTCCCTCAGTTGGTCGTATGAAAAAATCATTCTGATGGCTTATGTTTCAAAATTAAGTAGTTCTTACTGCCGATTTTCTATTTTTTCTTATTGCCTTTATTGTGCAAGCAATTGTGTATTAAATAACCCACTCAAATGGTCTGGTGGTTGAGCATATGGTCTACTACCTTAAAGACCGAATTCAGCTCATAATAAAAAAATGCATCAATTATGTTCCTCTTCATTTAGTTTTATGTTTAGTGTGGAATACCTTAGCTATGTAGGGAAGTTTGTTGTTGAAGTTGGAGCTATTTGAGCATTTGTTTTCTCAAAGGAAAAAGGGCGATCATCGGTAAGGTAAAAATTTTGACGAAGCCTTTTCCCACTATAAGTAGGGTCGGTGAGGGATTCTTGCTCGAATCCATGTTGAAAGATTTGACTATTTTTTTACGCCATTTGTCGACTACCTAACGCAACCCCCACAAGGGGGATTTGAACCCTGGTCTTTTGGGTGGTAGTGACAAGGGGGATTTGAACCCTGGTCTTTTGGGCGGTAGGCACACTGCACTACCACCAGACCATTTTAAGTGGGTACAACGATCATCGGTAAGGTGTACGTCCAAAAACTTTATATATACAACATGTTCAACATTAGATAATTATAAAGACGGGGATACTTAGAATAATTCCAAAGACCTAGACTCTGAAAGATTTTTGTCACGCTCATACATGTTTTCTACATATATAATATATCATGACGAAACACTACACATTTCGTGCCACCCACAATGCCTATAACATGGCCACAACCACAATTCTTTCTCATTTTGATCTACTGTGTGAACCCCTCAGGATCCAGGTACCCGTTTACGACACTATTCGCAACATTCCATTTATTGACATCGCATTATAAGCATAAATTATGGGGAAAAATTTTTCGCAATGAATATATTTGCAAGTGACATTCGACATTCATATTTACAACCACAAGCTAATAAAGATAAATGTCACCAAGAATTTATTTCATTAACTTTCATTTCATTTTCAACCTGTACAATGTCTGAAAGTACATACAGTATATCCCAAAATCTGACTGAAGAGAAAAGAAGCATATAACATTAACAACCGAACAAAAACTGAGACAAAAAGAATAACATCTAGTACAGACCTTGTCTCCTGGAACCCTGTATAACTACTGAACAATAGACCCCTTTCCTGCCATGCGTGCAAGGAAGAAAAGGAGTCACAAACGTGAATACAAACCCGTAGTTTAAAATAAATAACAAGTAATTTTATGTGCAAAAGAGAGCAAGTAGAAAGGTGGAATAACTAAAATTTACATCTACTTGCGTAAGTAAAAAGGTTTTCATCTGTTTGGTACTAAGTTCATTTGTTCTCTCCTTTTCCCATTCATCCCATATATATATATTTATATAAAGTTTAGATGACAGATCTAACATATAATAATTTCCTGTGTTTTAAGATCATGATTTTGGGTCTTGGAGATCATGTTGCGGAACTTGATGGCACATGTAAATACTACATTCTTGTCATTGAGATCATGTCATGGTTTCCGATGATGGACTGATATAATGATGACTGATTTGATCCTTAATTCTATTTACTCCTTCTAAGTTAGTGGATAGTCCGTGGTCTTGGTCTGTGTGTAGCCTCACACTATGACTCTAAGGTATTTAAAAGCACCTTAGGGTTGGGGTGCCTCCGTAGGCATGCGGTGTCGTATAATGCATCCTAACTAAGTTCCCAACACGTCCACAAACTTATAGGGTTTTTGAACCAGATTAAAGTCACTTCTAATCAACTAAATTTTAATTGTGATTTCCTCTAAACCTTCACTGTAACTCTCTCAGATGTACTCTCAATGATGTGGATATAGATGTAGATACGAATGATCTGGATGTAGAATCGCCGTCTGTTGGCGAAAGAAAACTCAAGCGGTGAAGAAGCCTACAAATGGCTCTTCCGTCTCGCCCTCTAGTTGGAAGGCCGGTCCAATAGAGGGATAGGTCTACTCCCCAACTACGCCACTGAGACGGGTGAGAGGGACTTCCCGGGAAGTCGCTCTAGAAAACCAGCCCGACCGGTAACGGGCAACCGAGCTCGTACGTAAAACTGAAAACCAAGGATCCCCCGCCTGGGTATCCTAAAACAGGGTCAGCGGAATTGGTCTAAAGTCTGGATCCCAACGAGGCGTAAAAACACTGCGAGCTCGCGTAAAAACCGAAAGGAGACTGGGATCCTAGACCCGCGCATTAAGCGGCCGCTGCCCAAACTGGGCTTCCTTTCTTCCACCCAGGTGAGGGTCACCGCCCCCTCGCACGGTCCGGTGTAAAAGGCCACCATGACCGGCAATATAATTTATAAGTCATTACCGACTCACAATCAATTTCATTTGCTTGTCTACTTTCCTTCTCAATTCCCTTTTTGAGATTAATAATATAGATCTAGCTCTCTTCATCTTCAATCTTGGAAATCATTTACCAACTGATCTTCTGACCAAATCTTTGATCCAAGTGACTAAGTTACTGAATTTTCTAGATCTAATGATTTGGGCTAAGACTTAGAGTCAAATTCATGCACCCCCTTTAGTACTCTCTTCTTGAAGATCATGAGATTAGAAGCGAATTATTAGACATGGATTCAAGTTTAGGTCGATGCAAAACCATCCCAATTTACAAAATTAGGTTCCCCAAAAGTCCTGTATCTATATGGAGTTTCAATCTACAAGTGAAATGAGGAGGGGGAGGGGCAGTAATAACATAGATATCATACTAACCCCAAATATGTCTAATGCTAGGGTGATCTTGACACATTCATAACTTCTGATTTTTAAGAAGATTAGCTACATGGAATTTAAAACATAATCCCAAGAAAACCATACTGGTAAAATCATTATATAACCAAGTGCTTATGCTCTGTGTATCTCTAGCAATACATGTAATTGTAGTAACATAGCCTCTGATCAGGAAATTGATTTAAATTCCCATCCACTAGATTCTGCAAAATCAGTTTACAGCTTGCTACAACATAATAGCTGCCAGATGTTCTAATTGTGAACATGGACCAAGTATGGCTTTTAACGTATTAGATTCAAATTTAACGAGTCAAGCTTAAAGAAAATACAGATGCTATATTTCATTTCAAGAAAATTCTATGATGATACATTTTTTTTTAGTATAGAGTAACAGACTCAGAGAAGAGAGAGAAAAATTTTAATTCATGTGCCACACATTCCTGAATTGATGTTAGAGTTCAAATGATGGCAATTATACTTCTTTTGGTTGGAAGTGACGATGGTCAATAACATATTTTGGAAAAGTCAGATAAAGTGTTCTAGATGGTTAAGGTGCCAGCAAATCTAACTACCTTTAGATAGTTTTAACTAGAATAAAAGATAGTATACTTCAACTCTTACAAATCCTACTTGCCACACAATTGTTAGTATGAATAGTTTGATTTTTTTTTATGTTACAATCTCCTGCCAATCAACACTCTATCATTAAGAAAATCTCCAGATTTGGAGTTTTGAATTGGAATTTTGCATCAGGAACAGTAAGTTTATAAATGGTTGATTTATAAGAAAAGTCAGAATTTAAGAGTTTAATTGAATGACTCCTTCAGGGAAAGAGATTAATCTACTGTTGTATGACTTGAAATATCATTTTTTTTAACATAATCCTGTTTCCAAAACCAACAGTAATTAAAAAAATATGTTAGTATTCTGGTGTTATTGTGGCAAGACATTCAGGTAGTTCATTGAGCTTGTAGGAAAATCAATGCACATTTCTTGGATCATTTAATTCAGGTCACTGGTTTATACCTCATCTATGTAATTAAATATCATGGATAGCAATAAATGGGGGTCTAATTGGGCATGCATGACAGCAAGAAGTATGGATGGGAATGTACCTCTTTGATTGCTTCAAGTTGAAGATCAAAACCTTGCATGCAATGCAGTTCCAGGAAATGAGCAGTAGTTTCTTGGTGCACGAAGCAACTGAAGCAAGAGCTGTTCTTGCTTGAGAAAGGGGCTGTTTCTAATTGCTGTCCAATAGGAACCGGGAGGATGAAGGTTGCAGCAGGATTCCTTGATTAGAATTTGAAAGGAGATTTGGAAATAGAAAGGGAAAGGAAAAGGATTGTACCAAATTAGATTTCCTAACAGAAATCTCTTTGCATGCTACAATTGATGTTTTGGATCAGCTCCTACTTGGCAGAATCTGGAGCAGCAATAGGAGCTCTAAATAGCTTCTAATCTGGAGCAAGAACTTTAGTAGATTTGCAGTCCCAACTGAAATTTCAGACGATGAGGGGAAGAGAAAGGGAGATTCTCGGCTGAAGTTGAGGGGAAATAGAGATATATATAGAGAGGGAATGAAGGGGGGAAGTTTCCTGGAAACTTCCACTCAATGTAATATATACATATTTTTTTGCATTATGTTTAGTGACATCATCATAATGATGTCATCCATGACATCATTAATGATGACATCATTCATGATGCCCTTGTTGCCTTTATAATGTTTATAATTTCTAATTATATTATTTTTTTTAACAACAGTTAACGTTAACTGCTACTGTTACTTAATAATTAATTAATATATATATTATTTTTTAAATAAACAGTAGCCGGCACTGTCTGGTTTTATTATATATATATATTTGCTCTATTTTTGATATACTTAAAAGTCTACCGTACGCGCACCACGGGTCTCGGATTTCGGCGCGAAATGTCTTGTTTCGATCGCCTCCGAACGACGGTCAATATGAGTACCATATTGATATTCTTCCGATCGAGTTTTGAATACCCGAAGTTTTCGGATACGGATTTCGGTTTGAGGTTAAATTTTACGATTTTAAAATATCAAACGGCTTCCGATTGACGAACGGTCGATTCCGTTGGTCTTGTATCGTCGAATCGGATCTAATGACGGTCTCGGTTTGTTTCGCGGTTTCCGAATTTACGTCGCGGCTTTTCACGGCACGCGTTACGGATTGACCGATTTTTGGTCGATTTCGTCCGAACGACTTTTGATTTATGATCAATTGGTCGTTTTAGGTTGTTTAGTATTGACCGACAACGTTATTGGGTTCATTAGACCCAAAATCGGACGAGTTCGGGTTTACGCAAATTCCTGGATGTTACATACTGCAACTCAAACCAAAAGAAGCCCAAAAAGTCGCCACGTTGTCTAAGTCCACCTTTTGGATGCGAACCCTATCCCAAGCCTCCTTGGAGCCACCACACATGAAGAGTAGATTATCTGCATCGAACTCATCATCAATCTCCTACATCTTAACAACTAAAGAAAGATTTTGACCCATAATGAAGCAATCCACCTTCAAATTCTTTTGCAGTCCGAAACATGGATCCTAGGATTTAAAAACATGTCATTTAGTCTGTTTGAAGAACATGTTCCTTTTTTAATTGCATTTCCCGTTAAGGATTTGTTCTCTCTAACGCTTCCTGTCATTGGTTATGTTGCATTTGTTCATCACTTGACTCTTGGCCAAGATTAACTGTCTTCTTGGTCGATCAAATGCATTTTTGTGGGTTATTTTAAAAAAAGGAGTACCAATACAATACTTTGACCATTTCCAAGGAAAGTACAACGTGAGTGCTAACGTCACCTTCTTCAAATTTGTCATAGGTTTCCTCTCGCAGGTAGGTGTGCTAATTGAATCGAATACCTTCAACTCCGCCAGAATTCTAATTCAATTCATTATAAAAGTTTTGAATCCATACTGGAATAGAATTTTAAACGAATTTGCTAACTTAAATTCAGATTCAATTCATTTTGAGTTTCTAATACTCAATTTCGATTCATTTTATTTTGAACTAGTAGGGAACCTGTGCAAAAGCACGGGTAAATAACTTTGAAGGGTAATTTAATTATCAACGTGATATTCTTTTTATGATTTTTCTATAAAAATTTCCAATGCAATCATATATCTTTGCACGGTTGGTGGATCAAGCCATGAATGTATCTTGAATTTGTGCACTCTTCATAAGAAACTTTCTTATTCTTTATAAACGGTGAATCTCATCAACTACTTGCCATGTTTTTATCACTATCAACAAATTGATCATGTCATTTAAAATCACAATAGTCAAGGTGCGTTCGATTCGGGAATAAGCAGGAATAAGGATGGCGAATAAGGAGAATAAGGGTATATTCTTTGTTCGGCTGGAAGATAGGAATAAGGAGAATAAGGTGAAATAAAGGTATGTAAGATGGGATAAAGATGGGAATAAGAGTGAAATAAGATGGAATAATGGGGAATAGTTGTACCACTGGGAACCGTGTCGGGAGGAGAATTGGCCCCTTATTCCATGGCATATTCTCCAACCAAACAGGGCCTTAGGGTTGAACGGGTTAGCAGTATTTGCGGTTGGTAACATTATCTTCAGAGTTTCAGCATGGTTTAGCAAGTTGGTTGAATACTGTAGACGACTCGTGAAACATGTTTTCTAGGTGGATTACCACTGAAGATGCGCACCCATATGTAAGGCATCCAAAACTACTGTAGAGAAGAACTTAATTATATAAAAGACAACATATCTTTGATAAGGCCGAGCTCTTTATCCAACACTTCTTTTATCACTTGTTTAACCAGTTTCATATATAGTTGCTCAAGTTATAGGATTGAAATCACAACAAAATCGGGCCTTAGCCTCATTTAAACGATGGTTAGTGTCTTTCGATTATTAGATTACTCTGAACTTCGGGTTGCTTGAACGGATTGCATTTAACATTTTGATTAGATTTTAGTAAATCCACATGGATATTTCGATGTAATAAAAACAATAGCCATCTTTGCATCGCAATGAATGTTGGATCTCCATGCATGAAGGTTCACCAGAAATAATGTAAAGACTTGTTTTTATATTATATTGTCAGATATTCGTCTCGAGAAACTATATATATATAATGCGCACTTGATCAAGAACTGAGTATATCTTAAAAAAATCTTCGATACTAATATAAGTGTTGTTGATGTATGACCTAACGATTGAAATAATTAAACCCAAAATATAATGTGAGACTTTACTCACAAGTTAAAGCCTGTAATATTCTCATTAAACATTTAAATGCAAAGTTGGTTTTTTATTCTTTACACACTGGTTGATTAGTGATACTCTATAAAATCAACTGTACGAACAGTTGTTCTACAGTCAAAAGAGAAACAAAATCACATCTTCTATTTTAATACAAGTTCATTCCATCTCAACGTTATTGGTTAGTGTCAAGTAGTGTTGATATTGTGATGCGTTTGAAGGTTATACGTTAAGTATTTTTTGTAATATGGGTGCCTTCTTCATGTCAAAAGGAAAAAATCTATTACGAAATTTTAAATTTCGTTGGAGTTGAATCTTGGTTAAACGTAACGCTGTTTTCTGATTTCCCGTTGGAAATTGTCGAGTCCATAGAACTCCTTAGATTCCAGTTCAGCATGTGGAGTCCATTATCGGGAGGGTGGAATGCCAACATGTAACAACAATAGAAGCATTGAATTGCTAGTCAGCACTAACGTCGTCAACAACCTAATGTCAATGTCGAGCTTGACACCGGTGGGAGCACCGACGATATTGAGACACGCACTGGCATCATACACCTTGTTACTCTGGGCAAAGCATGGACCAATTCACGTAGTATGATGCCAATGCACAATTCGGGAGCAATCGAGTCAGTTTTACAAAGTCGAGAATTTCCAACCGGAAATCAAAAAGCAGTGTTACTACTCGTCGCCTTGAGAATCGATGGAGCAAAGAAGGCGAGAGGCACCGGGAGAGGTCACATGGTATTTCCAATAACACATATGGATGTTCGAGGGCTCCTGACGTAGTCAGCGAGGGACACCGAAGTTATGGGTGTGGGGGTCGATTGGACTCGGCACTTGGCAGCAGAATCCTCCCGCTGGAAGACCCCCTTGCAATCGTCCCCCTCATGTGCCATAATTCGACAGAGGGGTCCACTCGTCGCGAGAGACATCGTAAAAATGTGGATCTGAGGGGATTCTCCTTGTCGTGGCCTTCGACGAGGAAGACCTTCTGATCGCTGCAAGCCCTCGTGCAGGTTGTCGAAGAGGAGATCGTAGATGAGGACAACGACAGTGGGAGCGCAGACTCGTCGTGAGATTCGCGTTGGGTATGCGTCAAGGGAAGATGGGAGAACTGCCAACGACAGAGAACGGGCCGTAAGGGAGGAGGAAAGGGGCGACGTGATCGCTAGGTTTCGGTACCACCAAGGCATGTACCTCGGCGTTTCTCCTCCGGCCCCTCCAGTTCGCACTCAGATCTCCCCTCCATTTCGTTTGCAGATATGGAACCCTAGCTTCGGTGACGGCGTTATAGGAAGAACAGGAGTAGCCGGAGAAGAGAAGCCGCCCGATGCTTGACCTAGAGAGGCCAACTTGGAGGAGGGCAAAGGAGTGGGAGCCGTAGGCAGGGGAGTAGCCGAAGAAGAGAAGTTGCTCGATGGTTGACCCGGAGAGGCGAGCTTGAAGGAGGGAAGAGGTTTGGTGGGCGAGCCGAAGAAAATGTTAAGGAGGAACTCGAAATAACAAAAAACATCATTTTCATGTGTTAAGATAAAGACCACCATAATCTATCGTGGGTTTTTAGGATATTTGGTAGATAATGAAAAGGGGAATGGAAGATGCAGTGTAAGGAATGTAAGGACATGAAAATAAAAGTGTGGGTGAGGATTCAGAATAACAATCTTAAACATTTGGTTTTTCTATTAGATTTTATGACTGATATTTTTTACTCTTTTTTATATTCAATATTTAGTCTTTAACTAATAGGATTGCACATATATAAACATACACAATAAATTGGGTATGGCTTAGAGTGCTTTGTGATTTTCTTAGTACCTCAAAATTTTGAATAGCACTCGAAAATTTATTATTGTACTTATACAATGTAACTCATACTTAAGCTACTGTTACTATGCTAAAATAAGAAGTAAAAACATGAACTTAGATACTTGTATAACTAATGCAAGAAGGACCAACATCTTTGACTCATAACATATTTCATAGTCAAATCACTCGAACTTCGTTATAAAGAGAAAAGGAAAGAGATTCGTTCTCATTAGGGGGCCTAGTGTTGCATATACACGTTATTGCATTGACAAATCACGTCAGTGTAGCGTGGGAGTATGGAAATCATAACGGTGAATGATGGATATGATAAATCATATCGATGGAGCATATGTATGATTATAAGTTTAAAATTAACCACTTAATCACTGTAGTTAGTTGGTATGGGAGTATCTTTAGACGCTTGCACATGTTATGCTTAGTGATATATTGCAAATGCTAAATCTTTCAATGTAAATTAAACCTCGTAACTTTTTTAAATAAATATTCATATATTCTTTTATGCATCTATTTACTTACAAATGAATTCGAATAAATGCATGTCTACCTTTTGATGTAATTATGTTATAATTCCTTGCACGAGAATATCTGGAAAGGATCCTGATCGAGCCAAAGTTGTTGTTACAAGTATCTATGTAAATATATGTGTATTATATACATGTATATATGTATTGTAGTGTGTATCTATATAAATATTTGGATACATATATACATTCATATGTGTGTATATAAAGACAGAATTGAATAGATTTATTATCGAACGAATCCATGTTAACTCAGATTCGATTAATTTGGGAATCGAATCCACAAGTGAAATTCAAATCTAGTTCATTTGGTTTCGAATCAAACTTTTTTGAATTTTAATCGAACGAATCCTAATTGAATTTGAATGATTCTGTTCTATTAACAGTCCAACCCGCATGCAATATGATGATTTCATCCGATTCTGTTATTGAGGTTTACCTACTACCTCCCTTCATGGTCGGTCTCCGTCTACATCAGTTGAGACCTTACCCATTATGTACTTATGAGACTTAGAGTTATAGAACCCCATGCTCCCGCATCTTCCATGTCCTTTTGCAGGATCAAGCTGAACACTTGGGTCCTACTAATGGCACAATTGATATTTTCGTTCAGCAGGGTAATATACATAGGATGATGTAGCTGTGCTAGAGATTGCAGTTTAGCAGGAATGACATTATGATCTTTCTGATGATGCTTACTTAGCTTATTGCACTTCAGAAGTGTCGACACACATGTGCCTCATATCCTTTCTTTGGTCGTCTCTGTCTTAATCATCTTTCAGAGGATTACAAGAAGTTTGTGTTGGGATTGTCAGATGTTATTATCCTAGGCACACATTAGGTGGCATTGCGAGATAACCGATGATGTCTCGCCATGGAGATGAGATGACGACATTTTAGTCCAGAGGAACCTGGACCTTGGTCACTGTCGTTGTTGGGGCTTCTATAGTTGGATGCAAGTGGGTCTTCACAGTAAAACATTTTTTTTTGAATAAGAGAACGGGGGAGCCCTCCCGAGGCGGGCTTCACAGTAAAACATTGAGCTAATGGTAGCATGGATCGTTACAAATCCTGATTGATGGCAAACATATGAAGTAGACAATCATTACACCTCTCTTGTGTCATGTTACTTTATTCTTTTGATTCTCCTCTCCATTGCGATTATTAGAGATTGACCGTTGTTTTAACTTGCTGTTAAGAATGCTTTTCTATATAAAGACTTGCATGCAGAAATATATATGCAGGAACCACCTGTGTTTACTGTAGAGGAGAGTGTAAGAAGATATGCATGCTTCATAAGGCTATTATGACCTTAATCAAAGCCTATGAGCATGGTTTCAGATACTTTCAAACTTAATAGAGCAACAAGGATTCATCGAATCGATTGCAAATCACTCACCATTCATGCACATGGCACAAAAGGTACTATTGTCATTCCAATTTGCGTTGATGGCATCATTGTTACAGGTGATGACATGCATGACATTAACGAGACAAAAGCATTCCTTAGACATCTGTTTATCACCACTTAACTTGGAGAGCTTCGATACTTTCTTAGGCATAGAGTTTGCTAGACATCGTAGAGGACTTGCCATAAGTCAAAGAAAGTATGTGACAGATCTTTTTCAAGAGATCAAGATGGTTGGCTGCATTGTCTATTTGTCACTACTATGGATCTCAGTATGAAGCTCTATGATGATGATGGAGAAGAGGTCGAAAAAAGGTACATGGAGCTCGTTGGGAAGTTTCTTTAATGACCAATCGTACTATATATCTCCTTTGTTGTGAGCAAGGTTAGCCAGTTCATGGAGCAACCATGACATGCTCACATGGATGCCATCATAATGATCTCAGGTACCTAATGTCCTTACCAGGTACATGATTGTTCTTCAAAAAGGGGACATCCCTTTTTATAACAGACTGCATGTTCAAACCATGTTGGTTGTCCTAAAGATATAAAGTCAACCACGGGTAATCTGTCTTTATTGGTAGATCTCTTGTCTCATGGAAAGGCAAGAAGCACACTGTAGCGATCAGATCGAGCATTGAATCTGAGTACAGGGTGTTGAATCTATGATTCAACCAGCTTATTGTTCATTCTTAGTTTAATCCCCTCAATAAATCACCTAATAAACCCCCTAATAAGCCAAGTAAATATTTCACACTTTATACATAAGTAGGGTTAATTTGTGTATACTAAATACTCAATAAAATCCTAAGTCTTCTTTTGTATATATTGAACACATTTTTCTTTATTTTAATTATTATAAAATTCCCTAAAAATTTGATTAATTGGTGTCTATAGTTGTACATAAATGGAGTCCTTATTAAAAATACAAAAAATGTAGATAACAAAAATGAGCATTCAATGCACATTAAACACCTAAAAAACACAAGTTTATACAAATGAGGCCATTGTATTTTTATACTTCATGAAAGTTCTAGATCTCATTGAGATGTGCAACTTTCTTGTTGACTACTTTTTAATTTGAATTCTTTTACTATTTCTTTTTGATTTCATTTTGATTTTTCTTTGTTTTCTATTTTTGCTATTTTCCTATTGGGACACGTGACTCCTCCCAGGTACCTTTGCATCCCTATCTGAGGCTAATTTGGATATTTGGGTACTTTTGTATTTCTATCTAATAAGCCATTATATTTTGTTTTGTATATTTTGGTCTCCTTTTATTTTTAAACCATTGTACAAATTATATAACATCTATAAAAATACAAATAAAAATTGAAAAGCAACCGTAAAAATACCAAAAAGAATTAGCAATCTCTAAATATATTGGTATAATATATCTATGTTGTAAATATATGTATTTATTTGTACATATAAATAAAATCACAAAAATCCCATAAAAATACGTAAATATCTATTAACTAATATTGTAAATAAATAATTGTTTAAATAGTGTATTATGTATAAAAATAACAAAATAAATACATAATATAGTGGTATAAATACATGTAATTAATTGTTTATAAATAATATTACCTATGAATAAGGTTATAAAAATAAATAAAAATCACTAAAATATAGTTTAGAAAATAATACACACTTTTTTATGTTTTGAGTTTTTTTAAATAATGTCATTTATTATTTTATATAGAATTATCTTTTGACCATCCACTGCTTCGCCTATGTGGAGAGTTCTCTGCCTTCCATCGCGAGCCGATCCAACGATTGTTGTGTCGTCGTCCACCTCCAGTGCCTCTCTCTCCCATGTTTGCGCGTGCGACGTCTTCACCTTGCCCATTTTCTCCCTCAACCTCCACGTGCCACCTTGCAAGTCCGAGGCGACCAACGGTTGCCCCGGTCATCCCTCTCTTTCGCAAGCTGCTTCTCTCTCAACCCCTGCATGCACATACAGCTCTCCCCAGTCGCTCGAGTCCTCGCCTGCCACTCACCATTCTCCTAATTAGCCTCGTCATACCGTACTGTGCACCAATGGATCCTCCTTCACACGAGAACCACCTAAGCCCCCCGAGGACTCCAGGTGACTACTGCGGTATCCAGCTCGAGCGACGACCGGTTCCTCTCTCTGGTGAGATTCGACAGATTGCCCTCTGTTTCTGCAACACACCTCCACGTGCTGCTTAAGTTCAGGCATCGCTATAGGATCCAGTATAGGCCCCGCCACGCATCTTCTTTCTTCTTCTCCTCTGGTGTGTCTCCTTGATCTCACCCCTCTTTTGTTTTCTCCTATTTAATTAGACGTACATACGCGCTCTCCAACCTATTCGAGATCACCATCACCTCTCTCGTGTTTGCTTGATCCTCGCCAACCCTTCAAGGCTCCGCCTCCCCTTCTCCAAACCTCAGACCACCTAGCTCCAACTCCTTGCACAAGAGGAGGACCCATCAGGTCCCCATCTTTGACCGCCTCAATAAGGACTTCTGTTCCCCTCCTCTCGCTTTGATTTCGTATTCTAACACCTACATTGATGCAGCGTGGACCCAACAGATAGGGTCGAATTTTTAGTTAATTTTAATGGTCAATTTTATTTATGTTTATTTAAATTATTGTATCTCTAATTAAATAATTGAGATCGTCTGTGATCTCCAACAATTATTCGTAGATTTGATTTTAAATTTGGTCGGTTAATTAGTTAGAGTCCAATTAGGAAAGTTAGTGGTCAAATTAAATTAGTTTTCTATTTTTGTAATGTCATCCCTCCTATATAAAGGGATGAGGGTCCGGTGTTTTTATTCAGTCAAGTATTAATCAAAATTGAGATTTTATCTCTCTCCTTCCCTCGTATCTCCCTCTTCCCCTCGCGGTTTTCGCGCTTCTTCTTCTTCAACCCCTCGTTTCCGACGAGTTTTCTTTTTCTCAACCTCTCCTTTTCTCCACCGAAATTCCACCGCCCAAATTATTTTATTTATCGTCAACGCGCCGAAATCGAATTTGCATCATTTGGTATCAGAGCATGGCCTACAGATCGTCCCCACGATCTGACGATCCGTCCAGGCGCTCGCACCGGCATGCATCAAGGGATCATCGTTCATCCGAACAAACACGACGAGCCATCTCTGCCATCGACGTCTACAACAAGGAGACGGAGCACATGCTACGTGATTTGCAAACCAACTTCCATTCCATGTTTCGAGATCTAATGGCTAACTTTGAGGCCTTCCGCGACGCCCAATCAAAGCCTTCAATCGCCGAAGCCGCTGCCGCGAGTTTTAACGAAGAAAAATTCGCCGTGGAAGACGATTCGCCCGCTGTCCAGACCGTTTTAGAAGAAAAAAAATGAAGAAACAGTGGCTGTCCCGGAGTTTTCAGATCAGCCCCCATCACCTACGGGGTCCCCGATGGCCGCCCCAACCCCCACGACGGTTCCTCAGGCCGTCCAGCCCCTCACCGCACCGCCGGCGGCCCCTCCCGCCACTCCGGCAACTCCTCCAGGCCGCCCGCCTCCCCGCCATGCGGCCAACCGCGAGCTGCGCCTCTCCTCGCGCTCCGCCCACCGCACCTCCCTCGCCGCTGTACGCGCACAACAGCCGCCCGAGCACCTCCACGTGCGGCTGCGCGGCCCTTCAGCCACCTGGCCGCCCCTCGCCTTTCGCCCTTGCGCGGCATCAGCACGCCTCGCGACCTCCAGCAGCGCGCGCAAGACCTCGCCGCCCTCGCCACTGGTGGCGTTTCTCCGCGCAGGCCCCCTGCGACCCATGACCTGCCCCCGCGCAGCCTCACCCCTCGCCGACCCACCACCCCGCCAGCCGCTCGCCGCCCTTCCCCGCATCGCCTCACCCTCGCCTCAGGAAACCGCCTCCGCCGCGCTGATCCCTCTATCGCCGCCATGCCCTGCCGCCTCCTATCAAGGGTAGGCAAAACCCTAGCAAAGGCTTTCTCGGCAGGAGCATCCCTGAAAATATGGGATGAAGTATTGACTTGGAAGATTTACAAGGGGCCCCCTCCTCCAAACAATGTTTATCAAAAGAGGCCAGTGGAAGATAAATTAAGCTATGGAATTCTTTCTAGTGAAGGGGTAGAATATTTGCAGCCGTACCCCTCCCATCAGAAAAATTACAAACGTAACCTGGAAAAAGATCAAATTGGGAAGTTTGAAGCTGCAGTTCAAGGATGAATTCTCCAGACGGCACTCCTACATCGAACAATTCGTCGGGAGACGAATTTTTAAAGTGGAGGAGAGTTGATGCAACGTGGACCCAACGGATAGGATCGAATTTTTAGTTAATTTTAATGGTCAATTTTATTTACGTTTATTTAAATTATTGTATCTCTAATTAAATAATTGAGATCGCCTGTGATCTCCAACAATTATTCGTAGATTTGATTTTAAATTTGGTCGGTTAATTAGTTAGAGTCCAATTAGGAAAATTAGTGGTCAAATTAAATTAGTTTTCTATTTTTGTAATGCCATCCCTCCTATATAAAGGGATGAGGGTCCAGTGTTTTTATTCAGTCAAGTATTAATCAAAATTGAGATTTTATCTCTCTCCTTCCCTCATCTCTCCCTCTTCCCCTCGCGGTCTTCGCGCTTCTTCTTCTTCAACCCCTCGTTTCCGACGAGTTTTCTTTTTCTCAACCTCTCCTTTTCTCCACCGAAATTCCACCGCCCAAATTATTTTATTTATCGTCGACGCGCCGAAATCGAATTTGCATTGAGAGCATCAGAGCTTCAACCTCCTTCGACTCTGACGATCTTGCATCGCCTCGCCCCTATGACCACCACCGGAACTCCTGAGCACTTCTTCCACCTTCGCCTTGGTCCTCCAAAGCCTCCAGGACCCTCATCTGAGCAACAGATCCACAAAGGAGCTCAGGAGGGCTCGTCAGAGTGATGCAGCGTGAAATGGAAATATAGGGTTGCATTTATTTAATTTTTATCCGTCAATTTTATTTACGTTTATTTGAGTTGTCGTGTTTTTAATTAAATAAACGAGATCGCCTGTGATCCCAGTTAATTAGTTAAAGATTTGAATTTCAAATTAGTCGGTTAGTCGGTTAGAGTCAAATTAGGATAATTGGTTTCAATTTGAATTCGAGTTTCTATTTTTGTAACCTCATTCCTCCTATATAAATGGATGATAGGCTAGTGTTTTAGTCAGTTCAGTTGATATGAAAAATTGAGATTTTATTCTCTATCTCTCTCTCTCACCTCACGTGGTCTTCACGTTTCTTTTCTCCATCCCCTCGTGTTCCTGACGAGCTTCTCCTCTCAACCCCTCCATTTTCTTCTCTCTCTCTCTCTCTCTCCCCTCTCTCTCTCCCCTCACGTGGTCTTCACGTTTCTTTTCTCCATCCCCTCGTGTTCCTGACGAGCTTCTTCTCTCAACCCTTCCATTTCTTCCCCACTAAATATCTCCACCTTCAAATAAGTTATTTTTCTGCCATCATCAAATTTCATTTTGCATCACAGAGCTTCGCCCACCGTAACCCTACTTGGAGGAGCTTCGAGTAGCAACTACCATTAGATCATGCCTGACTTGATGTAATGGGTCACATCACGAGACGTCACTTCGCTCTCCACTATCCAATCATCCCTGCAGAGGAGATCACCTCCGTCCAGCCTAGCTCTGATCTTGGCCATTGCTTTGAGCCTCCCACCATGCCAGCAAACTCGGAGTCGATGAGCCTCGTCTGAATCTCGCCTGCCTGCCACGTGAACCTAGCCTCTAAAGCGACTCGAGCCTCGCCATCATGTGCCTCCCATACGTGGATGGGGATATTGCAGCACCATTCCCCACCTTTTCGGATATTGTTCTCATGTCCTCTACGCGCGCATCACGTACATCGCCCAGATAAATTGCAATCGTGCCCCATCAATTTTCACTTATTGAGATTCAGGCCCCATGCTCCTGGAATAACTACAAGGAAGCCCTTGCGGCTTATTTTATTTGCAGATAAGCCATTGATTGCATTGTTTAATTAGTTAATCCATTTTAACTTTGTTTTAATTATTAAAAGACCCATGCACTCTTTTGTTAATAACTTGAGCATATACGTTAAGAGGGGGATTCCATCAAAATGGTCAAATGGTAAATGGAATCTTTCTATAATCAAAATGGTCAAAATGGTAAATGCAATATTTCTATGTGACAAGGGATGAGATGCCACAAGCTTCACATCCTCCTATAGCTCCCTACTTGCCACCCTCTCAAAATTTGAACTTGAACCTATCTTCTCCACCGGAGGCAAGTTCTTACCTAGTGTTCTCGTAAAACATAATTCCACGGATATAATAACGTATATTTTAATTCCCTAGATAGCGTAGTTATATCACTTCATGAAAATGTGCTATCAATATTGCTTTTTGTAAATGTGTTATATATTCTTTTTTTGCAAGTTCCAAATGTTCAATGAATAATGCATTTACGAAATGCGTTATCAAAAATGTAGCTTTGATAACGCGTTTCATAAATGCGATATATAATCTTCATTTCCTGCAAAGTTCTATCATATTTATAAATAACACAATTGACACATTTTTAAAATGCGATATAACTACACCATCCATGGAATTAAAATATATAGTCTCATATCCATGGAATCATGTTTTCCGAGAATCCTGATTAGGAACTTGCCTCTTCCCCACCACCTATGCCTTTGCTGCCATCAAATTCCCCGCTTCTGCCTCTCATTACATTGCACTTACATCCTTGCCACTTGGGTGGGTTAAGCCTGACAATACCATGATGTTGAAGCAACCATGGAGCGTAAAGGTGCAGGGTGTGGGGATGGTAGAGGACAAGGGTCTGAGAGAGGTCTTTTTTAAGGATCGTGTACGTTCAATTGGCACAGTTTAGGTTAAATACATCATGGCAGACAGTGAATAAATGCATTTTGCATTCTTCAATAATAATGATGATCGTAACCACAATGATAATGCCTACTCTTACAATTGCAACCACTTCTTTAACAGGGTTTCCTCAAGTGCTGCTTGAGACTTGAGAATAATAAGGCATTCATTACTAACTTTCCAATTGGGACATTTAAAATCACTGTATTGTGTTGTGTCCAGTATCACCAAGTTCATGTATGGCCTTTTTGCCGATAGAAGATTGGAACCTTCTTTCTAAAAAAAATATGATACTTGCAAGAGTACGTTGTTGCATATGTCAATAAAGAAGTCCAGATATTCGTGCTTGGAGTGTAATATTCTTTTTTTGCTATTCTTGTGCAGTACATTCTTGTCAGGCAAGGCTAGCCATAAAGATGTTAAAGACAGCACAAATTGGTTATTCAGAGCATATTATGGCCATCGCTATTTTATGGCTTTTTGCTGTGTAGGATCGGAGGTATGTTCCTTTATATATTCTTGTTGGCTTCTCTTATATTTTTGTCTGTCCAACTTTATGAAGATAATCAGTTTCTTGTTATAGAATTATAGTTGAAGGGCTCAAGCCCTTCGTGTGCCATCCCATTTGGTGGTATAAGGTTAAGTTGTTGCAACATAAGGAATGCTTCTAATTTCTTGCAGGTATTGTACATTATCCTGTTTCTTTGTGCCAATAAGCATCCCGAAAGCGTGATAAATGTAAGCCTTTTTCATGTATATGATGCTATTATTGCTATTGAATCCTGGATGATGGGAACAGCATTTGTTTGTTATTCTTTTTGTCAGGTATCTGTGGATGTCATTAGGCAAGGATCACTTCTCGGTCTTCTCTTTGCATCAGCTGCTTTTGGATGGGCCATCAAGCAAATTGTCAATGTGATACAGGCAAGAAATTCCCATCCCCAGTTATCTATGATTCCACGCTTCATGAAGAGTCATTACTCCTTGAATGTTGTGATTCTTGTGAATTGTCCAGTTTCAGTATTTCAGTACTATGCATATGCAAGGGAATATTGGTTGGTTGATGTGAACCCCTCAGGATCCGGGTATCCGTTTACGCGCAATTCGCAATATTTCATTCACAATTTGATCGCACAAGTTGTAAAAATACAGGAAATTTTTTTTTCCGCGACTATGACATTCATTCTCAACACATGACCACAAGTAAAAAGGACAGACATCACCAAAATTTCTTTTCATTAATATTCATATCCATTTACAACATGTACAAGCATATTCCATGTTACAACATATATCCCAAAATGTGACAAAAGAGATAGCATTTACATCATCATCTGAACAAAAACTAAGACAAAGTAAATCATACCGCCGGGTGTACACTATATCTCCTGGAAGCATGTATATACTGAGCGGCTACTAAACTGCAGGCTGTTTGCCTGCCACGCACAATAGGAAGAAAAGGCGTCAGCGGTTGCTGGTACCTCCCAAAAACTTATATAAATTAACGGGCATTTATTATTTACAAAAGAAACAAGCAGAAAGGCGAGAGCAACTCAAATTAAGATTTAATTCTACTTGCAAATGAAAACGGTTTTTCAGGTTACTTGTAAGCATCTCAAATGTTCGTAATGCATTTCTAATAACTTTCCCCTGAACCCGGCATTTCCCATATGTAACCTTATTTCGATAGCAGTTGTGTAATCATGAGTGTGTGAGGGGGAATGCATATATCATTTTCCTTAGAGATCATGTTGTTTAGTGAAAAATGGAAAAGTTGAGATTGTAGAGATCTATTGATTTATTTAAATTCTTGGGTAGAGAGAATGGTCTTTTGATCGTAACTTCTCCAATTCTTAACTTCAATGATTCAGATATCACTCCAGATAATTTCGATGAATGATCTAGATATATAATCGCCAGTCTGTTGGCGAAGTAACTCAAGCGGTGAAGAAGCCTGCAAATGGCTCTTCCGTCTCGCCCTCTCATTGGAAGTGCGGTCCGATAGAGGGATAGGTCTATTCTCCAACTACGCCACTGAGACGGGTGAGAGAGACTCCCTAGAAAAGTCGCTCTAGAGAAACACAACCCGACTAGTACGGGCAACCGAGCTCGTACGTAAAGCTGAAAAACCAGGATCCCCCGCCTGGGCATCCTAAAACAGGGTCAGCGGAACTGGTCTAAAGTCTGGATCCCAACGAGGGCGTAAAAACACTGCGAGCTCGCGTAAAAACGAAAGGAGACTGGGATCCTAGACCCGCGCATTAAGCGGCCACTGCCCTAACTGGGCTTCCTATTCTCCCGCCCAGTTGAGGGTCACCGCGCCCTCGCACGGTCAGGCCTAAGGTCGTCCTGACCGGCATAATTAATTATAAGTTATTGATTCACTATTATCTTTTCTTCCCTGACTTTTCATCTTATTTTCAGTCCTTTCTCTGGTTAATGATACAGATCTAGGTCTTTTAGTCCATGATCTTATCAATAGTGATCAATAGGTAATAGATTATACCTAAAGGATTAACTCGTGATGATGATTATATTCAAGGAGTATTTGATTTGGGATTTCTATTCCTAATACTTATAATCACCTAAGTATCTATTAGGACGTGAACCATTTTATGGTTATAATTCGAATGCCCATTTTAGATTCTCATCGTTGTAAATTAAATGATTACTTCGATTCACGATATGTAAGGTGGGTGTCCTGGGACCTATGAGTCTTGGCCCATCATGCTTCAATAGCGTTTAATCAGTTAGTCTATCTTGACATATAGTGATCTTATAATTGAATTCCAGAGTTGATTGAATATCCCATCATAACAGGGAAAAAGGCTATTTTCATATGTTGTCTTCTACACTTAAGTAGAGATAGTGTAAAAAGAAAGGAGAACTTAGTTACTGTTGTTAACAAATTTATCCATTATTAATTCAGAACCAATATTTTTATTTTTAAATTATCAAATCATATATATATATATATTTGTTTTCGTATTTTCAAGGACATCAGTTATCATCCCTTTCACAGTATCATCTTCAAATCAAGTCACATGCAGGACTTATAATGTGAACATAATGATTTAAATCTTCAAATCACGTCACATGCAGGACTTATAATGTGAACATAATGATTTATAGAGAATAGAGCTGACATCTTTTCATTGAAAAGTAGAGAACGAGCATGAGATAAAAAAAAAGAAAAACAAAATGTTTAATCATTATTTGTCATGTCTAATTACCCAATATTATTAGTTAATCAGCTTTGTAATTATCCAAAGAAAAACATTAGAATGTAAACAGAACTTAATAATTTAGTTACAACAGAAGAACAAAATTTAAATATTAATGGACTGATCTTGAACACTATTTATATTCAACATAACAGCGAGGACTCCTTCATGTCTTCTTAAAATTTCCGTTAACGGTACTTTCCAGCACCATTTAATTTATTTTCAACACCAATTAATAAATATTTTTTTTTCCAGCATTATTTAATCACTGTGTAAGTTAATCAGAGAGTAAAATCAACAGGTGGATTTACTATTAGTTTCTATATTACCAAGAAACCCCCAAAAACAATGCATCAAAAGATCGGAAGTTACTGGAGCTATCTTAATGAAAAGAAACCTCAAGAGAAACTTTTTGATAGAGTACCTAATCCTCCATAATATCTTATTTTATTTCTTATTATAGGCACCTACTTTATAAACATCAATGTTGATTGCCTTCTTTCATCAAAAATAAATAATCATACCCAAATGCCTAATCATGCAGCACATATGGATATTCAAGAGGAGCCAAAACATGCATGGCAGCAAAAGAGGCCAAGGATGGTACCTAAGTTTTCCACATGAAGATCAACTACATGCAGGAGCTCCAGCCCTATCTCTTCAGAGCATGCAGGAGCTAATTCTACTGATCTGGAGCTGCAGAGATGGCGGAAGAAGCTTTAATAGGAGAAGGGACAACGGCAGCTTGGAGTGATTTGGCTTCTCACATGGCTGGAAATGGGAGAATAATGAGAATATGGATGAATAATTGAAAGTTTGGGGGAAAGTTGGAAGGGGGAAACAAGAAACGAGAGAGGAAGAGTTGGAATTTTTTTTAGGAATTTAGGAAAAGAAGGAGAGTTGGGGATCTCGTTGGGAGAATTGGGGTAGTATATATTGAGGGAGTAAATGAACTTGCTATTGACATGTGGAGAAGAATGTGCCAAGTGGAATAAGAGGAGAGAGGAAAAAAAAAACAAAAAGGAGAAGAGGAATATAACTCACGCCTCTGCAGTCTGGACAGCAGACAGAAAAAAATTTCATTTTATTTTAATTCATTTATTTGAAAGGTTAAATTATGACCGTATTCACTCCTCGGACCTCGGATTTCGATGTGAAATGTCTCGATTTGATCGTCTTTCAACGACGATCAAAATGAGTATAATGTTGAAATACTTTCGGTCGAGTTTCGAATACCCGAAATTTTCGGATACGACTTTTGTCTAAGACTAAATTTTGTAATTTAAATTACCATATGACCTCCGATTGATGAACGGTCGATTCCGTTGGTCTCGTGTCGTCGAATCGGATCTAATGACGGTCTCGGTTCGTTTTACGGTTTCCGAATTTGCGTCGCGGCTTTTTGCGGCACGCATTACGAAACGACCGATTTTTGATCGATTTCACCCGAGCAACTTTTGATTCACTACTAATTGGTCGTTTTCGGTTGGTTTGTATTGACCGACAATGTTTTTGGGTTCGTTAGACCCAAAATCGGACGACTTCGGGTTTGATTGGAAACCGGATGCTACAAATATAAAAACCTCAAAGGGAGTCTCGTCCTCGAGACTCGAGTTAAGGCCATTAGGTGACTTGTTTGAATTTCATATGTCCATAAAAACCTCAAAGGGTTTTGAACCCTTAAAAACCTCAAAGGGAAAACAAGCCATATATTTATAATGTATCTAATTACAAAAGCTTGTTGTGTTGATTACATTAGAATAGCTGCGGGTATCGTGCCCGCATGTCGGCTTCAGTCTCCCATGTCGCTTCCTTGACGCCGTGTCGGTGCCACAAGACCTTGACCAATGAAATCTCTTTGCTGCGAAGCTTCTTCACAGCACGATCAAGTATCCGGACAGGCTTCTCCTCATAGGTCAGATCCGGCTCTACATCGAGATTCTCGTAACTGATGATGTGGCGAGGGTCGTGGACATACTTCCTCAGATTGGATATGTGAAAAACATCATGAATAGCTGAAAGATGTGGAGGAAGGGCTACTCGGTATGCCACTTTCCCCACTCTAGCCAGAATCTCAAAAGGTCCAACATATCGCGGCGCCAACTTGCCACGAACACCGAATCTCTGCACTCCCTTCATGGGAGATACTCGCAAAAATACCCAATCTCCAACCTATAATCGATAGGAGTGTCATTAATATGAGAATAATTTGGACATATTTATATATGTCATAGATGAAGAAGAAATAATTAGATTACCTGGAACTCTAAGTCTCTCCTTCGACGATCCGCATAGCTCTTCTGGCGGCTTTGTGCCGTCAGAAGCCTCCGTCTCACAAAATCAACAGCTCTCGCAGTCTCCTCTAAGAGATCCACGGAATATAAAGCATGATCACCTACCTCACGCCAACTAAGAGGTGTGAGGCATCTCCGCCCGTATAGGGCCTCGAATGGTGCCATGCCAATACTGGAGTGATAGCTGTTGTTGTACGTGAATTCCACCAAAGGCAAATGGTCCTTCCAGGATCCTTTCCACTCCAAAGTGCACGCGCGAAGTAGATCCTCAAGTGTCTGAATGGTGCGCTCACTCTGCCCGTCTGTCTGCGGATGATAAGCAGAACTCATCTTCAGCTCTGTCTGTAGTGCTGACATGAACTGCTGCCAATAGTGAGATGTAAATCTCGAATCTCTGTCAGACACCACCTCTCGTGGTATACCATGTAGCCTGATAATGTTCTGCACATAGAGCTTGGCTAATCTGGATGGAGTATAAGTCGTGTGGACAGGTATGAAATGGGCTGACTTGGTCAACCTATCAACAACGACCCATATGGAATCATGGCCACCTGGCGTCTTCGGCAATCCTGTGACAAAATCCATAGAAATGCTCTCCCATTTCCACTCGGGAATAGGGAGAGACTGCAGTAATCCTGGCGGTCTCCTGTGCTCAGCCTTGACCATCTGACAGGTCATGCATCTGCTAACATGTAGGGCCACATCGCGCTTCATCCCATCCCACCAGAAATGTCTACGCAGATCACGGTACATCTTCGTACTGCCTGGATGGATAGATAACCGTGAACTGTGTGTCTCGTCCAAAATGTCTCTGCGAAGCTGCTCGTCATGGGGTACAACGACCCGTCCTGCCTTCCATAAAATAGACTCCATCACAACAAAGTCGTCAAACTCGTCCTTGATGGCGCGCATGTATCTATCATGAATCCAAGGATCGGTCTTCTGGCCCTCAACAATACGATCCCAAAGACTGCTGTATCGTGGAGGTACGGCGGTAGAAATGGATGCGCTCTCCTGAGGATGCCAATCACTCAAAGCTGCAAGTGTATCCCACGTGTATAGCCAGTTCGCCGTACCCTCTGCATGTGCTCTCCTGCTAAGTGCATCAGCCACCACGTTTCCCTTACCGGGATGGTAAGAGATCGTGCAATCATAATCCTTCAACAGCTCGAGCCATCTGCGCTGCCTCATGTTCAGCTCCTTCTGATCAAAGATGTACTTCAGACTCTTGTGGTCTGTGAAAATCTCGAAATTCACCCCATATAGGTAGTGACGCCAGATCTTCAAGGCGAAGACAACTGCCGCCAACTCCAAGTCATGTGTGGGGTAGTTCCGCTCATGCGGTCTCAACTGTCGTGATGCGTAAGCAATCACCTGTCCTCTCTGCATCAACACTGCTCCTAGACCTTCTCCAGATGCATCTGTGTAGACTGCATAGTCCTGAGTGCCTGAAGGAAGAGCAAGAATAGGCGCTGTGGTCAACCTCTCCTTCAGTGTCTGGAAGGCCTGCTCACATGAATCGTCCCAAATGAATGGAACTCCCTTCTGTGTCAATCGTGTCAATGGACGGACGATGCGTGAAAATCCGCTGACAAAGCGTCTGTAATAGCCCGTTAATCCGAGGAAGCTCCGAATCTGAGTGACTGTCTTGGGCTGCTCCCAAGACATAACTGCATCTATCTTCGCGGGATCAACCGCAATGCCTGCTCCAGAAATAATATGCCCGAGAAATGAGACCTGGGATAACCAGAACTCACACTTGCTCAACTTGGCATATAGCTTGTGCTCTCGTAATGTGTTTAAGACGATCCGCAGATTATTAGCATGATCCTCTTCATTCCGTGAATAGATGAGCACATCATCGATGAACACCACTACAAACCTGTCCAAGTATGGACGGAAGATACGGTTCATCATATCCATGAAAGCCGCAGGTGCATTGGTGAGCCCAAACGGCATCACCACAAACTCGTAGTGTCCATATCGAGTCCTGAAGGCTGTCTTCGGAATGTCCGACTCGCGAATCCTCAGCTGATGGTAACCTGAGCGAAGATCGATCTTCGAGAAAACTGAAGATCCCTGGAGCTGGTCAAACAAATCATCGATACGTGGCAAGGGATAACGGTTCTTCACCGTTCTCTTGTTCAGCTGCCTGTAATCGATGCATAACCTCATGGATCCATCCTTCTTCTTGACAAATAGAACCGGAGCACCCCAAGGTGAAGTGCTCGGCCTCACGAATCCCAAGTCAAGTAACTCCTGCAACTGCACCTTCAGCTCCCTCAACTCGGCTGGTGCCATGCGATATGGTGCCATAGAGATCGGCTGCGTATCTGGCAACAATGTGATCTCGAACTCAATCTCCCTCTCAGGAGGTAGCCCTGGTAGCTCATCAGGAAATACGTCAGGGTATTCTGAGACTACTCGGATGTCCTGTATCATCGGCTCCTGATCAGATACCTCCCGAACAAAAGCAAGATATGAATCGCAACCCTGATCAACAAGTCGCTGGGCTCGCAATACTGAAATGTACTCCATGGTGGAGTCATGTGTAGTACCCTCAAACGTGAACTCGGGTAGATCTGGAATCCTGAAGACAACCGTCTTCCTAAAGCAATCAACAAGTGCATGATGAGTGGATAGCCAATCCATGCCTAAAATCAAGTCAAACTCATCTAGCTGTAGGAGTAGACAGTCTGCGATCATCTCGTAACCGCCAATCAGTACGGGCAAGTGCCTGACTATCAGAGATATGACAAATAACTGGCCACCTGGCCCTCGGATGTGATATGGAGACGATAGCGTCTCTGCAACTCTATCTAAAGAAACAAGCAACCTCGAAGCAAGGAAAGAGTGTGTCGCGCCGGAATCAAATAAAACATGGAAAGGTCGGCCCAAGACTGAGACCATACCTTTCACTACAGTAGCCGCTGAACGTGCCTGCTCCTCAGTAACGGCATGTAACTGTCCCTGCCTGGCTGATGCAGCACTAGAACCTGCCACACTCTGCGTCTGTCTCTGCTGCTGTCGCCTAAAGTTGGAGTTCCTGCCACGGAAACTCCCTGAACGCTGTGTCTGAGGCTGTGGCTGAGAAGGCTGTGGCTGAGGCTCGCCAGAAGCCTGTGGGCACTGAGCTCGGTAGTGTCCCCACTCGTGACATCGGTAGCACCGGACTGGTCGAGTAGAGGGAGTAGCTGTGTCCGTGCTCCGAGCTGGTCCTGCAGGTGGTCTATCTGCTCGCTGCGACCCAGATGGTCGAGCGGACTCTGTACCTCGTCCGGCAAGTGCTCCTCCTAGAGTAGTCGATGGAGAAGAGCGAGCACTGCCAGAGAATGCCGAACCTGTAGGTCGGAACCGTCTGGCTGACCTCTGCTGCTGAAATGGTCGACGTATCGGCCCAAAATATCGCCGCGGTCTAGGCGGTGCTCCAGACGAGCTCCCGTAACGTCTTCCTCTGATGTCCTCAAACTTCTCCGCAGCATCGGTAGCCTCGGAGATAGAAGTGATGTGTAGTCCAGCCAGCTTCTCCTGCACCTCCTCTCGCATGCCGCCAATGAACTTCTCCAGATTCTCCTCTGGAAATGCGCCAGCTGCTCGTGTGTGTCGTGACAGCTCTGTGTATCTGATAAAGTAATCCCGGGCTGTCATCTGTCCCTGACGAAGCTCTGCAAACAGTCGGCGCTGGGACTCCCTCCACTTCGCAGAAAAGAAGTGGGCTCTGAACTTCGTCACAAAATCGTTCCAAGTAGGCTCTCGGCCTAACTCGGACACTACGGCCATCCACCATCGCTCGGCGAAGTCTATCAGTGAGTACTCTACGAAAGATAGCCACGTGTTTCGTGGCGCATTAATCGCCCTGAGCACTTTCATTACTCTCATCAGCCACTGCTCAGCGTCATCTGGTGGACCTGTGCCCTCGAACAAGGGTATGTTGGCCCGCTGATAAGAAGTGAAGACTGACTGGTGCCTGTGAATGGCTGCAAACTCGTGTGCATCCTCGTCAGCAAGGTCAACAGGGTCCTGCCCCCTGTCTAAGTCTGCATCCTCCTCAGCTCCATGCTCTGGAATGGCCTCTAGTGGATCATCAGGATGAGGCTGCTCCACCTCAACGGACTGGTGCTGGTCCTGTCGTATCCCATCCTGGGATGGATAGTACGTGAAATCTGACAGGTCCTCGAATCTCATCTCTATGTCCGTCTGCCTGTCAGCAATCTCAGTCTGCCGGGCCAATATCTGCTCCTGCTGGCCTCGCATGGCCGCCTGCTGCTGCTGTAAGTCTGTGAGTGTGCTCAGTATGCGGGCCAGCTGATCAGAAGTATCCTGACCTGGTCGAGATGCCATGGCTCTGCATAAGAACCATAATTAGTCAAAAAAAATGCCCTAGACAGATATTTATCATAAATGCTTTTCTCTTCTTGGGATATAAGATGAAAATTAATGAAATTGGTGACATCTGTGGTTATTGAATATGAATGTCATATTTCCCTTCTCGAACTCACGACAAGTCGGTAGACTGTCGCTATTCGAGATCTTAATGCGATCGGAATTGTAATATCGCGAATGTGCGTATCGGGGTACCACTGCTCTGATACCAAACTGTGAACCCCTCAGGATCCGGGTACCCGTTTACGCGCAATTCGCAATATTTCATTCACAATTTGATCGCACAAGTTGTAAAAATACAGGAAATTTTTTTTTCCGCGACTATGACATTCATTCTCAACACATGACCACAAGTAAAAAGGACAGACATCACCAAAATTTCTTTTCATTAATATTCATATCCATTTACAACATGTACAAGCATATTCCATGTTACAACATATATCCCAAAATGTGACAAAAGAGATAGCATTTACATCATCATCTGAACAAAAACTAAGACAAAGTAAATCATACCGCCGGGTGTACACTATATCTCCTGGAAGCATGTATATACTGAGCGGCTACTAAACTGCAGGCTGTTTGCCTGCCACGCACAATAGGAAGAAAAGGCGTCAGCGGTTGCTGGTACCTCCCAAAAACTTATATAAATTAACGGGCATTTATTATTTACAAAAGAAACAAGCAGAAAGGCGAGAGCAACTCAAATTAAGATTTAATTCTACTTGCAAATGAAAACGGTTTTTCAGGTTACTTGTAAGCATCTCAAATGTTCGTAATGCATTTCTAATAACTTTCCCCTGAACCCGGCATTTCCCATATGTAACCTTATTTCGATAGCAGTTGTGTAATCATGAGTGTGTGAGGGGGAATGCATATATCATTTTCCTTAGAGATCATGTTGTTTAGTGAAAAATGGAAAAGTTGAGATTGTAGAGATCTATTGATTTATTTAAATTCTTGGGTAGAGAGAATGGTCTTTTGATCGTAACTTCTCCAATTCTTAACTTCAATGATTCAGATATCACTCCAGATAATTTCGATGAATGATCTAGATATATAATCGCCAGTCTGTTGGCGAAGTAACTCAAGCGGTGAAGAAGCCTGCAAATGGCTCTTCCGTCTCGCCCTCTCATTGGAAGTGCGGTCCGATAGAGGGATAGGTCTATTCTCCAACTACGCCACTGAGACGGGTGAGAGAGACTCCCTAGAAAAGTCGCTCTAGAGAAACACAGCCCGACTAGTACGGGCAACCGAGCTCGTACGTAAAGCTGAAAAACCAGGATCCCCCGCCTGGGCATCCTAAAACAGGGTCAGCGGAACTGGTCTAAAGTCTGGATCCCAACGAGGGCGTAAAAACACTGCGAGCTCGCGTAAAAACGAAAGGAGACTGGGATCCTAGACCCGCGCATTAAGCGGCCACTGCCCTAACTGGGCTTCCTATTCTCCCGCCCAGTTGAGGGTCACCGCGCCCTCGCACGGTCAGGCCTAAGGTCGTCCTGACCGGCATAATTAATTATAAGTTATTGATTCACTATTATCTTTTCTTCCCTGACTTTTCATCTTATTTTCAGTCCTTTCTCTGGTTAATGATACAGATCTAGGTCTTTTAGTCCATGATCTTATCAATAGTGATCAATAGGTAATAGATTATACCTAAAGGATTAACTCGTGATGATGATTATATTCAAGGAGTATTTGATTTGGGATTTCTATTCCTAATACTTATAATCACCTAAGTATCTATTAGGACGTGAACCATTTTATGGTTATAATTCGAATGCCCTTTTTAGATTCTCATCGTTGTAAATTAAATGATTACTTCGATTCACGATATGTAAGGTGGGTGTCCTGGGACCTATGAGTCTTGGCCCATCATGCTTCAATAGCGTTTAATCAGTTAGTCTATCTTGACATATAGTGATCTTATAATTGAATTCCAGAGTTGATTGAATATCCCATCATAACAGGGAGAAAGGCTATTTTCATATGTTGTCTTCTACACTTAAGTAGAGATAGTGTAAAAAGAAAGGAGAACTTAGTTACTGTTGTTAACAAATTTATCCATTATTAATTCAGAACCAATATTTTTATTTTTAAATTATCAAATCATATATATATATATATATTTGTTTTCGTATTTTCAAGGACATCAGTTATCATCCCTTTCACAGTATCATCTTCAAATCAAGTCACATGCAGGACTTATAATGTGAACATAATGATTTAAATCTTCAAATCACGTCACATGCAGGACTTATAATGTGAACATAATGATTTATAGAGAATAGAGCTGACATCTTTTCATTGAAAAGTAGAGAACGAGCATGAGATAAAAAAAAGAAAAACAAAATGTTTAATCATTATTTGTCATGTCTAATTACCCAATATTATTAGTTAATCAGCTTTGTAATTATCCAAAGAAAAACATTAGAATGTAAACAGAACTTAATAATTTAGTTACAACAGAAGAACAAAATTTAAATATTAATGGACTGATCTTGAACACTATTTATATTCAACATAACAGCGAGGACTCCTTCATGTCTTCTTAAAATTTCCGTTAACGGTACTTTCCAGCACCATTTAATTTATTTTCAACACCAATTAATAAATATTTTTTTTCCAGCATTATTTAATCACTGTGTAAGTTAATCAGAGAGTAAAATCAACAGGTGGATTTACTATTAGTTTCTATATTACCAAGAAACCCCCAAAAACAATGCATCAAAAGATCGGAAGTTACTGGAGCTATCTTAATGAAAAGAAACCTCAAGAGAAACTTTTTGATAGAGTACCTAATCCTCCATAATATCTTATTTTATTTCTTATTATAGGCACCTACTTTATAAACATCAATGTTGATTGCCTTCTTTCATCAAAAATAAATAATCATACCCAAATGCCTAATCATGCAGCACATATGGATATTCAAGAGGAGCCAAAACATGCATGGCAGCAAAAGAGGCCAAGGATGGTACCTAAGTTTTCCACATGAAGATCAACTACATGCAGGAGCTCCAGCCCTATCTCTTCAGAGCATGCAGGAGCTAATTCTACTGATCTGGAGCTGCAGAGATGGCGGAAGAAGCTTTAATAGGAGAAGGGACAACGGCAGCTTGGAGTGATTTGGCTTCTCACATGGCTGGAAATGGGAGAATAATGAGAATATGGATGAATAATTGAAAGTTTGGGGGAAAGTTGGAAGGGGGAAACAAGAAACGAGAGAGGAAGAGTTGGAATTTTTTTTTAGGAATTTAGGAAAAGAAGGAGAGTTGGGGATCTCGTTGGGAGAATTGGGGTAGTATATATTGAGGGAGTAAATGAACTTGCTATTGACATGTGGAGAAGAATGTGCCAAGTGGAATAAGAGGAGAGAGGAAAAAAGAAAAAAAAAACAAAAAGGAGAAGAGGAATATAACTCACGCCTCTGCAGTCTGGACAGCAGACAGAAAAAAATTTCATTTTATTTTAATTCATTTATTTGAAAGGTTAAATTATGACCGTATTCACTCCTCGGACCTCGGATTTCGATGTGAAATGTCTCGATTTGATCGTCTTTCAACGACGATCAAAATGAGTATAATGTTGAAATACTTTCGGTCGAGTTTCGAATACCCGAAATTTTCGGATACGACTTTTGTCTAAGACTAAATTTTGTAATTTAAATTACCATATGACCTCCGATTGATGAACGGTCGATTCCGTTGGTCTCGTGTCGTCGAATCGGATCTAATGACGGTCTCGGTTCGTTTTACGGTTTCCGAATTTGCGTCGCGGCTTTTTGCGGCACGCATTACGAAACGACCGATTTTTGATCGATTTCACCCGAGCAACTTTTGATTCACTACTAATTGGTCGTTTTCGGTTGGTTTGTATTGACCGACAATGTTTTTGGGTTCGTTAGACCCAAAATCGGACGACTTCGGGTTTGATTGGAAACCGGATGCTACAAATATAAAAACCTCAAAGGGAGTCTCGTCCTCGAGACTCGAGTTAAGGCCATTAGGTGACTTGTTTGAATTTCATATGTCCATAAAAACCTCAAAGGGTTTTGAACCCTTAAAAACCTCAAAGGGAAAACAAGCCATATATTTATAATGTATCTAATTACAAAAGCTTGTTGTGTTGATTACATTAGAATAGCTGCGGGTATCGTGCCCGCATGTCGGCTTCAGTCTCCCATGTCGCTTCCTTGACGCCGTGTCGGTGCCACAAGACCTTGACCAATGAAATCTCTTTGCTGCGAAGCTTCTTCACAGCACGATCAAGTATCCGGACAGGCTTCTCCTCATAGGTCAGATCCGGCTCTACATCGAGATTCTCGTAACTGATGATGTGGCGAGGGTCGTGGACATACTTCCTCAGATTGGATATGTGGAAAACATCATGAATAGCTGAAAGATGTGGAGGAAGGGCTACTCGGTATGCCACTTTCCCCACTCTAGCCAGAATCTCAAAAGGTCCAACATATCGCGGCGCCAACTTGCCACGAACACCGAATCTCTGCACTCCCTTCATGGGAGATACTCGCAAAAATACCCAATCTCCAACCTATAATCGATAGGAGTGTCATTAATATGAGAATAATTTGGACATATTTATATATGTCATAGATGAAGAAGAAATAATTAGATTACCTGGAACTCTAAGTCTCTCCTTCGACGATCCGCATAGCTCTTCTGGCGGCTTTGTGCCGTCAGAAGCCTCCGTCTCACAAAATCAACAGCTCTCGCAGTCTCCTCTAAGAGATCCACGGAATATAAAGCATGATCACCTACCTCACGCCAACTAAGAGGTGTGAGGCATCTCCGCCCGTATAGGGCCTCGAATGGTGCCATGCCAATACTGGAGTGATAGCTGTTGTTGTACGTGAATTCCACCAAAGGCAAATGGTCCTTCCAGGATCCTTTCCACTCCAAAGTGCACGCGCGAAGTAGATCCTCAAGTGTCTGAATGGTGCGCTCACTCTGCCCGTCTGTCTGCGGATGATAAGCAGAACTCATCTTCAGCTCTGTCTGTAGTGCTGACATGAACTGCTGCCAATAGTGAGATGTAAATCTCGAATCTCTGTCAGACACCACCTCTCGTGGTATACCATGTAGCCTGATAATGTTCTGCACATAGAGCTTGGCTAATCTGGATGGAGTATAAGTCGTGTGGACAGGTATGAAATGGGCTGACTTGGTCAACCTATCAACAACGACCCATATGGAATCATGGCCACCTGGCGTCTTCGGCAATCCTGTGACAAAATCCATAGAAATGCTCTCCCATTTCCACTCGGGAATAGGGAGAGACTGCAGTAATCCTGGCGGTCTCCTGTGCTCAGCCTTGACCATCTGACAGGTCATGCATCTGCTAACATGTAGGGCCACATCGCGCTTCATCCCATCCCACCAGAAATGTCTACGCAGATCACGGTACATCTTCGTACTGCCTGGATGGATAGATAACCGTGAACTGTGTGTCTCGTCCAAAATGTCTCTGCGAAGCTGCTCGTCATGGGGTACAACGACCCGTCCTGCCTTCCATAAAATAGACTCCATCACAACAAAGTCGTCAAACTCGTCCTTGATGGCGCGCATGTATCTATCATGAATCCAAGGATCGGTCTTCTGGCCCTCAACAATACGATCCCAAAGACTGCTGTATCGTGGAGGTACGGCGGTAGAAATGGATGCGCTCTCCTGAGGATGCCAATCACTCAAAGCTGCAAGTGTATCCCACGTGTATAGCCAGTTCGCCGTACCCTCTGCATGTGCTCTCCTGCTAAGTGCATCAGCCACCACGTTTCCCTTACCGGGATGGTAAGAGATCGTGCAATCATAATCCTTCAACAGCTCAAGCCATCTGCGCTGCCTCATGTTCAGCTCCTTCTGATCAAAGATGTACTTCAGACTCTTGTGGTCTGTGAAAATCTCGAAATTCACCCCATATAGGTAGTGACGCCAGATCTTCAAGGCGAAGACAACTGCCGCCAACTCCAAGTCATGTGTGGGGTAGTTCCGCTCATGCGGTCTCAACTGTCGTGATGCGTAAGCAATCACCTGTCCTCTCTGCATCAACACTGCTCCTAGACCTTCTCCAGATGCATCTGTGTAGACTGCATAGTCCTGAGTGCCTGAAGGAAGAGCAAGAATAGGCGCTGTGGTCAACCTCTCCTTCAGTGTCTGGAAGGCCTGCTCACATGAATCGTCCCAAATGAATGGAACTCCCTTCTGTGTCAATCGTGTCAATGGACGGACGATGCGTGAAAATCCGCTGACAAAGCGTCTGTAATAGCCCGCTAATCCGAGGAAGCTCCGAATCTGAGTGACTGTCTTGGGCTGCTCCCAAGACATAACTGCATCTATCTTCGCGGGATCAACCGCAATGCCTGCTCCAGAAATAATATGCCCGAGAAATGAGACCTGGGATAACCAGAACTCACACTTGCTCAACTTGGCATATAGCTTGTGCTCTCGTAATGTGTTTAAGACGATCCGCAGATTATTAGCATGATCCTCTTCATTCCGTGAATAGATGAGCACATCATCGATGAACACCACTACAAACCTGTCCAAGTATGGACGGAAGATACGGTTCATCATATCCATGAAAGCCGCAGGTGCATTGGTGAGCCCAAACGGCATCACCACAAACTCGTAGTGTCCATATCGAGTCCTGAAGGCTGTCTTCGGAATGTCCGACTCGCGAATCCTCAGCTGATGGTAACCTGAGCGAAGATCGATCTTCGAGAAAACTGAAGATCCCTGGAGCTGGTCAAACAAATCATCGATACGTGGCAAGGGATAACGGTTCTTCACCGTTCTCTTGTTCAGCTGCCTGTAATCGATGCATAACCTCATGGATCCATCCTTCTTCTTGACAAATAGAACCGGAGCACCCCAAGGTGAAGTGCTCGGCCTCACGAATCCCAAGTCAAGTAACTCCTGCAACTGCACCTTCAGCTCCCTCAACTCGGCTGGTGCCATGTGATATGGTGCCATAGAGATCGGCTGCGTATCTGGCAACAATGTGATCTCGAACTCAATCTCCCTCTCAGGAGGTAGCCCTGGTAGCTCATCAGGAAATACGTCAGGGTATTCTGAGACTACTCGGATGTCCTGTATCATCGGCTCCTGATCAGATACCTCCCGAACAAAAGCAAGATATGAATCGCAACCCTGATCAACAAGTCGCTGGGCTCGCAATACTGAAATGTACTCCATGGTGGAGTCATGTGTAGTACCCTCAAACGTGAACTCGGGTAGATCTGGAATCCTGAAGACAACCGTCTTCCTAAAGCAATCAACAAGTGCATGATGAGTGGATAGCCAATCCATGCCTAAAATCAAGTCAAACTCATCTAGCTGTAGGAGTAGACAGTCTGCGATCATCTCGTAACCGCCAATCAGTACGGGCAAGTGCCTGACTATCAGAGATATGACAAATAACTGGCCACCTGGCCCTCGGATGTGATATGGAGACGATAGCGTCTCTGCAACTCTATCTAAAGAAACAAGCAACCTCGAAGCAAGGAAAGAGTGTGTCGCGCCGGAATCAAATAAAACATGGAAAGGTCGGCCCAAGACTGAGACCATACCTTTCACTACAGTAGCCGCTGAACGTGCCTGCTCCTCAGTAACGGCATGTAACTGTCCCTGCCTGGCTGATGCAGCACTAGAACCTGCCACACTCTGCGTCTGTCTCTGCTGCTGTCGCCTAAAGTTGGAGTTCCTGCCACGGAAACTCCCTGAACGCTGTGTCTGAGGCTGTGGCTGAGAAGGCTGTGGCTGAGGCTCGCCAGAAGCCTGTGGGCACTGAGCTCGGTAGTGTCCCCACTCGTGACATCGGTAGCACCGGACTGGTCGAGTAGAGGGAGTAGCTGTGTCCGTGCTCCGAGCTGGTCCTGCAGGTGGTCTATCTGCTCGCTGCGACCCAGATGGTCGAGCGGACTCTGTACCTCGTCCGGCAAGTGCTCCTCCTAGAGTAGTCGATGGAGAAGAGCGAGCACTGCCAGAGAATGCCGAACCTGTAGGTCGGAACCGTCTGGCTGACCTCTGCTGCTGAAATGGTCGACGTATCGGCCCAAAATATCGCCGCGGTCTAGGCGGTGCTCCAGACGAGCTCCCGTAACGTCTTCCTCTGATGTCCTCAAACTTCTCCGCAGCATCGGTAGCCTCGGAGATAGAAGTGATGTGTAGTCCAGCCAGCTTCTCCTGCACCTCCTCTCGCATGCCGCCAATGAACTTCTCCAGATTCTCCTCTGGAAATGCGCCAGCTGCTCGTGTGTGTCGTGACAGCTCTGTGTATCTGATAAAGTAATCCCGGGCTGTCATCTGTCCCTGACGAAGCTCTGCAAACAGTCGGCGCTGGGACTCCCTCCACTTCGCAGAAAAGAAGTGGGCTCTGAACTTCGTCACAAAATCGTTCCAAGTAGGCTCTCGGCCTAACTCGGACACTACGGCCATCCACCATCGCTCGGCGAAGTCTATCAGTGAGTACTCTACGAAAGATAGCCACGTGTTTCGTGGCGCATTAATCGCCCTGAGCACTTTCATTACTCTCATCAGCCACTGCTCAGCGTCATCTGGTGGACCTGTGCCCTCGAACAAGGGTATGTTGGCCCGCTGATAAGAAGTGAAGACTGACTGGTGCCTGTGAATGGCTGCAAACTCGTGTGCATCCTCGTCAGCAAGGTCAACAGGGTCCTGCCCCCTGTCTAAGTCTGCATCCTCCTCAGCTCCATGCTCTGGAATGGCCTCTAGTGGATCATCAGGATGAGGCTGCTCCACCTCAACGGACTGGTGCTGGTCCTGTCGTATCCCATCCTGGGATGGATAGTACGTGAAATCTGACAGGTCCTCGAATCTCATCTCTATGTCCGTCTGCCTGTCAGCAATCTCAGTCTGCCGGGCCAATATCTGCTCCTGCTGGCCTCGCATGGCCGCCTGCTGCTGCTGTAAGTCTGTGAGTGTGCTCAGTATGCGGGCCAGCTGATCAGAAGTATCCTGACCTGGTCGAGATGCCATGGCTCTGCATAAGAACCATAATTAGTCAAAAAAAATGCCCTAGACAGATATTTATCATAAATGCTTTTCTCTTCTTGGGATATAAGATGAAAATTAATGAAATTGGTGACATCTGTGGTTATTGAATATGAATGTCATATTTCCCTTCTCGAACTCACGACAAGTCGGTAGACTGTCGCTATTCGAGATCTTAATGCGATCGGAATTGTAATATCGCGAATGTGCGTATCGGGGTACCACTGCTCTGATACCAAACTGTGAACCCCTCAGGATCCGGGTACCCGTTTACGCGCAATTCGCAATATTTCATTCACAATTTGATCGCACAAGTTGTAAAAATACAGGAAATTTTTTTTTCCGCGACTATGACATTCATTCTCAACACATGACCACAAGTAAAAAGGACAGACATCACCAAAATTTCTTTTCATTAATATTCATATCCATTTACAACATGTACAAGCATATTCCATGTTACAACATATATCCCAAAATGTGACAAAAGAGATAGCATTTACATCATCATCTGAACAAAAACTAAGACAAAGTAAATCATACCGCCGGGTGTACACTATATCTCCTGGAAGCATGTATATACTGAGCGGCTACTAAACTGCAGGCTGTTTGCCTGCCACGCACAATAGGAAGAAAAGGCGTCAGCGGTTGCTGGTACCTCCCAAAAACTTATATAAATTAACGGGCATTTATTATTTACAAAAGAAACAAGCAGAAAGGCGAGAGCAACTCAAATTAAGATTTAATTCTACTTGCAAATGAAAACGGTTTTTCAGGTTACTTGTAAGCATCTCAAATGTTCGTAATGCATTTCTAATAACTTTCCCCTGAACCCGGCATTTCCCATATGTAACCTTATTTCGATAGCAGTTGTGTAATCATGAGTGTGTGAGGGGGAATGCATATATCATTTTCCTTAGAGATCATGTTGTTTAGTGAAAAATGGAAAAGTTGAGATTGTAGAGATCTATTGATTTATTTAAATTCTTGGGTAGAGAGAATGGTCTTTTGATCGTAACTTCTCCAATTCTTAACTTCAATGATTCAGATATCACTCCAGATAATTTCGATGAATGATCTAGATATATAATCGCCAGTCTGTTGGCGAAGTAACTCAAGCGGTGAAGAAGCCTGCAAATGGCTCTTCCGTCTCGCCCTCTCATTGGAAGTGCGGTCCGATAGAGGGATAGGTCTATTCTCCAACTACGCCACTGAGACAGGTGAGAGAGACTCCCTAGAAAAGTCGCTCTAGAGAAACACAGCCCGACTAGTACGGGCAACCGAGCTCGTACGTAAAGCTGAAAAACCAGGATCCCCCGCCTGGGCATCCTAAAACAGGGTCAGCGGAACTGGTCTAAAGTCTGGATCCCAACGAGGGCGTAAAAACACTGCGAGCTCGCGTAAAAACGAAAGGAGACTGGGATCCTAGACCCGCGCATTAAGCGGCCACTGCCCTAACTGGGCTTCCTATTCTCCCGCCCAGTTGAGGGTCACCGCGCCCTCGCACGGTCAGGCCTAAGGTCGTCCTGACCGGCATAATTAATTATAAGTTATTGATTCACTATTATCTTTTCTTCCCTGACTTTTCATCTTATTTTCAGTCCTTTCTCTGGTTAATGATACAGATCTAGGTCTTTTAGTCCATGATCTTATCAATAGTGATCAATAGGTAATAGATTATACCTAAAGGATTAACTCGTGATGATGATTATATTCAAGGAGTATTTGATTTGGGATTTCTATTCCTAATACTTATAATCACCTAAGTATCTATTAGGACGTGAACCATTTTATGGTTATAATTCGAATGCCCTTTTTAGATTCTCATCGTTGTAAATTAAATGATTACTTCGATTCACGATATGTAAGGTGGGTGTCCTGGGACCTATGAGTCTTGGCCCATCATGCTTCAATAGCGTTTAATCAGTTAGTCTATCTTGACATATAGTGATCTTATAATTGAATTCCAGAGTTGATTGAATATCCCATCATAACAGGGAGAAAGGCTATTTTCATATGTTGTCTTCTACACTTAAGTAGAGATAGTGTAAAAAGAAAGGAGAACTTAGTTACTGTTGTTAACAAATTTATCCATTATTAATTCAGAACCAATATTTTTATTTTTAAATTATCAAATCATATATATATATATTTGTTTTCGTATTTTCAAGGACATCAGTTATCATCCCTTTCACAGTATCATCTTCAAATCAAGTCACATGCAGGACTTATAATGTGAACATAATGATTTAAATCTTCAAATCACGTCACATGCAGGACTTATAATGTGAACATAATGATTTATAGAGAATAGAGCTGACATCTTTTCATTGAAAAGTAGAGAACGAGCATGAGATAAAAAAAAGAAAAACAAAATGTTTAATCATTATTTGTCATGTCTAATTACCCAATATTATTAGTTAATCAGCTTTGTAATTATCCAAAGAAAAACATTAGAATGTAAACAGAACTTAATAATTTAGTTACAACAGAAGAACAAAATTTAAATATTAATGGACTGATCTTGAACACTATTTATATTCAACATAACAGCGAGGACTCCTTCATGTCTTCTTAAAATTTCCGTTAACGGTACTTTCCAGCACCATTTAATTTATTTTCAACACCAATTAATAAATATTTTTTTTTCCAGCATTATTTAATCACTGTGTAAGTTAATCAGAGAGTAAAATCAACAGGTGGATTTACTATTAGTTTCTATATTACCAAGAAACCCCCAAAAACAATGCATCAAAAGATCGGAAGTTACTGGAGCTATCTTAATGAAAAGAAACCTCAAGAGAAACTTTTTGATAGAGTACCTAATCCTCCATAATATCTTATTTTATTTCTTATTATAGGCACCTACTTTATAAACATCAATGTTGATTGCCTTCTTTCATCAAAAATAAATAATCATACCCAAATGCCTAATCATGCAGCACATATGGATATTCAAGAGGAGCCAAAACATGCATGGCAGCAAAAGAGGCCAAGGATGGTACCTAAGTTTTCCACATGAAGATCAACTACATGCAGGAGCTCCAGCCCTATCTCTTCAGAGCATGCAGGAGCTAATTCTACTGATCTGGAGCTGCAGAGATGGCGGAAGAAGCTTTAATAGGAGAAGGGACAACGACAGCTTGGAGTGATTTGGCTTCTCACATGGCTGGAAATGGGAGAATAATGAGAATATGGATGAATAATTGAAAGTTTGGGGGAAAGTTGGAAGGGGAAACAAGAAACGAGAGAGGAAGAGTTGGAATTTTTTTTAGGAATTTAGGAAAAGGAGAGTTGGGGATCTCGTTGGGAGAATTGGGGTAGTATATATTGAGGGAGTAAATGAACTTGCTATTGACATGTGGAGAAGAATGTGCCAAGTGGAATAAGAGGAGAGAGGAAAAAAAGAAAAAAAAAACAAAAAGGAGAAGAGGAATATAACTCACGCCTCTGCAGTCTGGACAGCAGACAGAAAAAAATTTCATTTTATTTTAATTCATTTATTTGAAAGGTTAAATTATGACCGTATTCACTCCTCGGACCTCGGATTTCGATGTGAAATGTCTCGATTTGATCGTCTTTCAACGACGATCAAAATGAGTATAATGTTGAAATACTTTCGGTCGAGTTTCGAATACCCGAAATTTTCGGATACGGCTTTTGTCTAAGACTAAATTTTGTAATTTAAATTACCATATGACCTCCGATTGATGAACGGTCGATTCCGTTGGTCTCGTGTCGTCGAATCGGATCTAATGACGGTCTCGGTTCGTTTTACGGTTTCCGAATTTGCGTCGCGGCTTTTTGCGGCACGCATTACGAAACGACCGATTTTTGATCGATTTCACCCGAGCAACTTTTGATTCACTACTAATTGGTCGTTTTAGGTTGGTTTGTATTGACCGACAATGTTTTTGGGTTCGTTAGACCCAAAATCGGACGACTTCGGGTTTGATTGGAAACCGGATGCTACAGTTGACTTTAGCAGACGTGGATAGTGCCAAATTGTTTAACTTGAGGAAATTACATCTTTAGTAATTTAAGCTTTTTTCTAGACTGTTGTGCAACTCCTCGCTTTCGAATCTTTAAAGAGAGCCCATGGTGATTAGTAGTAGGAGTGCACATGGATCATATTGGATGGGGCTTTAGCTTTATCCATGTCCCATTCAAACCTTAATGGATTATAAGTTTTGCGATATAATCCAATCTAATCCACCGGATTACATATTGGCTTGGATTGGATCCTTGGTACTTAAATATACTTTTCCTTATGATCTATCCTCATATTAATAGCACTTGACATTTGGATTATGTTTTGATAATTTGAATAAATGTAAAAAAAAGAGTGTTTCTTGCAATGGATTTGACATGTTCAATAATTTAACTACAACAATTATAAATACTTTTAAAGAAATAAAGAAAATTATTACTTTATGGAGATTTTGGTTGACATGAATGTTACCGGAAGGTAGCACACAATTGTGGAAGAACATGACCTAGAATGCAACAACATCAACATCTAATGTATGTTTTGCATTTTATGACTAGAAAATAGTTGGGAAAGAGGGTTGTATCCCACATCTCCAGATATCGAACAAAGTTAGTGAAGGTGCCCCTAGAGAGTTAGGGTTGAATTGTACATAATTTATATAAAATGAAGTAAATTCCATTTGAGAAGGATAAGGCCCCACCACTTGCGTCGTCAACTTGTGAGGTTGGCTAGTGAAAAGTAGAGCATATAAGTTGTACTTATGATATTTTAATCTTAAATTCGTCTTTCCTGTTATTCCTAATATGGTGTTTACATGTTAAATAACAATTAAAATGCCACTTGACTAAGGAGGTTGTGGGCATAATTCATAAAATAGCATAAGAAAGTTGTAAATGTTAATAGTGTATATATATATTAACCAAGGTAGGAAATATCGATATCGTATCGGCCTGCCCCGAAAAGAATATATCAGAGATATATCGGGATATGTTGACTATATCAGTAGAAATGTCAGAAATGTCTCAAAAAAGTTATTTTTGTTGTTTTTTCAGAAATTAAGATCATTCAAGATTAAAATAACTATTAGCTTACAAATACACACTTATATCACACATATTGGTCATTTATACCCCATATATCACACATATCGATCATATCGAACATATTGCTGTTAATGTTGATTGTTAATTTATAGATATTGGAAATGGAGTTCATCCAAGTTCTTATAACATTAAATAACTTACTAATATACACTTAGATCATGCATATCGATCATCTATGACCCTTATATCACACATATCTGTCATATCGGACATATCGTTGTTAATGTTGATTGGTGCTGTTAATAAACATTGGAATTGGGAATTTGGAATCAAAGTAGCTGTGATTCTAAATTGATCAGCATTAGACTTCTTTTCGTCTCTATTGCCAAAGAGGACGGAGTCACCAATTGAAGAACTGTCGTATGCACCCCCATATCACACCATACCCTACCATATGGGGATCTCGCTGCCTAACCAGCGAGCCGGAGGGGCTAGGGGTTTCAAGGGAGAGCATGCGTGCTTCCCCTGCAAGGGTGCGGAGGCAGCGCCCTCGGCACGAAATAAAAGATATAATTCACGATGTATTTTAATACTAGGAGTAGCAAAACAAACAGTGAAATCAACTTTACAAGGGTACTATTGTGGATATATATATCTATGAAATAACATCGATATCCGATAAATTTTGTACAGAAACCAATCATTTTTGAGCGACATGGCTCGATGTGGCGATTATCGCCAATTTCTCGTGAGATATCGGCCGATATCATGGAAAAGGATATCTATATGAATATCGGCACCTACATCTCGTCGATACCGATATATCGGCGATATGTTGCGATATTGCTAACCTTGATATTGACAGATTAGTCCTCTCCAATATGTAATTTAATGGATTTTTAAAATCTCAATCCGATCCAATCCATTAGAATGACAAAATCAAAATAAATCAATCCAATAGCATCAGATTGGATAGGATTGTAGATTTTATTAAATCCATGTGGACCCCCTAATAAATAGGATCTTAACATACCATATGCATATGGCAGTGGTTTATATCCTCTATAAGGGGCCACTGGATGATGATCCGACAACCTGGACCCTATCCATTACTTTAGGGCGTCATGGATCCAAGTCATTAAATCTCCACACAATACTCATTGCTAAAGAAGCACTCTAGCTTATAGCAAAAATCTGGGTTCAACATGTGCCCAATACCCTCGATTTCATTTTCTATCTTTTCAAGCTAGTCAACTCCTGCAACAACACAACCTTCTTGCATTTGTTATAGACCATGTTTAGCATGGTCCTTCCTCACGGCATTTGCAATGATGATGCCTCTTCATCGAATGCCTTCACGACTTGCCTCCTTTAAACATATGTATGTGTGTATGCTTAAATGCAATTGATGCAAATATGTACAGTCTATTGCTAGCTAGGGTGAACTTACATCTACACCAAGTGGGACGATCTTGCCACAACCTCTCCCCTTGTTTAAAACTCAAATTGATCTAACTTACGGTGTCACTTTCTCTACCTGAGCGACCTCGATCACTAATTGCTTGGTCTATTAAAAGTGAGATTAGAGATGTTTAGTTTCATGAACTTCGATTTCGAGTCATTGGAGTCTCTCGTTTAATGGTTTTATTTACTCAGCAGTAACTTTATTCAATAACAAGGATTAATATTTGAAATGGACTGCAGAAAAAAAACTATAAGGAAAGCATTCAACACTTTCCTTTCACAATATAAAAGTTTACCTAGTAAGTGTCACACTATCTTTATTTATATGTACATCAAAATGAAAAAAAAGAACTACCAACTACATGTGCATAATCAATGATTAGGTGTTGGATGGTTATTGATCCTGGATGATTCACCAGTGCTTATCGGGTTTTCAAATACATCTGATATGAGTGATCGAGTGCCTAATAATGAGGGATAGAAAAGTAAAACAAATATGATAAATTTACAGAACTTTTATGGACTTTAAAAACGTTAGGACATGAGTGCTTATTGAGTTTATTCTTTTCATTTTGATCTATCTTTTCTAATAGAAGTTGGGGCAGACATCATTGCAGGTGTTTCCCTCCTTTTTGATGCAAAAATGTTTATCCTTTTCATTTATTCTCTTATATTTGGTTCTATCCAGCCTAATTGGAGTCAGATATTAGTCTAGGCTGGAATATTATTTCACTTATTATGGAATCCGAAGTTGTAGACACTCCTAGATTTGAGGTTTAGGTTGCATCAATTCGAGCTTATGCTGTTGCGGATCACCTCAATCAATCCTTTAATTCTACCCTGACAAATTTGATTTACTTTTTTCTAACGGGTCTTTAAACAGTTAACCTATCTATAAAGGAAGCTCACCGTCCTCAAGGATCCAATTGCGCAAGTATACATGCTTGTAATCACTTAATTTTTCACTAATTCCCTAAAGTACATGTTATTCGTGATGCAACTGCTACTTATTCCCAATCATGCCTCTACGTGATACGATGATTTCTTTAATTAGGCAATCCGTGAGATGGTATGCAAGTATCATGCATTGCAAGTAGTTTATTTTACACGACAATTGAAGAACGTAAATTCTCTTAAAATTTCGACAAAGTTTCCCTAATAACAAATGATATTTCTAAGGAATTTTAGCAGAGTTTTCCCTTTTCTAAGGAAATTCTGATAGAGTTTCCCTTATAAAATAAATAAACGAAGCCTTCTCCTACTATAAATAGTGTTGACTACATGAATTCTTGCTCAAATCTATGTTGAAAGATTCAACTATTTTTTACGTTGGCTATTGACTACCTAACGCAACCCCCACAAGGAGGATTTGAACCATGATCTTTTGGGTGGTAGGCACATTGCACTACCACTGGACCGTTTAAGTAGGTACTTCCCTTATAAAATAGATATTTGAACAATATCGATAGCGTTGTAAGAAAAATGATTCGAAAAGAGTAAATGGTGAATAGCCGAAATGCCTCGCATCATGGGTGGGTGAATCATGCGGAGAATCACATGTTAGCTAACAACGTAGCATACCTTAATCATATAGGACGTTATAATGGATGGGTGAGTCATGTGAGGGATGCTATGTTCACTGATGGCAAAGTTATCCTCAATCAAGCAAATCTATACACATTTTTTTCATCATATGCTAATATGATAGAATGAAACTTGAAAATATGGCTCAAGTTAGATCTACTTACATTCTACGTGAAGCTTACTAAGAGATGCTTGCACCTTTCTCATATTCTAGGCTCTCAACAGTGTTACATTTGCACCTCTTCATCCCTTTCCTTTTTCTGTGTTATGCTCTCAACCCTAGCACGGGCTTGTTTGGTTGCCAGGCTACTCCAGGGTAACCTGACATACCCCCTGCTCTATCCCTGCATTCTTGGGTTGGAATTAGTTGTATGGATCATACAATTTTTTTGTTATAATATTTTTTAATCACATTCAAATAACAAAACTAACATGAAAAACAAATTATAATCATTAAAAAGTTAATATAACGCAATCAATATCACACCACATCACATTTATCATTTCAACCCTCTCCAACCCTCCCAACCATCCAAACAACTACTATTCACAAGAGGATACCACAATCCAACCCAACCCAGTTATCAAACAGGGTCGTGGAGCTCTCTTATTCTTGGCAGTGTTTAATTTGCACCTCTTCACGCCTTTCCTCTTCCTTTGTTAAGCCTACAACCTTAGCCCTTGAGGTGGAGTATGGAATGGATGGGTGGGAAGTGAAGTTGTATGGTGGTATTTATGGGCCTTCACCCCATCTACGTGACATCTCGCTCATCGTCCAATTGTCAGGAAGTGCGAGATAAAGTGAATTGGTCTTTCCTTTGGGACACCTTGAATGCTTTGGATTTAGTATATATGTTGACTTGCCTCAGAGAAGACGGGGGTAAATGCCTCATGGGAGGCGGATGACGCCTATACCAAAGTTTGGCTCTCTGGTACATTGACGACTGAAATCGCTATTGACGTTCTGCATGAGCCTACTGCCGAGGCGATGTGGGATATCCTCGCAGCAACATATTCTCAGGAGAGGTATGTGACGAAGATCTTTCAACTCCAGCATGATTTATTTTTTGTCAAGCAGAATGGACGACCCCTGCATTCGTTGCATACATCCTCTAGAGGGATTTTTGAGAAGCCACACAGCTTCATGCATCTCACTGCCACCCCTGAGCAGCAGAAGACATATAGAAATGCTATCATGGTTAGTGTATTTCTAGCTGCTCTTGATCCTGAATATGATGCTGCTCGCTCCCAGATCCTCGTCGATGCTATAATTCCTCCCATGGAGGAAGCTTTCCGCAGGCTTAACAAGATTACTGTTCCGTCTACTACTACTAGTCGGACTTCTTCAATGGCAACCTCCCGAGGCAGAGAGAGCACTTCTATTTTCTGTAGACGTGGACCTCGTGGTAGAGGGGGTCGAATCCGTCAGTCCTGCACGTTTTATCATCGTCCTGGTCATTCAGAGGATACATGCTATTCTAAGCACGGTTTTCCTCTATCGGCCCGAGTAGCAGAACAAGTTGAGTCTCCAACAGTTCCTACCTCAGATCAGTGGTTTGATTACCTCGTGGCCAGACTGAAGGATATTATGCCTCCTTCTGCTTCACCAGGAGGCCATTCAGATGTGGCAACTTCTTCTTCTTCTAGTACCTCTGCTACAACTAGCACCTCAAGTAGTACTTATGCTTTTACATCTTGTCATGGATCTGAGATTATAGAGTGGATTATGGACTCCGAGGTGATACATCATTTATGTGGAGACAAACAACAACTTGTATCCTATAGACATGTTCCCCTAGGGAAAACATTTGTGATAATCGATGGGACTCATTCCCCAATCACGGTACATGGGGAGATCACTTTGACGCCCTGGATGCGTTTACACAATGTGCTACATGCGTCTGATTTCTCTATGAATTTGCTTTCGATTAGTCAGATTACAAAGGATTTGCACTGACGAACTATTTTTGATCCATCGTCTCTTTAGGCAGAGTGATTGGGCGTGATCGTGAGCAGGGTGACCTCTATCGCCTGGTTCGGACTCCCTATGCAGGTGTCTCCTCTCATTCGTCTATACAAGTCTCTCCTTTCTCTTGGCACCTTCGGTTTGGTCATCCACCCCTTCAGAAGATGTGTCACATGTTGTCGCAGATTTCACCAGGGTCTTTCTTCCAGTGCGAGGCATGTCAGTTAGGAAAGCATCATTGGTCTTCTTTTCCTAGTCATAGTTAGAGTAATAGCTTCCTTTTTGAGTTTTTTTTATGTTGACATTTGGGGTTCGAGTTGTGTTCCTGATCACAAGGACCCATGTTTTATCTTGTGGTTGTGGATGATTTTTCTCGGTTGTCTTGGGTATTTCTTTTGAAAAATAAGAAGCAAGGTATGTGATCAAAACTTTTATTAATGAGGGACAGAATGTTCTCTACCTTTGTGGAATTTGTGCGAACAGATAATGCTTTGGAATTTTATACTCGTACTCTATCTCATTTTCTTTAATCTCGTGGGATTATTCATCAAACATCTTGTGCTTACACTTCTTAGCAAAATGATGTTGCTGAGAGAAATCATTATCATCTACTCGATGTTACTCGGACTCTTCTCATTCAGAGTCATGCCCCACATTCATTTTAGGTGATGCGGTTCTTACAACATGCTATTTAGTGAATCGCACACCATCGTCTGTCTTGGGTGAGAAAATTCCATTCTCTATAGCTTTCCCGGAGAAGGAGTTATTCTCGCTCACTCATGTGTTCAGCTTTGTTACTTTTGTTCACCAGTTGGTTCCAAGTCTTGACAAGTTCTCTCCTTGGTCTTGACAACCTGAGTGGTCGAGAAGAGGTAGAGGTGGTGGAGATGGTGGTTACGTAGGAGGAACCACATGAGAAGGTGGCGGTGGAGTAGGAAGATGGGTATGAAACCTCCTCACCAGACTCAGACGTGGTCATCCTGTCACCTGTAGGAATAAAGTACATGACCGACTCAAAGAAAATGACACCAGCATTAATGTAGTATTCTTATCGAATCGGATCAAAGCATTGGTACACTTTTTGGGTCCTGAAATATTCCGTAAAGATACACTTGACAATTGTGGGAGAAACCTTGTCATGACCAAAGGTCAGATGGTGAACCAAAAAGCCATTGAATTAAAAACGTGAAGTGTTAGGGAGAAAAAACCCTTATTGGACAACATAATCGAAAAATGAATCTTTTTCACCTAATATAGAGGACGTCATCCAACTGACTAGATAATAGGCGGTCGGTATGATATCTCCCTAGAAAGAGTGGGGAGCATGACTCTTAATAAGAATAGTCTTTGAAAAACTGGGATAACTAAGTAATACCAAAGTCCAAGGCATTATTAGCGCGCATATTTAATCGTAGGAGAAAAATACTTTTTTTTCATAAATATAATATTGAATGACGTACCCGGCCTCAGATTTGTTGTTCAAAAGAAAATCCCATGACAATCTAGAGTAATCAACGGCAACTATAAGATAAAACATGTGCCCCTGATGTTTAAGGATACTACTAGGACTCCAAATATCAAAAGGTACCATCTTAAATAAAGAGCTACTTCTATGACTCTGATGACCAAGATAACTAGAATGGTAATGCTTCCTAAGCTGACAAACCTCATATTGAAAGGTGGATCGAGACAAAATCTTAGGGAGGATTCTACACAACTTCTTCTGTAGAGGAATGGAAGAAGCACCAACATACGGAGATTGGACCAATCTGCAGAGATCCCCTTGCTCATGGTCACATTCAATCACCTTGCTCATGAGTATATCTTGAACCACAAGAGAGGAGGTGTCAAAGATGGCATGGCAATATAAGTCCTTAGTAACTTGATTAATAGATAATAAAAGTCATTGAAAAATCAGGAGCGTGAAGAACAATCTACTGGTGCATGGACCGTGTAATCGAATCTTCCGTCCTGTAATGGGAGAATGCATCCCATCAGTATTAACAACTGTTCTGCTAGGATGGACATATCTATAGGAAGTGAATTGAGCCCTGATTTAACATAGGTGATGAGAGGCACCATGAATCCGTGATCCACTCCGAGAGGTTTGCCTATGAAAACGAGCAAGGGCATGTTATACCGGAAGTACTGATAGAAGATGATGTAACAAGGTCAGAGGGCCCGATGGAGCACTAGAGGGTTTAGAATGAACGAGAGACACGATCTCCCTCAGGTGGAGAAAAACTCATTTAACCTCTACTTAGTATTATGGTAGGAGCAAAATGAGTCTCACCTACTCCGCGGCATATGCATATGACAGAAAGCCGTGCTTAGAATAGCATGTAACCTGTGAGTGACTAGAACGATGGCAATAAGTACATGGTTGATGTGGATGAGCCCTTCCCTTGCCACGAGCACCATATCTTATGAATTGAGAAGTTCCCCTCTATCGCGAGATGCGAGCATCATCGAGGAAATTTCCTCGATGATTTCTAACTTATTATTGTTCAAATTTCATCATTTCCTTTATAATATGTCAACACAGTCAATAATCAACAATCAACAGTCAACATTATAGCATCGATTTATGCAATGTAATATGTATTGATGTGCTAAATACATCCCATTCTTGCATATAAGTGTGCATTTGTATGTTATTTATTGTTTTAAGAGTTAAATGATTTTAATTTACGAGAAAATCACTCTTTTTAGGTATTTCCAATGTTTTCACCGATATCGTCGATGTATCTCGATATATCCCTTTTTTGGGCTAATCAATATCGATATTTCGGATCTTGCTTTTCGCATTGTAATCGGGTGGACAATTTTTACCTTTTTCACTATTTTATCGTCATCAATTACTTTTCAAATATTCCCATCAAAGACTTCGTTCAAAGCCATCAGACTATTGATTTCCTTACTCTTTCCACTTAATCCAAGACCATGTTCGGTCTCGAATCCTTATGACTTCTTTGGACAGTCCTATAGGGACCTTAGATTCTTCTGGAAATTTCTATGGCTCCACTTGTTATGATTATTTCTATAGATATGAATGTAAAATTTTGAAAGTGGGGTTATAATGTTTGGAAACTAAAAGCCCCCATTTAGATCTCCATTTTTCTTGGGTGATTTACGTGGAAACGTCCCAACGGACCTGATATTACCAACTAAGGGATTTCTTTTGCTTTGTGTTTGTTAGAGTATGTGTTTACAATGCCATTGATCTCTACAGGATCCAATTACCATGCTTCAGTTGCTAAGCTCTGCACCGTGAAGTGGTGGTACTTAATCACAATGGTGGGATTGTATAAAGAGTCCCACACCCGTTATACTCATTGAGAAAACATAACTGAATATCCAACCATTTGAACCGTTCTCCCGTGGTTTCATCTCCTTTCTTATGGGATGGGGTTCCATGTAATATCTAGTGTTCTATGTATCTTGTTTCTTTGATTATCGATTTTGCTTCCGTATTTTATATTTTCACATGGTATCCGAACAAGTTGGTTTTGATTTATTTGTGATCTCAAATTTGTCATGGCACAAGATCTTCAGGCGCGGGTCTTTGCCCTTGTATACAATCTTCATGCATGGTCTCCTAGAAGTATTCCGCAGGTTCACCTCCACCCAAACTCTAGCACTGCCCTACGGAGGTTGCCCAAGCAATGTCGCTGATGGCGTCCATCATCGTTCTCTTCTTCGCACATGCCTTCCTCGCACTACCCGATCCCATCGTCGAAGCCCATGTGCCCCCCAGGTCTCGCCCCCTACCTCACACGTGGCAGCACTGGCCCCTCCGAGCATGGCGACATCGCCACCCTCAAGGCTGCCCTTCCAGGCGACACCACCACCTCTGAGTTGCGTTGCCCCTCTCCAGGTTGAACCGCCAATCTCCCATGCGCATGGTGGCTCTGGCCAATGCCCTAAATGTCGGTTTCGGCTACCATTTCGGTATCGACTAAAATAGAATTTCAATGGAATTTCGGCGGAATTTCGAATATTTCGGTCAATTTTTGTATTAGGGCCTCCATATTTCGGTCATTTCGGTCAAATTTCGATTTTGACTGTATACCGATATTCGACAGAAATTCGACCGAATTTCTCTGAAATTTGAGGCCAGGGCTCTGGCTACCCTTCCTTGCACCTTTCTGTGCAACTCCAGGCAACACTCTACTGCCCCCTCTTCCAGGCTTTGAGCGGCTTCTCCAACAGTGCTGTCTCCCCCTCCAGGCCGACTCCAGGAAGCGCCATCACACTCCAGCTCCCGCTTGTCAAGGCTACTCTCCCATCCCCGCACAAGTGGCAAGGCTCCATCATGCTCCTCTCTATGGCCATCGGCTCCGCATAGCCACAGCCGCAAGATAGCCGATGGCCATGGAGAGAAGAGTGGAGCCTTGCCACTTGTGCGGGGATGAACCTCATTTGGAGACAGACTCTTATCCATCTACGTTCCAATTGGGCCGTTTGATTCATTAGATGCTACATCAGACATAATTGTATGTCGTGGGACGTTGTCCCCATTTATCTGAATCGTTTGGGTCTACTTCTAATGCTTATCAAAAAAGATTTTATTCCAAACACTTTTAGGTTCTCTAAAAAAACTTTTAGGTTCAAGATAATATTTATACTTTTAGAAAAGGGGACGCTTGCTTCTTTGTTTCTGTAATTCGCAATCATATGGGATCCTTCATTTGTGCTTTTTATGTACTTTACTGCTCTATAGGCATTAATGATACCCTTCTCACTTGCCTCCTTACCCTTTAGTTGGCAAATCCCTACATTGAGATTTATCATCTTGCTTTCTTTAGTTCGTGTGATTGGAGGAGGTCCATCGTCTTTCTTTTACCCCGTGATTGGACTTTGACTCGCTGGTCTTTGTTGTGTGATTATTAACGGTTTAAGTTTTTGTGATTTTATTAGCGTAGCAAAGTATATTGGCTGCCAATGGAACTTCAGTTCAGCTGTGTGTCTACGGGAGGTGCTTGTCCAGTGGGCCTCTAATGGAGAATCCCTCGCGTATATATATGATGTACTCAGACTTTTGAGAACATATTTATATAATAGCGAACATTGTATATATAGAGATTGACGTCGGTTGAATTCCTCCTTGACGTATCGGTGGAAGATTATCTTACATTATGCATTCTTAGTCCTCTTTTTGTTTGGTGTAGTCGGTCTGTATGGTAGGCTCTATTTGATATCCTCCTATCTTTTTGTTTTTTTCCCTCAAGGGGGAGTTAGATGAATAAAACATTCTGTCTTTTAAAAAAATCATGAACTACTTGCTGCGAAATACAATGACATCGCATCTCGGTCATCAACCATGTCATCGTGAAATCCATGGGCTATACGACCCATAGTCTTGTCAATGTCTATCACGAAGCTGATGGTTTTGCTATTGCTGTTAGCATCCACTAATTCATGATTAAGTTTTATAATCACACGTAGTAACCTTAACCGACCATTCTGGCACCAATTTCCTTTTTAACGTCATTAATATCCTTAAGTGTGATTAATTGTTCCTAATGATTGAGAGGCTTAACGAACGCCAATCTTCGTTCAGTCAAATATTATAACTTCGCAACGACCTTGCATTGATATGAAACAAGTTCCATTGGTTCCATCTTGTCAAGCCAGATCTGAAGAGAATAGTAAAATAGGATCCGGGGAAGTTGAATTGAAGATCTTACATTTAGAGACTCCTTGTATTCTACTGTAACAGTGAAACTATTCTTCCTCTCATTCGGGATATTTCGCTTGCACAGAAGTATTTTCTTATAGTATTGTTTACTTAAATATGGTTTATTCATCTTTATTTTTTTTTTAAAATAGTTTATACATCGTCATTGAAGTAACTTCACTTTCTATGTCAAACTCTCACAGATGAAGACTGCTGCTGATGCATGTGTCTTCTACGACATGCAGAAGAGACGCCAATAATCTGTCCATATGATTTCTTGATGGTGACAAGCTTGTTTGCCGTGAGTTCCCATCCTCGTAATTTCTACAAAAAACATGCTGACCATCTCTCTGTACCATAAAGATAGGTAGAACCAGCATGTTCTGAATCCCATTTGCCTTCTATGTTCTGGTATTAGTTAACACCCCATCTTTCCTGAACTTGATTTTGATGCAAATCGTAGGACCAAATCCCATCAGATACTTGTCTTGTTAACGGATACATTACTGCAGAAATCATTTGGTTTTCACTATGTAATAGGCCATTTTTCAATAGGCAAGTGTTTGCATGTCACAATTTCATCTGTCATAAAACCTAATACTTCAGATTCGTTGTTTAATGAATTTAGTCTTCTGCAATGGGTTAACTATGTGAAGTTTAGAGGTTTAATTTTACTAAGATCAGCCTGTCAAAGAATAAACTAGTCTGCTCCATACTCAGGTTTGTGAATTCACATAACCAAGTTTGATCCAATGAAGGTGATTAAACAGCCAAATGATTAGCTGAAAGACCAAAGTAAACCTTGAGGCCAAGGGGTTATGCTAATTATATAGTTTGCATGAATTAATACTCATATCATTTTTTGTCAATAAGAATATTCTGATTTAAACAGGTTATTTGTTGACAGAAATTGAAAAGTGGGTGCATCATGTGACGAGGCCAGGGTTTGTGTTGAAACAGTCATCCTTTTATCCTCCTACCATGCAAATGGCCTTGTATAACAAAATATGATATGGTCCCATATATTTTTTTACAGTTGGAAAAAATCTCTTCTGACATTTTATATTCGAAACTTGTCTTAAATTTGGGATTGATTCAAGCTCTACAAGCTAGAATTATTTTAAGTAGGCCTCCTGAGAATACTACTGAGTGTCTGTGTGGAAACGAAGTGTGGGAGACATGAAATCCTTATTCTTGAGTTCAGAGTTAAAATGAAAAATATCAGTAATTTGATTTACAGAATGGGAAAAAGGGACTATTTCAAGAAGCATACAATATGACCCTGTTCGTTTAGAGAATAAGCTCTGGAATAAGTGGGTATTGTTCTCAAGGGTACAGTTATTATTCCTATACCACATCCTATTTTTTCATCTTATTCCTACCTTTATTCTTCCTTATCTACCCTTATTTCACATCCTTAGTATTACTTATTTTTAATCTTGGGAGATGCAGATAAAGATAGAATCTGTTTTTATTTTGTTCTTTACAGATATGGATATCGATATGTATACCATTTTCATTTCTTTAGGATATGATACTGATTGGGTTATATTTTTTGCAAATATGTATGCGTATGTCAGTTTCATTGAATCTGTGTGTATGGACATCTAATTTTGTTCCCTGGTTACACATAATATATTGCATTCTGGTTTTCACATTTAGGAAGAAAAGTACAGACCTTCATACTATTTAGTTATTTGTTATACAAGTTATCTAATTTAACTTTATTTTCTTGTTTATTTTGTTGTATTTGTAATTTATAATTCTTGATTTAACCAACCATCAATTTCAACTTTACAGAGAATATTTACCCGAGTGTAAGTGATGGGAGACATTTATTATTCGCTGGATACTCCATTCGTTTTTACGTATTCGTATCCTAACTACAGTGATTATTTGTTTCTATATCTATATTTAAATATATGATTTGTGATTTTCAATATTCGTAACATATCATTGTTTCCGTATCCGTATTTATGTAAAACGAATGAGGACGTAGTAACACCTATATCTATATCAGTATCAGCTAGTTTGCATCTCTAGTGCACATGGATTAGAATCATCAGATTGTCTGTGATTTGAACCAAATCTATATCTAATCCAATCGTAATGGATTATCTTTTCTTTAATTATGTTCAATTTTCATCAGCAGATTATGGACTGAATCAGACTGAACCCGATTTTGATATTTAGATATTCCTCTCTAATACTCTAATCTCATGTTTGTAGCACTCATTATTTGGATTATGATTCGATTACCTGAATATTTGGACTTTTTATTTTTTGAATCTCAAACTCGTCTTTCTTTTTGTTTTTAAGGTACTGTCGCATGTCAAATAATGAAAATGACACTTGATTAAGGATAATCTATAATGCCGTATATACATAAATTAAATGACATCTCCGGAAAACTTGTTTGTCTCTTTTTAGTCGGTCAACATTTCGGTCGTGAGTTAAGATGAAGGATAAGGTTTCTCTCGTTATCCCTCCATCATTAGCCTCTCTTGTAAAGAAATACAAATAGTTATCACTCATCTAACATAATTAAATTAAAATAACATCCTTTATTTTTTATTTTTTTTATAAAAAATAGAAGATATTTTAAAAGTTAATTAATATTAATTTTAAATATTTAAAAATTTAAATCTATAAATATTGATTTTGAATTTTTAATATTTTAAATATTAATTTTAAATAGTTTAAATATTAAAAATTAGTTATTTAAATATTTAAAAATACAACATATATCAAAGAAATTTAATTAATATTAATTTTAAATAGTTAAAAAAGTTAAATATTTAAATACTTTAAATATTTAAATAGTAGTTTTAAAAATTTTATATATATTTAGATATTTAAATATTATATATATTTAAATATTGATTTTAAATATTTATCTTGTAAAAATACAAATAGTTATCACTTATCTAACAAAATTAACTTAAAATAAAATCCTTTATATTTTAATTATTTAATTAAAATAATTTAATTATTTCATAATTAATATAAAATTTAACTATTTATATTTTAAATTATCTATATTTTCATATCTTTTGAAAACTTGTTTATTCCTTTAGAGAATGTTAAAGTTTCGGTCGACAGTTAATACAAAGAATAAGGTTTCTCTCATTATCCCTCCATCATTGGCCTCTCTTGTAAAAAAACAAATAGTTTATCACTTCTCCAACAATCTTACCTAACATATCAGCCTGATCCCCCATTACCCTCTCCCTCCTATTGAAAAGGAAATAACAAATCATTACCACATATCCTTCCTCTCCCTCCAACTGAACATAAACATTGTCTTATCCTTATCCTTTTCACTTATTCCTTTACCGAACGTCCCTGCATAGCCATTCAATGAACCCTTTGGATGACGGACACGACATAAAATGAGATGAGGGATACATTAGGATTATCCTACCTTCTTGTTTGATTGGTTTGGTTTAACGGATAAGGAATGGATGTGTTTCGCAGATCAATATATAATGAATGATATGATCATTTATAATTGGATATTTTAGTTCACGATAAAGTCCGTGATAAATGGATTCACATCCAGACATGGATCAAGATCATGAGCCCCCCCATGCATGCGACCCATGTAGGTGTTCCTAGGAATGAGCATTGCATTCGATTGGCACGAGCTAGTCCCCTAATCCGACCCATAGAATCCCTCTACTGGTCTAGTGGTAGAAGCAATGACTCCCACTTTAAAGGATCAGAATTCGAATACTACTAGTGAAAAAAATCCGGCCCATGATATTGACTCGAACCCGAGCCATGTACAGTTAGCCAGGTTTGGGTCGAAAGTTTGACCCACTAAATAAATGGGCTGGGCTTGGATCCATCTTGGCCCAAACCAATGATCTCCCTGGTCCGATGCCAAAGAGGGCTATGGTCCCATGTTTATATATTTTAGTTTTTAGATATTCTATCCAATGTTTAATCAACCAATATTTATCTCGATGTTGATGTACCGGTAATAATCCACCATTGACTTTTTTTTATTAAATAATTAGTAATTTAATAATAATTTAATAAACAGGTAGGAAAGATTGTTATCCTATTTGGCAGGCACCAATTTTGACGATTCGATATGTACGGATTAGGAAGCCACTGCAATCACTTTATATTATTTTAATATTAAGAAGGATATTCTAATTTCGAATGTACCCATCGATAAGAATTTATTAATTATATATTGTACTAAGTGTTCACCGGATACAACACTATATATTATTTTAGAAGTTATATATTATAAGAGGAAAGGGAGTCTACTTTGTTAAGTAGATAACTTTATCTAATTCATATTTCATTTTTGCAATTTTTTTATTTTTTTGAAAAATACCACCGTAGATATTCATAACTATATCTCTCTAATAAGTCATTCAAATTTCATCAGAAACAAAGACTCCTACGACCTCCATCCAGAACTGGTAAAATACAACAAATCTGTGACCGTTATAAAATGACTGTCTGGATGGAGGCCGTAGGAGTCTCTTTTTCTGACGAAATTTGAATGACACGTTAGAGGGATATAATTATGAAAAGGGATTTTATCACTTGTGCCCTTCCGAGATATCGCAATATCAGTTATGCCCCTATCTTTTTGATAATATCAGTTGTGCCCCTCACTTCTTGCTATTTTATCGCTTGTGCCCCTCGGGTTAGTGACCGTAAGTATTAAACGGACGTTAACTTTGAAGACATAAGCGGAATTAATTTTTTTAAAAAGGTTATGTGGTCATTTTATACCTTTTCCTCATCTTCTTCTTCCTTCTCCTCTTCCCCATCCTCTTCCTCCTCCTCCAACCTCCTCCTCCTCCTCCCTCTCTCCGCCTACGTCCATAAACAACATCGACCCTCCAGGTAAAAGGGCAATATCCGCAGTAAGCCCCCGTCCGTAAACACCATCGACCTTCCACGTTAACAGCAAGCCGCACCAAACATCATCTTCTCGTGACTCTCACAATGGAGCCCAACACCACCGGAGCCCCACCGGCACCGGAGAACCTTGTCGCCACCCCATTCCCGACCCCAGCCGACTTCTACAGCACACCAGCGAGCCCCATCCACCACTCCCTCGCCGTGGTAGCCGCTGCAGGCGGCAACGGCGGCGGTGGCTCCCCTTCCCCGGGCGACACCCCGGAGCTCGACTTCTCGGCGCGCCTCGCTGACGCCACGATGACCTCGGCCGACGAGCTTTTCCTCAGCGGGCAGATCTGCCCTACCTCGCTCTTCCCCTCACCGCCTCCGGCGGCTCCGCGAGGCCGCGATCCGACGCTGCGGGGGAGCAGATACGTCCATCGCCGTGCTCGGTCCATGTCTCCGACGCGCCAGACATCAGAGTTCGACTGGCGCGCAGTCGATCCGAAATTCGAAGCGGCGACGGTAGAGGAGGAGGTGAGCTCCGCCTCCGCTGCGCCGTCGCAGCGGAACTCGAAGAAATGGGTGTTTCTTAAGGAGCTGCTGTACCGGAGCAAGAGCAAGGGAGCGAGAGGTTTTGGCAGTTCTCGAAGGAGAAGGAGAAGGCGAAGAAGGGGGCGGAGAAGAGGCGGAAGGGCACTCGTGTTCTCCTGTATCTCTCTCTCTCTCTCTGTACAGCACTCGTGGTCTATGTGTTTTTACGATTGTTAGACTCTCTCTGGACGAGCTCCCGAATGTTGCAAACACGACACCGAAGGAGGGCGTCGAGGACGTCACCGAAGGAGGGTTCAGCGAGGTCGAAGGCGGCCGTGAGGGTGGGCCTGAGGTGCGGAGGGAGGTATTTGGTGGTGTGGAGGTTGGCGGGGAGGTTGGGGAGCTGCGGGAGTTGGAGCTCTACGAGGTCGACGGGGAGGTCGCGGCGGCAGATGGAGAGGAGGTCGCGGCAGCAGATGGAGAGGAGGTCGACGGGGAGGCTGCGGCTGACCATAATACCCTTCTTAACCACACCATGGTTTGAATAAACCATGGTTATTTTATTTTTTTGACGGTCAATCTGACGGAAGGGCACAACTGATGACGGAGCAAGAAGTGAGGGGCACAACTGATATTACCAAAAAGATAGGGGCATAACTGATATTGCGATATCTCGGAGGGGCACAAGTGATAAAATCCCTTATGAAAATCCATGATGGTACTTTTTTTAAAAAATAAAAAATTACAAAAAATGAAATGTGAAGTAGGTAAGTTGCCTAATTACCAAAATGAGCTCCTAGTCATATTATAAACTATTCATATGCCTGCAAGTTGCGGGTTTTTCGAGATTTGTACGGATTTTTATAAAATCGCAACTCAGCGATTTGGATGTTCTCCCTAAAATTGACATCTCAAGTGCTATCAAATCAGCATCTCAGGACTGATATTTTTTTTAAAATTATTGATTTCTCAAGCCTATTTATTTAATAACTATGATTAAACTAATAATTATTTAATAGAAAAGCTCATCCAGCTTATTTTCTGAAAAAATAGAGTGCTTTTTGCCTCGTGAAAAAATACCAACTGATAATACATCTGTCCAAATCAGGTACGCCACCGTCCAGATGCAAATAAACACAAAATGTGTGCAGCAATACACAATAGAGAAAGAATAAAATCCTCCTAATAAACGTTCAGGATCAGCTTAGACTTTCCCAAAATCAAATAGGGATATTTACATCCATAACCCTGAGTAACTTCGTAATTACCCCGGATACCCTCTATAATCACGAATTACACTCATGACCTCCAATAATGCTTAACTCTTACATTCAAAACCTTGTGTTAACTTCCATCGAATTTTCTGTTAACTATAACAGTATCCGTTAAATATTTTACACTCTATACCCTCTAATTCCCATTATTTACAAATGGCCACTGCCTCTTCTTCCTCCAACCAAAGAGTGACCTCCTCCTCATCTTTCAGCCAAACAACCCCCACCGACCTGCGCTGCCACCGACCACCGTTTCCTCTCCCGTCGACCATCCTCCCCTCCTCTCTGCCAAAAAAACTTCGAAGCCCCTCCCCCCTCTCTTTCTTCTTCTTGCTCTGTTTTCTCTGCTACTCTCCAGATCTAAACCCAACATCACCATCTTTTCCTTGCTTCGTTGGTGGCCTGCTAGAACCATCGTTCTCGGAGGGGAATCCACTGGACCCGCACCGCTGCCTCCACCACCATTCAACTGTGAGAGACACCCTCCCGGGAACCGTCCGCCTCGACAGGGACGAAGCCAGAATTTAAACTTAGGAGGGGCTAGATTGGACTAGATAGTTTACATATCTAAAGGATTATAGAATAATAATACCTTTTAAACTAATAAAATCCAAACATTGTATTTTCAGTTACTTTATGATATAAAATTAAAACGATAACAAATTTCTTTCTATCGATCATGATATCTTTGATATTTCATATAATGATTAAATGAGAAAACTCATACAAAGCAGTATAAATTTGAACAAAGGGAAAAATAGATCAAGCATACCTATTTCTGAAATTACTTAAATCGTGCTCTTCGTGACTTTAAATCGAATTCGTCAATAATTGACTCTACTGAGATCTTCTCTGCAATGTCTTTCTCAATATAAGTTAATATAGAACTTCTGAGAAAATCATCTTCCATCTTATTACGAAGCCTGGATTTTATGATCTTCATAGCTGAAAATGCCCTCTCAGTCGTTGCAGTAGAGATAGGAAGTGTCAATACAAGTCGGATCAATCTATCAACCAAATATTATATCTCTGCTTTTTTGGTTTCTGATAATTTTTGACAAAGATCTGTAAGATTTGAGATACTTTTGAGAGCTTCATGTGTAGTGACATCTGATTTGTAATGTATCAACTGCTTCTCTAGTAATATCAACTCGTGATCTGTGAAATCTGCAGTATAAAATTCTTGTGCTAATTTGCATATATTCACACTGTCGAATAGCTTGTAATCATCTTTAGGATCTAAAGATGCACTTAGAGTAAGAAGATTTGTAGCTTTCTCGCTAAATCGACTACTTAATTCTGATAATTGGGAGTCTATAGCAGCGATATATATATTTATTCGAAAGTGATGAAGTAATGTAACTTGTTGTGTTTGACTACTGAATCTAGTTCGGCTCCGAGAATATAAAGAATTTACATCTGGAACATCAATACTTCGTTTCTGACAAAATATTACAACTTTTTTGAATAATGGATACCAACCATCTTCTCGTGCTTTTTGAAGGTGCTCTTTTGTGGATGAAACAAGTTGCAATGCATTCAAAATATCTAGATTCTTCCGTTGTAAAACTTGACATAGATCTTCTGTAATTCCCATGACATGTTCCATTATATGCAAAATGAGAATAAATTCAAAAGAGGTCACAGCTTCATATGCTTCATCGGCCTCTCCACGTTGTAAATAATTATCACCTTCATTTATTATTGTCAGAAGTACTTTACACACTGCACTATACATTTTGATAAAACTGCATATAGATCTGTAATGAGAACTCCACCGAGTTTCACTTGGACGTTGTAGTGTACCAATCTGATTAAGTCCAGTACCTGATTGAATTTCATCAATAGAAAGTAGATATGCAACATCTTCTGCTTGAGTAGCTTGTAATTCATCATGACGCTTAGAAGATGCATTGACAATGTTGACAACAATGCTCAGTTTACTGAAGAACTTATGACAATGTTGAATATCAGGAGATGTATATTTCGCATTTTCGGTGCATTTTCCAAAACGACCTTATCCACTTCTTCATTGTAAGAAGCAACCAACTTGATTAGTTCAATGCAATTCCCACGATTGCTTGAAGATGGTCTTTCATCGTTACCTCGAAATGCACATGCTTGAAATGTCAACCATCGAACAATATCAATTGTAGTCTTTAGTCGTAATCGGTTTTCTTGAATCTGCTTGTCATCTTGTTTTTGAAATACATTCTCAATGTATTGTGCTTTATTCACTAAATTCCTCCAGCGCTCTTCAGCCATATTATGTGTTGATCCCTTTTCTCCAACGTGACTAATAAATGGGCAATTTTTTCCATCATTAACCTTCTTCCAATTCCGAAATCCAACAATAACAAAAGCATTTGTACCATGTTTGGAATTAGCTTTACCACAGAAAAGATAGCACGAAAAACAAAATGCCGCATCTTTTGAAGGAGAGTATTCTAACCATGCATGATACTTAAACCACGATGCTTGAAATCGCCGACGTTGTTTTCCACTAATACTATATGGATAATTTTCCATGACAAACTGATAAGGTCCCAAATTTATATAAGAGCGAATAACATCTTCTCTCTTCTCCAGTGGATACTGCCAAATCATCTGACGCAATCCTGGATCTCTTTCTACCGATATAACATCAATATTTGAAATTTCTACCCGTGGAACTTTATATCGTGGAGACTCACCCTCTTTAGAATCATTAGACTCATGTAAAATTTCTTGAGAAGCACTCTCATTCACCTTAGAGAAATTGGTGGTAATCGTTCTCTTTGACATTTTTTATCTAAAAGTCATAAATTAAAAGTGATAGAAATAAACATCAGATATGACATTTAATATAAATAATAAAAATTATAAGTTCACAAGCTGTCATGGTATGTAGAAGACACCTACAGAAATCAAGAAATAATATTAACAAAAAAGGGAGCGACTGACGACTCTGTTTTAGAACTCTTTTCTATATTGAAAGAGTTTCTCCTTATTTGTATACATATCAGAAAAGCTTGGATGTAACTGAAGATATTTTCTTAGGTTTTATTGCAAATCATGCTACATGACGCTGCAATGCAAACTGCCAAGTAAGAAGCCATTTTTGACATGGCAGATGTGTTGATGTTCTTCCATGATTTTACTCAAGCAAAATTAACACGGATAGTTACCCAACCACAACAAAACACGTGCCCATCACTTCAGGTATAGACCTCTCCACTAAATTAGATAGTAAACAGATAATCACTTCAGGTATAATTCTTAATCGAAGGTCATCTTCTTGCAAATATGTTAGTTTGCATGTGGAATATTATATCAAATTTATTCTCCATCTAGCTGATTTTGTAGTGGATAAAATACTCATTTCATGGAGATTATAACTGCTTGTGCTATTTTACTCAAGAAACTCGATGTAGTAAAGAAAACATCCATAAGAAACAAGATAAGATATTTTAAAACAAAAATACTATTACATCCCAATCCACAAATAAATATCGCATCGAATATATACATATATAGGGTGCTGATCAAGCGCGCTCCTCTGATTGTGTGCTCCGTGCGCCTTCTGCGGATCCTGTCAAGGGAAGCGGATCCTCTGCTGGGCAGCAGGGATCTGCTGCAACCGAGAGTGAACCCGAGCCGCTCGATCATCGAGCGGCTCGGGTTCACTCTCGGTTGCAGCAGATCCCTGCTGCATAGAAGAGGATCCGCTCCCCCCGTCAAGTGCCATGACGTTTCATTTGCCTGCAATCTCTCTCTCTCTCTCTCTCGTTAATTTCCTCTCAAACCAATCATCTTCATCTCTATCTTGATCTATTCTCATCTTAATGCGTTGTCTCTCTCTAGCATTTCAAGGTAGAAATCGTGTTCCCCTCTCCCCACATGGCCACAAAACAAAATTTTATTCTACCTTTTTCTGGATCGCTCATGTTCGAAGTCCCATTGGTGTTTATTATTTTTAACTATATCAGTTATGTTGTGAATAAGGGTAATTTAATAGCAGAGGATAAAGAACGTAACATTGATGTGATCTCTCGAACCATATTTTTCAACCTATTAAACATAATTATTATCTAATTCATAAACAGACTATTCACAGAGTAATAATGCTTGAGTTATACAAAATTTTATCCGTCTGTCCCCATTTAATCTCAGATCAAATCTAACATAAAGATAAGACCAACTAGAACATCAAATTAGATAGGTACAACCAAAATCGACAAATCTCGACATCATCGATCTTAAAGACAACTCTTTGAACGAACTGCAACAACATATCTGATGGGCAACTAAATCGACTTAGAAAAAAATAGAAAAGATTTTATTTTTCACATAAGAACCGGTTTAAAATGGAGTAATAAAAGAGATTAAGAAGTGGGAAGTCGGTCGTTCATGATTCATCCCCCAAAATCAATGAACCCCAAAATTACAAGATGCACAAATTAAATAAGAGAAGATTGATGATTGATTACCTTTGCTTGTGTATACCTCCGATTCACGTGCTCGAGCTCAATCATAGGAACACGAATCTGGATAAAGAGATGCCCGTCACACCTCCCCTTTATGATTTTGCTCTTTGTTCGTGCGTCCTCGCGAGCGACAATTTCGTACGTGACAAGCTTATGGAGGTGCTAATTGATTATTATTGGTTAATATAGAGAAAGAAATATGGAGATTAATTGGGCAAAGGGAATGCCATACACGTCTCCACCTTCTAAAAATAGAAAGGCAACGGTTGGGAATGGTACATGTTCCAATTGAATCCAAAATGTGGTAAAATTTTATATTTGCCCTTACATTATAAGATATACAAGAAGTCAAAATAATTTGGGGGGCTTGTTATATCTTTTGTTGGAAAAATTACTATTAAACTACCATTCAATAAATATACATTATAGCAATTTCACCATGGTTGGGGGGGCTTAGCCCCCACCAGCCCATGCCTCCCTCCGTCCCTGCGCCTCGAGCTCCTTGTCATCCCGCCGTGCTCTACCGTCTCCGCCGCCGACCCAACCCCCCCTCCCCCGCGATGAAGCTCCTCCATTCAGCCCCCCTTCCTCCAGGTCGCAACGACCCCCCTCCCCCGCGATGAAGTTCCTCCCTTCGACCCTCCTCTCCTACGATGAAGCTGGCAACAATCCCCCCTCCCCTGCAATGAAGCTCCTCCCGTCGGAAAACCCCTTGCAACCTCCCCTCCCCTGCGATGAAGCACCTTCCTTCAGCCCCCTCCAGCCAGGTCGCAACAACCCCCCCTCCCTTGCAATGAAGCTCCTCCCTTCGGAAAGCCCCCCTCCCCCCAGGTCGCAACCCCCCTCCCCTGCGATGAAGCACCTACCTTCAACCCCTCTCCCCCCAGGTCACAACGGCTCCCCCTCCCCCCGATGAAGCTCCTCCCTTCGTCCCCCCTCCCCAGCGATGAAGCTCCTCCCTTCAGCCCCCTCGCAACAACCAAGCACCCTCACAGCCTGCAAGCAAGCCTCCGCTTGCAAGAAAATTTTTCCCTTTTTCTTTTTGTTTTTAATATTGATTAATTCTAGCCGTTAGATAGTAGGTTGGTTAGATTAACTCAGCTATAGGGTTGAGTTTTACGAACTAAACTAACGGAAGGTTATGGGTGTAAAACGAAGCATTATTGGAGGTCGTGGGTGTAATTCGTGATTATAGAGGGTATCCGGGGTAATTACGAAGTTACTCAGGGTTATGGGTGTAAATATCCCAATCAAATATGATCCAACAAAATGGATCAACTAAGCCGGCCAATTCATTTGAAATCCTGAGGTTAGACATGAGTAGTACACTTAGGTACTATGACGAATTACGTATTCATTGTATTATCTGGGTTGAATTCGACGAAAAAGCTAATGAGATTTTTACCCGTCAGATCTTATAAATTTTGCTAATTACCTCAATGACCTTTGAAATAACCTAATTCCCCCTTCGACTTCGTAAATTTGGTCCGTCTTACCTTACAGACCCTGTCGTCATCTTTAACTTTATTGAAGTCAGTGCTTGAGTTAAACTTGAGTTAATCAAATCAAAGAAAATCAACAGTAGATCTTTAATCTCTTCTCTACTTCAGTCTCCTCCCCCTTCTTCATCCTCTTCTTCTACCCAATCAAACGGGAAGCTGGAGGCTGCTCAACTGGAGGCCGCTCTCCGGGGTGGAGGAACATGGGAGGTGGAGGAGGCAGTGGATGGGGAGGGGACGTTGCCCTTTCCCTCTCGTTGCTGCTGCGTGTAGCATCTCTCTTTCCCCTGCCGGCTTTGTGCGCGCGACCTACCGTTGAAGGCAGTCCCTCTCCATCATTTTGCATACGATGCCAGTCTCCACTACCAGCAATGGCTGCCATGGCATCCCCTCTCCCTCGTTTGTTGTTGCTGCACAGACAGCACACGAGAGAACTGCAACCCCTCTCTCCATCTTCTCCACATGAGAGATGTGGTACCTCAACTCCAACCAACATACAACTGCAACTTGGACTAATGGCCGACACCACCTTCCCCTGTTGTCGTTGTTTCCCAAATCTTTCCCAAATGTACAGCTGCAACAATGGGAGGTGGAGGGGAGGGAGCCCCTATTGCGAGCGGAGGCGGGGGAGAAGGGGAGCGGGGGTGGAAGAAGCGGTGGAGGGCGATGGGGAGGGGGGCGACAGACATGGAGGAGGAAGCGGAGGTCGGGGAGGAGGAGGGAGAGGACGACATACCCGAAGGAGGAGGGCGAGGGCGACACAGAGGTGGGTGTGTGCTGGGTGGTTAAAAGGGAGCTGAAGAAGAGGGTGATGGGGAGTGACATTCAATGAAATTTGATAAACAAAATGGGTATAATGTAAAAAAACATAATGGAATCCAGTTGGTTTTAATGGGCAAATGGATATGGATTAACTACATGGTCTATAGGGTAATGGTTAACAAGTTTAAGGGGGTGAGGAGGAAATTATGATATTTCAAAGGTCGCGGAGGTAATTGACAAAGATTATAGGATCTGTCGGGTAAAATCCCAAAGCTAATTGTAGTATTCAAGCATTTACATACTGTTTATCCTAAATTCACATGCACTTTTAGATAAGGTTCGAAATCTCAATTTCGATTTCATTTCGGTTACCCGGAAGGGAAATTTCGACGATTCCGATGGAAATCTTTGAAATGGTTTGAAAGGCTATTTTTTATATTTTTTAAAATTAAGATCATCCAAGTTATCAGAACAATAAATAACTTATAAATGCCCATTTATATTACACATATCAGTCATATTAGTGATGTTGCTCTTACTTTTCATGGTGAAAGAGATAGTCAACGGACATCCCTTTTAGTCATCGTAGAGGGGACGATCCTCAACCCTATGAGATAGTCTTAACCATCCCCTACAAGTATATGGGTTGACAGGAAATGCACAGAAGCCATATGGGGATGGTTTTAACCATCCCCGCCCTTCGAAAAATTGACCAGTTAACCCACATGGATTGTCCTTACTAATAATGACCTAGGGGACAGGTAATAGTATAACCATCCCCTTACAAGGATATTGGTGGCGAGCATTAGAATAATCATGTCGTCCGATGCTCGAATAGGGGACGAGGGCATGCGACCGTCCCTTGTGCGTGAGGTTAGTGATGGGCGGACCACGACCGTTTCTACTGGTTGCTACTGGGATGGTTGTTTGGTAACCAATCCCTATTAGCATCCCCAAAGGTCTATCTATTTGTAGTATAATGTTGATTGTTGATTGATAGATATTGGAAATGAAGTTCATCTGAGTTCTTAAAACAATAAATACTACAAATATACAATTATTTCACGTATATCGATCATCTATGATCAGTATCGTACATATTGTTCATATCGAACAAATCATGGTTAATGTTAATTGTTTACTGATAGATATTGTAAATAAAAACAAAATAGCTAATTTGACCTCACTTAGAAATATCTTTCTTTAGAAAATAGTTGAGACATTTGATTCTAAAATGCAGATAATGATTAATGAGACAATATCGTCATATATGATATAAACATACCTATGTATATTTAGAAAAATGTTTATGATTAATGAGGTAATATCAACAATCACGGTGGTTGATGTATGACTCAGTTTAGATAGGAATATATATATATATATATGTATAATAGAATAAAACATATCTATTTATATTTATAAAATCATAAATTTTGATATTCCCTAACATATTCACTATATATGTTATAAACACGAGAATATGTACTAGTCTTTGCAAGATTTACTTTGAATCCTAACTCGTATTATCATCCATATACAATACAAGGTTTATTATGACCTACATTCATGGGGACTAACATATATATACTTATATGGGAAAAATGGATATACATACATACATACATAATTTGAATTCTAACCATCCGATTTGCTAAATCCAGTTGAAGCACGGTTGTATGCACCATGCTATCTTACCATACCCTACTAGTTGAAATCGATCGCCGCCGCTCAAGGACATACATATATATGAGGATATAACAAATTACATTTTTATTAATTAATATTATATTAAATTGTTAATAATTAATATTATACCTAAGATATGATAATTATTAATGTATACAATATAATTTTTTTGATATTTCTCTTAAATAAGCAGTGAAATCAAACTCACATGGACAATATCATTGATATAGATGGATATCGACAAAATATAGTCGATATCGTTTGATATCCAAGAAAATTTGTACAGAAAAGCATTAATTTTGACTGATATGACTCGATATGTTGAAATATCGTTGATATTTCGGTCCATATCGATCAAAATATGAGAAATCGATAGATAGGGGAGTTTCAATATCCTCAAGCTATCGAAATTGAAATTTTGACAAAATTTCATCAAAACTTAAAACCCTACTCTTAAGTACATTGCTTCAATCAAACACTAAAAATACCATCAACATACTTAAGAAATATTAAAAAAAATTACACACTTTTCATGTAGCACTTACATACATACATACATACATACATACATACATACATACATACATACATACATACATACATACATACTTATATATATATATATATATATACACACACACACACACACATACATACATGTATAACACAAAAATACAAATACACACAACATATAAATGAGGGATTTTTACCCCCAAGAACCCTATAAACTTTATAAATTACCTTCTCGACTTTTGAAACATCGATATTCCTCCATCGATCTCGTAAACTTGCTAATCCTTACCTTATAAAACATTTGGTTAACCCTCATCCATTTATCCATTAAATATAACCAGATTTCGTTAAAAAGAGATGTGTATTAACCCTTTGTTTAATACATTTACAAAAGTAGCACCATCCACCTTATCTTCCTCCCCTCCTCTCTCCTCTTGTTCCTCCGCCCCCTCCACCTCCTCCTCCCCTCCCATTTCTCTGCTCCCAACCACCTCCTCCTCTTCAACTTGCTTATCCTCCCCTGCCCCCTCCATCTCCTGCTCCCCTCTCGTTTCTCCACCCCGAGCCACTGCCTCCCCTCCCATTGCTCTGCCCCAAGCCTCCGCCGCCTCCCAATCATCATCTCTGCCACCCTCATCACCCCCCTGGATGCCACCCCTCCTCTCTGATGTCTCCCTCCCCGCATCCTTCCTCTCCCCTCTCCTTCATCACATCATCGCCCTCCCCGACACTTGCAACATCGCCTCCTCTCTCGCCCATCACCTCTACCATCTCCACACTTCCTCCTCCATGGACTTCGCCTCCTCTCCATCCCCGGATTCCAGTCCGAGTGGGAACGGGACGAGATCCCCCACCGCTATATAAGCTCGATCCCCAATACCCCCACATCCTTCGACGTCCCTATTGTCTACATAGTCGAGGCCGTGATCTGGCTCGCTGTGGAGGCGTTGATCGAGGAGGTGTAGAACGGAGTTAGAATTCTGACGCAGTTGTTGTGAGGGCAGAGTTGGAGGAGGAAACTAGGAGGATGACGGAGGGCCTGCAGGAGTTGAGGTAGGCGGTGGATGGGCTCTTCTGTGTGGTCATCGGCACAAGGAACGCCATGCTCGATCGATTCCGTGTTCGTGTGCATAAGTGCACATAGGCCTGTGTTTGGGTTACTTCCCATATTTTTGCTTGTGAATGTAACAAGTTGTTTTGGATGGATATTGTCAAAGTTGGCAATTACTTCGATACAAAGAAGATATATTCCTTTCATATTTTGATGTAAAGAGTCATGAGAGCATGTAAAGAAGAAAGGGTTTGCTTTTCACATCTCATAGGCCCCATCTCACTCCATGTTCTTCCTCCTAAGTGCAGGTGCAGACCATGGGCCAACCCTTTCCCTACAAATCACAGTTTGCGTGCAGCACTGACTCCCCTTCCTCGTCGAAAGATCGATTATATGTGACATCTCTGTTGGTCCTCTGACAATAGTCGGGGTATTAGCTCTCATTATTCCTTTTTCTTTCTATTTGGGATTTTTCAATGGAGAGAGAGAGAGAGAGAGAGAGAGAGAGAGAGAGAGAGAGAGAGAGAGAGAGAACTAAGTAGAGGAGGAGAAGAAGAGGATTGCAGAAAGGAGATGAAGAGGTGGAAGATCCATCATCCAATGCTCCAACGGTTAGATTAATCCAAGGCATTGATCCAAGTAAAAGTAAATTTAACAGCAAGATTCGTGGGGTAAAATGGAGAAACTTTATAGGGTCGAGGGAAGAATGTCGATGGTTCAAAGGCCAAAAAGATAATTTACAAAGTTTATAAGGTTTGTGGGATAAAAATCCCTATAAATAAATACACTGGTCTAACATGTACCACTTCTATATATTTAGACATGCACCTAGTATGTACTACATGCACACTACTTAAACACCCCCCACACATGCACCTAGTACGTATTACCTGCATACATGTAGTAGTACTAAATAATGGGGAGTAATCTCGACAATACATCCTAACTAGGATGTATCCCACGCTTCACGATAGAATACAAATTGGTTATATAATGTAAATTTAAATATTAATTTCTATGTTTAAATTAAAATAATAAATGAGTAAAATGAAAAAAAAATAAAGGGAATAAACATGATGTATGAAATTAGGTAAATTTTATTAATATATAAATTGCATCTAAAAAATTGTAGATTTATAACTTATTATCTGAAAAAGAAAATGAGCTTAATTTTCATAGCTATTTCAATATAGTATAAGGTAAACAATATGTATTTGTAGGTTTTTTATATTTTTTATCAATGTATTTTATTTAATATAGAATTTAAAATTATTTATTTATATAGTGAATATGAGTATAATTGTAAATACGCATAAACTATAAGCGAGCTTGTGTAATATCAATGAATGATAGGTGCAAAAACTCCACGATCTGCTGCCATACGAAAGAGAGAGGGATGAGGAGTAGACAATCTGTAGCCATACAAAAGAGAGAGGAATGGTGGGTCTATTTACATAAAGAGATGGGGAGAGGGACTGGAGAGATCGTGTTAGTGCGTGGAGAAAGAGAGAGAGAGAGAGAGAGTAATAGCGAAATAGCATGGAAAAAGATGAAAAACGGGGAAAGGGAAAAGATGGAAGACGAGAAACAAAAGCTGGTTTTTTAGCCCATCCACGTGGCAGTAGCTGGGGTAAAAATCCAACTTTATATAGTTATATAGATATATATTTCTCGTCTAATGTATTTGAACCTAAATCTATCCTGGCTCCCAAATGTGAGCTTTTGCTGAGCTGCAAGTTACAGAATTTGGTGTAATTTTACTTCATCTGCAACGGATCATTGGTTCCTGGGTTTTTCAGATCTTGATCGAGCGGTTCAAGCGGGTACTGCAGAAAAAACATTGCAGTAGATGATCAGTTTATTCTTCTTCATCCGAGATTTGCATTAATAAAGCAACCTTCCCTTGTTGACTGTCCACTTCTTTTCCTCTCATGCTTAGATGTTTTTTCATCTCGGACAACCAACCCAACTTTGTTTTGCATACCTTTGGACCAAGAAGATTGATTCGAGGCTTCCTTCCTCTATAAAAAATTTTAAAATTTAAAACATGTTATCATTGTTTTGTCCTATGAAAATATTTATTTTTCGTCCCATAATGATGATGTGAATATCTAATTAGCAACTATGTAATCGAGCTCATCATGGATGATGAATGCCTCTCCACTCGACCTTTCCATCGCGATCGTTTCTATCTTACCTTATAGTTTAGTTTAACCTACTTTTTATAGTTTTACTTCTCTTCCAACCTTCCAAGATATAGGACAAAAGAAAAGATGAGTGTAGAATGAATGAGAAAAATGAATAAGAAAATATTTTTATAGTAAAAAAAATGGAAGGTTCTCTTTTTCTTTCTCAAAGTCTCAGAAGTCTCCCTCTCCGGTCTCTTTCCGCGTGGAAAGTTCCCGCGCAAGCTTCGTAGCTTTTGCAGACCCTGTTCCTCTGGGGAATCATTTTTCCATGCTCATTTTGATATCTTCGGTAAGTGCCCCATCAAAGTCCCGTTTTCCCCCTTTTTCAGTTTGAATGAGATTAGTTTCTCGGGTCAAGTCCTTCTTTAAAAGAAATTCTTTTATATTAATATTAATAGGCCAAGGCAGGAAGGAGAGTACATAATTGCGTCATCAAATGCGAAGAGGAACTCCGGTAATAAATAACACGAAGTGAGCAAGCACCAACAAATATTATTCTAATTCGCTTTTTAGCTATAAGTCGTGAGGCAACGAGTCCTTCCTCACTTTCATTCGTTGCTTGCTCCTTCCCTCCACAACGAGTAACGGGCGATAACGAGGATTTTTTTGCATGCATATAATATAATTTTTATCATGCACTTACATCCGGTTTATCCAAAATTCACATGCACTTTTAAGTACATTACTTCAGATAAAAACTAAAAAGTCTATCTAAATACTTAAAAATCATAAAAATAAAAATATACACTTTTCATGCACCTAAGATTGTTATTATAGAAACATTCTTATGTACATGAAAAATGCGTAATTTTCATTTATAAGAAGAATGCTTGTACTACTTTGAGGTAGATATTAAATCTACCTCAAAGTAGTACAATAATCAGAGATAAAAACACAAGCAAAAAGCAGATGGTTCTTTTGATGCACTTATGTAAACACTAGGCGTTCAATATTTCCTTTTATGAGGGGTAACTTTATTCCTTTCTATTTATAAGAAGAATGCATGCACTACTTTAGGCAGTGCTTGTACAATGCTTTAGACATAATTTGTAACTCGCTATCCTCTTGCTTACGACTCACACACTCGTACACAAGAGTCGCATGATTACAAAAACTTGTGCATCTTACTATCCATCTCCGCAACGATCGAGTGGTTTCACACCAACCACATGCCTTGTTCTCCACCACCCGATCGCCTTGCATCCTATGATCTGGAGCCTCGCACGTGCCTCCATTCCTAGCCACCATACTAGGGAGGCCAAACTAGTAGCAAGCGGCGTCTTTCAGCCATGTGGATCTGTCCTATCGGCTCCTCTTTCCGAACCTTAGAGACCCCACGTGACTAGGTCACGTGGGAGGCACCAAAGAGATACCCCATGTTTTATTGGCAATAAAAATTGTCTATGTGCACAATTGCTTGGTTTTCATTTTTTTTATAAACAAACCCTGTATTGGAGCTAAATTATAAATCATTAATTATCAAAATATTTCAATTCCAAAAATTTAATGTTGAATTATCTTAATTGCTTTCGACGAATGGGGTTGGAGGAGGGAGGCGATGAAGGAGACTGAAGGAGGAGGGGTGGAGGTGGGAGGGTGGTGAGGGACGAGATTATCCATAGGTTTTAATTCCAGTTACCAATGTATTCAAAAGTTTATGTTGGTTTCAAACGTGGTCACATGGATGGACAACAACTAACTTGAAGGGTACAAGTGATAAAATTTCAAGAAGTCAGGAATACATCTAATATTTCAAAAAAGGAGGGCATAACTGATATTGCAGAAGCTTAGAGGGACACAAGTGATAAAAACCCATATATATATATATATATTAGTAATTTTTAGGAATTTTTAATTTACTAATGTTAGTTATATGTATAGAACATAGTTGTTTTATGTCAATTAGAATTAAAATGATTTTTTTAAAAAAACAGGGAAGATTGGGTAGTAATACATGTGAATACATATAAGTTTCAACTCCTTATTTTTTTGGTTTTTATAGATTTTCTTTCTTGAACTTATTTATAAATTAATAACATATATTTAGTCCACTTTAGGTGCTTTTATTGTGTTTTTTGCTTAGGAATTATGGACAAACTTTTAGTATAAAGTAGATGAATTAAAAACTCGTCATTACCTAAATACACTTGTGAAATAGATTAAGGATGCACGACCTTGAAGAGAAACAAACTTAAATTTCATCAAGAAAGATACTTTGTCGTTGCTACTATATACTTTCACATTAATGCACGATTTTAAGACTGTTTACTTCGTTCCTGTTGGAATAAAATTAGAAAACTTAGGAAAAGTTATGACTTAAAAATACTTTTATTGAAAGCAAAAGTGCGGCAATTGAAAGATGTTTGGGTTCGTTTTCAAACAGTATCATTAATCATAATTTGATGCATTGTTGAGTTAGTGAGAAGAAAGATAGTATCATATTGCTTGGTTCTTTTCTTTTAGACGACTTATGTATGAGTAGAAGTGTAAATAGATCGAACATGAGCGAACTTACATTTTTTAGATTCGGTTCATTTATTTAATCAAGTCTAAACTTGTGTTCAGGTTTGATTCGTTTATTTTCGAATTGAATCCGAATTATACCTCTTTTTAATCGAATTGAACCTAAACGAATATTGAACTTGAGAATTCTCTAATAAGAGGAAGTGAAAACAAAAGAAATGGAAATACATATGTTTGTCTATAATTAGAATAAACATTCATTCAGTTTTTTCTGTATCTAACTCTTCTCTATCTTTTGAAAAAAAATAGATTAATAAAGATTTCTCTCTTTGAAAAAAAGTACAATTAAAATACATTTTTTTATCCATTCAGATGCGGATAAGGAATAATGTGGGGGATATGCGATAAGTAAGGTTTATACTTGTTCTTTTGATTTGAGGATACAGATGGGAAAAGTACTAGACATATTGACAATGGATGTTGTAACCATGATGTGACTATTTATTTTGGAATAATTTATACCAAGATAAAATCTACTTATCTCATAAATATTCACTTATCTTCAGATAAATTTCACCTATCATGGGACAAAATTCCTTATCTCAAAATAAGGTCCACTTATGCAGATAAGGATTTTTGTGTGTGTGTGTGTGTGTCTATCGAGCTTTTAACAAATCGAAGTTGAGCGGACCTATGATTTTTAGGTTCGGTTTGTTTAATTAATCGAGCCTAAACTTGTGTTCAGGTTCTATTCATTTATTTCTGAACCGAATCTGAATTGAACTTTTAGCGAACCGAACCAGAATTTTCCGACACACCTATGTATGCGTTTCCTCATAAGCTTTTCTAGCAAAAGTGGAAAAGAAGCTTGGAGGGCCACATACATGCACACACGCTCTAATCCACGCATCAGATAAATTAATTGATATGATCAATTTCAAATTTGATGTTTTGGATTCCTATCCGTTCTTTGCGAACCGAACTGGTGTTCCTTTAATTGTCGGTTAAGGATCCGAGGGGACAAACACCTCGATTGTCCACCCCATACTACCTTCTCCAATCGTAGCCACTTAGGTAGATAAGCGATCTTGATCTTTATTCTCTCTCACCACCAAATAAGTTTCTTCTTCCCTCAGCTACAAGTTCTCTTGAGGTGCTTCCAAAGACGATCAACATTGGAATGTTCTGATGGCCAATATGGTACCGTCTTACATAGGAGCGGATCACTCGCTCTGTTCAATGACTTGTGCTCGGAGATCGATTGTTATCTAGGACTCTAAAAATTAATACAAAAGATCGGTATTTAATCACAAAACTTGATGTTAAGCAAGACAAAAAGGATGGAATCAAAGGCGGCGACGACAAGCCGACGGGCGTCAAGGCTACTAGCCCGAACGATTATGCGAGACGGAGCCGTCCACATTTTGATCAATGTGGTTCTTATATTAACAGAGTTCACATGTTAATCACATGTTAATCACTTGGACTCTGGGCATGGCTAGCCTCGTTGACAACCTTGATAGATATAGAGAGAAAGTGTGCAAATAGGAAGTTGAATCTAACCTTAGGAAAATCGTTGGAACAGAGTTTTAATGCGGAAAATCCGTTGACCTTAAAATCGTGGTTGGCAATATTGGAATCTTGAGAAGTTTGAATTCCACTGCGATGTGAACAAAAATTATCCTCTGCAGTGGGGAGGACGGATCTGAGAACCTCCACCGTCCAAGTCCTGTGCCACCGCTGAGATGGGTCTACTGCAACTGGTCTTTTCATATTGTTCAAGCAAGAATATTAGGTGTTAAACAGTGGTCGATGCATTTAAACAACTTTCTTCGTGATTTGCGAAATCGACGTTCAATGTACTCCTCCACTTCATACCACAGTTCGTCGTTCCTTCTCTTTCTCTACGTAAAGGTATTGCCGCTTTGTATCAGAGCTCCCTTTTCCATGTGAGAACCCAAGAAAGGATCAAACATTTTTTGGCCACGTCCGTAGCCGTCCCCGTGTTCTCCTCGATTTTCTTTCCATGTGCTATAAATCATCCCCCTTTGCAGTATAAGACCACTCCACTCCAACGAGCAAAGAAGAAGAAGACCCATCATCTACCCATCTTCCAACGGAAGCAGCGCAAATGGCAACGTGGGTCGCCAGACCACTCGTCTACGCACCTCTTCTACACCCAAAGGTGCGAGCTTTTCCTAATTCAGAGCTACCCAACTTCTCCAGATCCCCCTCCAGCGCCAAAGTTAGCAGACCCATATTTCTGTATGGAGAGAGCAGCAAGTTGAGGAGGAGGGATTGGGGGTTGGGCGTGAGCACTCCTGTCAGGGAGGTGCCAGTGGACCTCATTGAGAACAGGGGAAAAGAGGAGGAGGAGGGGGAGTTTGACCCCGGAAAGGCCCCGCCTTTTGGGCTTGCGGAGATCCGAGCTGCGATCCCGAAGCATTGTTGGGTGAGAAATCCATGGAGGTCGATGGGTTACGTGGTGAGGGACGTCGCAGTCGTTCTTGGGCTCGCGGTTGCGGCCGCGTATATGAACAGCTGGGTCGTGTGGCCCCTCTATTGGCTCGCGCAGGGAACCATGTTTTGGGCGCTCTTTGTTCTTGGACATGATTGGTATGGATTCGATTGCAATCTCTTTTATTTGGGGTTTTCTTAATTCTGTGATTTGGGTATTCGCTTGCTCTTAATATTTCTTTGGGAATCTGAGTGAAAGTTGGGATTTTTTTTCTTTCTTGGCAGTGGGCATGGAAGCTTCTCTACTGATCCCAATCTTAACAGTGTTGTTGGGCATCTTCTTCACTCGACTATTCTTGTGCCTTATCACGGATGGTGAGTTCTTTGTGATTGTTGTCATTCTCCTTTGCAATATCTTTCTGAACATGGTGAGATGTGGGATTTTGGCAGGAGGATTAGCCACAGGACTCACCATCAGAACCATGGTCATGTTGAGAATGATGAATCATGGCACCCTGTTAGTAACTGAGATCAGATCTCTTAAGTTTAGAATCTGAATTTTGTTTATAATGATATATCCAATATGTGTATTCTGGTTCTGTTCTATTACAGCTGACTGAGAAGCTATACAGGAGCTTGGATTTCATGACCAGGAAACTACGGTTTACGCATCCTTTCCCCTTGTTGGCATTCCCTCTTTACCTTGTGAGAACACCATGGAACTAAACCAGATTATTCATTTGTGTGGTTTCAGTTGTATTTATTATTAAATCTTATGTTACCATGGTTGGTTCTGCAAATCTTTGTTGATTCAAAATGTTGTTTGTGCAGTTTGTGAGGACCCCCGGGAAGACGGGCACTCACTTTCATCCAGATAGCGACTTGTTTGTCCCTAATGAGAAGAAAGATGTGTTAACATCTACCGCGTGTTGGACTGCGATGGCGGCACTCTTGGGTGTTCTTACTTGGGCTTTTGGTCCTCTTCAGATGACTAAGCTCTACTTTGTACCTTATGTGGTTAGTTTCTCAAGAATTCGGTTTCCCAAATTAACTTAAAATTCCAGTGGTTGCAATCAGTTATTGAACCTTTGAACAGGTTTTCGTTATGTGGCTGGATCTCGTTACGTATTTGCACCACCACGGACACGAGGATAAGCTTCCTTGGTACAGGGGGAAGGTATGACATGAGTTAGCATTAGTGCATTACCATAATCAGAATTTTATTTGTAACAATATAAGAAACGTGGACTTCGCTAACAAGGCATTTGCGAAGAGTTGGCAGTTCTTTATACTTTTACCTTGGGTTGTTCTTGCAACAAAACTCTTAATAATCCTTGTTCATGATCAAGGTCATGTCGTCTGCAATTTCTCCCTGTTACATTGTTAATTATCAGTGAAGTCAGGTCAGTCCTCATCAGGTATAGTAAAATGTAAAGAACTTTATTTATCTGGTCATGCAGGAATGGAGCTATCTACGTGGCGGTCTTACAACGATTGATCGCGATTATGGATGGATCAACAACATCCACCATGATATTGGAACTCATGTCATCCACCATCTCTTCCCCCAGATACCCCACTACCATTTAGTAGAAGCAGTAAGTATCACTTCAATAAATCCATCTGTTCTAATTTTTAGAGCTCCCCAATAGAATCAAATTCACTGCTTGCTCACATCATGGATATTTGATCCTTTCGACATTCCAGACAAAGGCAGCTCGTCCAGTTCTTGGCAAATACTACAGAAAGCCCAAGAAATCTGCTCCGCTGCCATTTCACTTGTTTGGCGTACTTGTTAGGAGCTTCAAACGTGATCATTACGTTAGCGACACAGGCGATGTTGTATACTACCAAACTGACCCCGACCAGAACTAAGCAGCGCTGCAATGAACATGAAGTAAAGCTACTTCGCACTTGTAAATCCGGTGGACACCTTCAGCTATTTCCAATTGTTCGAGTCTCCCACTGATTAGCTCCTATAATACTTCACCATTCATCTGTGTCTCTAATTAATCGACGAGACACCAAATTGCAAATTCCAACTTATTTGCATTACAGTTCAGGTGATTTCATCAGTACAGCTTTATCTATGCATATAGGATTGATTATTATCAAATTTAAGCCATATTCTTACTACAAGCTTTACTTGAGATTTTTAGCAGCTCATGAATTTGTAATACACTCCACCCAAATCCTGTACTTTGAGACATCGATGGAATTGGAAATTCTGGAACTTCAATTGCAGTATGTTATCTGTCTCTTCCCATCTTCTTGCTCTCCTCTCTCTGTCGGATGATTCTATCTGTGTGCATCCAACTTGAACAATGCTGTGGGTGAGCTGTGAATATTTTTTGGTGTCATTAAAAAGGCTACGTTCGTTAGTTACTTCCAGATGTAATATTTCATCTTCTAAAAACCAGTCCATGAACTTTATTTGGAAATGGATGATATACTCATTGGATCATTCAAGTGGATAATATTGACACACAGTTTTCGAACCCCCACCATCTCAATAATGCAAGTTGAACAGTTGGGAGATTATGAGTGGTTGATATTGGATCCAGAAAAGAACGTTCCTCCTCAGAATGATTCTATCACCCATATAAGGACAACAGAATGAATGGCACTGGCTTGCGTCGGCAGGCATACGTGCTACATTCTATGTTCCATATAATATTATATGACAGTTTTACACTAATTCTCTTAATTTTCACTTCATGTCTCCTTCAAAATTTTCAGTTTTTTTTCTGGTATGGTAATAGTCTAACCCAACTTAAATTATTAGCTTCACTCAATGGGCTACGCTAAAATACTTCGCAGTTAACTACTATGACAGTTCAAATTTAGATGATTCGTAATTATATTACAATCTTTACAGTCTTGCTAAGTTTTACACTGTTAAGGTTAATTGAATCAAATTCTTTATTTATTTTGAATAAAATATGTTGATCACTGTACGCCAACTTGGTAAGAGTAGGGAGTGAACATGTGAAAACATGGCAAAATTTTCATAATAAATAACACTAGACCAATCCCTCTTAACCTTTTCAATGTCCACTGAACCTTAAAAAAAGATACAATATCTATTAGCATGAATAAGGATGATGCATAACAACAAGAAAAAGTAAGGTACGAAATCATCGTAAATTATGACCAAAACGCTGCAAGAATAGTTCAATGCACACAATTGTTAAGCAATGCAAATACCATGTTAAAAGTGAAATAATGATCCACATGCATGTATGCATGTATCTACATATGTATGTACGTAGTACGTACTGCATAGGTATGTAAGTACACACACATTTATATAAGTGCATACATAAGCATATATCTATCTACAAATGTATGTATGTATCTAAAGACAAAGTCAGGAATTTCTACTTAGAAGGCAGACTATTGGAATATTATTTGCCTAATTTTTTACTACTCTTTACATTTTACTTATTAGTGTTGGTTGATTATCATCGGTTGCATAACTTAGGAGAAATGATTCAAAATATATATTGTTGAGATATCATTTATATTTTGTCTTTTTAATGTTTTATATTATTTCCGTCTTCATTATATAATAATCCTAACGTGTTTTACCTCTGTGTAAGAGAACCCTAGGGCCTCATGAATAAGAAATTTGTTGTTTTCTTCCAAATGGCATTAGAGTGACGCTCCTAGATCGGAGTTCTCGTATTCCATACCCTAACCCCACCCACCGACCTATCTCCTCCGCCTCGTGCGCCGCTAGGGCCTTCCCGAACTGTGCGCCACTACCCCATCCCATTCTAGGGCTGTAGTGTAGCCACCAACCCCTTCCGAGGTTGATTATGCCACTGCCTAGCAGTTCCAGGGCCTTCGCACATCGCTGCCTAGCAGTCCCAGGGCCTCCATGCGCCGCTCATATGCCCATGTAAGGCCTCCGCAATCCCATCTGCCCTATTGGACTCCTTAACGCCATCGTAGGGCCACCTCAGGCCCTCTCTCGGTGCTGCCCAACCACCTGCACCTTCGCCAACCTCCTAAGGCACTTCTCGACTATCAACAGACCCATACGGGCCCTTCATATCCTCTCTAGTGCCACTCAAATTTTCCATATGGTCCGATTTTGATCAGAAAAGTAATTTCTTACCAATAAATCACCTTTTCCAACCCTAGCACAGATCTAGGATTGACGAAGATGGTTATATAAGTCTACACATACAACCAACCTCTATATGTACGTGTAGAATTGCTCGGATCGGTCTATTACCCTAGTCGAGTCTCGTTTCGATCTTCTTTTTCATCATGTTAGAGAATAAGGGTGACATCTTCTCTTCATCTAGTGCCTTCAAGGGCATGACTCCCATCATGAAGATGGATGGGATCGAATTTGAGATGTGGTCCATGCAGTTTATGACCCTTACACAGTGCAATAACAAGGATCACGTTTTTATAAAGCTTGAGATGACGGATAAGGCTGGGGATAATGCTTTATGAAAGCAAGATGACGTGAATGCAGGCTTTTTCCTGTTTGGAACAATCACCACAGAGATCGCCAACAACATTGTGAACAAGCCCACTACCAAGGCAATGCGGGATATTCTAGTAGCTATGTATGCCCAGGAGAAGAAAATAACTAAGATTCTTCAGCTATGGTTTGATATATACACGTCCAAGCAGAATTATCGTCCTCTACATACCTTCTACTCTTCGTTTCACATCATGTTTGAGTATTCATTGCTTCATGCATGTTACCAGTTCTACGGAGCAGCAGATGACATACATCAACTCCACGATGGTTGGAGTTTTCTTGGCAGCTATGGACTTGGAGTATGAGTCTGCCCACACACAACTTCTTACAGGCACGACCATACCTTCCATGGAGGAGGCCTACAGTCATCTCAACATGCTTATTATCCCACCTACTATCACCACACAGACTTCCTCAACAATGGTTGCATCTCGTGGTAGAGGAGGTTCTACATAGTCTAGTGGGTGTGGTCCCCATGGCAGAGAATGTGGATGTTAATGTAGTACCTGCACCTATTACCGTCATCCAGTCCACTCTGAGGACACATGCTATCATAAGCATGGATACCGACATCTGTTCGAGTGGTAGAGCATATTGAACCTCCAGACACTTTGAATACTCAGGCAAATCCACACCTTGATGATATTATCTCTCGTTTATGAGAGATCACGACTCATGTTATCGGCAACATTACAGGTTCCTCAAATATTGCAGCAATTGCTAGAGCCTCTTCGAGCTCCTCAGGTATAACATATGACTTTACTAGTTGTATCAAGGTAGATATGACAGAGTAGATCATGAACTCTTGTGCTTCCAACCATCTGTGTGGAGACAGAGCCCAGTTCAGTTCTTACACGTCTATACCCCCTAGTAGATGGATCGTCATTGCGAATGGGGTTTACATAACCATCATAGGGCACGGGGAGGTGCATTTGATGCCATTCATGTGCATGAAGAATGTTTTATATGCTCCCGATTCTCAAATGAATTTGCTTTCTATTAGTCAGATCATGAAGGATCTACATTTGTCGTGCCATTTTTGACCATCTTCTCTTGTGATTCTGGACATACTCACATGTAGGGTGATTGGATATGCCCATGAGCAGCATGGACTCTACAAACTGGTCCCGCTTTCTCATGTTGGTGCCTCTACTATTCCTACTGGACCAATCTCACCGTACTTGTGGCATCTTCATTTTGACCATCTTCTTCTGCAGAAGCTGTGCCACGTGCTCCCATAGATTTTCATGTGATCTTCCATCTAGTGTGAGGCTTGCCGGCTTGGGAAGAATCACCGCTCTTCTTTTCCTGATCGTTTGAGTCATAGCAATACTCAGATATTTGAGTTATTCACCTAGATATTTGGGGTCTAAATCATGTTTCTGATCACCAGGGACATCATTTTTATCCTGATGATGTGGATGACTAGTCTAGGCTTTCTTCGATCTTTTTATTAAAAAATAAGAATTAGGATGGGTCTGTCATTAAAATTTTTATTAATGAAATAAAGAACGTTTTCTCTGCTACTAACAAGTATTTGCGATCTGACAACGACTTGGAGTTTTGCACTTTACAGTTATCAGAGTTCCTAAGGTCTCTTGGAATCATACACCAGTCCTCATGTGCCTACACATCCTAGCAGAAATGGTGTTGTAGAACGCAAACACCGTCATTTACTCGATGTAATCCGAACTCTTTTGATACCGAGTCGTGCCCCTTACTCTTACTAGGGTGATGTATCCCTCATAGCTTACTACTTGGTGAACCATATGCCTTCTTCTATTTTAGAGGAAAGGTTCCTTTTCGACTGTGTTTCTCGAGAAGGACCCCTTTTCACTTACACCATGAGTGTTTTACTCCGTGGCCTTTGTTTACAATATAACAGCCGGTCGTGACAAACTCTCTCCTAGAGCTGTCAAGTGTTTCTCTGTTGGCTACTCTAACTACTATTTATAAGGAATTTTTCAAAAATACCCCAGTAAACTTATAATTTTACATAACTATTTCTAAAAATAGTATAATTAACAAAAATAACCTATAAAATTCTTTATTTTACAGAAATACAGATCCATTATTTAGTGTTAAGAAATACTTTCAAATTAAATATTTCTAAACCAAGTAATATTACAAAATACTTTGTGTATTTGAATAGAAACGTGCGCATATATATATATATATGTGTGTGTGTGTGTGTGTGTGTGTGTATGTATGTATATGTAAATGTATGTATGTATTTACATGCCATCTAATTTCTTTATCGACTCATTTATACATGTTTTAACATTTATATCTATATCTATTTAATCTAGATGGAGTTGTCAATTCAATATCTGATGAATCTACGTTTCATCATCTTTATTCTATCATTTTGGCCTTAAAAAAACCTAGTAAATGCGTGTAAATAGGCTTACTTTAGGCATTTTAGCATCCACGCATCATTGTGTAAATATCGTATAAAATGCAGTTTTTAAAGCCAAAATTATAGAATAAAGAAAAGAAAAGAAAAAGAATAAAATATTGTAAATATTTTATGACCCAAAACCTCGAGACCTAGGCATCTCGATGACTAGGTCAACAAGGAATAAAGTAGGGGGAGATAAGGGCTAAAATACAATAAAAATACCTATTATTTAACCCATTCTTTATTCATCTTGGGACCTATTTTTGTTTCCACTTTTTATACTTCAAATACAGAAACTTTGAACATGAAAGTTGTAGATAATTAAATAAAGAAAAATACAAAATTGATTTCACTCAAAAATAATACACAGATAAAAAGATATGGTCTGAATAAAATTCCAGAATCCTAACTTCCCAGACCTGTATCTCCCAAATAAAAACTCCAAATGCATCAAACTCATCTTTAATTGTATATAATTTAAAATAAGCTATTTGGTGGCGGTAGTTTCGCATTTGGCGGAGCTACGGTTTGAAAGTTGAGTTTTGGACCCCTATTGTACACTTCTACAGATTAAAATATTCATTTTATTATTTATTAATTATTTTTACCATTTTATATTTTTATAATTTTTTAAATATTATTTATAATATATATGAATATTAAAATTAGAATAAAATACAAATGAATTACCAAAATAAAATACTTGTATATAATACCTAGGTATAGTACCTATACTTATACCTATATAAACTATACTTTTATTTTATTAAGTGTACAAAACACTTCAGAAAAATAAAATAAAAATATATTTAAGTGTATAAAAATACTTTATAAATATATAAATTATTAAACAAAAACAAATAAATTAAATGTACAAAATAAAAATAAAATAATAAAATATATAGATATATATACACCTATAAAGGCTATAAATGGTAACTTGTAAATTAATACCTCTAAGAAATAATTAAAAATCACTATAAAATACTTCATAAAAAAATAAACATTTTTTTATTTTATAATTAAAAAATAATAAATTCAATTTCTATTTTTAAATGAATTTACAAACCTTTTTCCAAGGTTTTTTCTGGTTGGTCCACGTAGACCAACCAGATGTCTTCCTTGGTTGACCTCGGTCAACTCTCTGACCGAGGTCTGGCCTGTTTCAGACATGCGTTTTGACCTGTTTTTGACCTTTTTCGAGGGCACGCCTTTCACCTTTTGGAGATGCAACCTTCATGACTTTTGATCCTTGTGCATCCCTTATACACGCCCTATGCTAACATCGGGGTTTGCATCACTGATATCTCTGATTCGCCTCTATCTTTGAGCCCATGCACCACTCGTTCAAAAACATCCCGCCACATTCCATCCACCCTTGAACCTTCTTTTGACCACACCCTTCTCCTCCGACTAGTGCCCTGGACCAACGAGTGTGACAGGCTCGCCTCCGGCAGAGTGGTGAGGCGTTAGGCGAGGTCGAGGACGGTCTCCACCCACCTCCGGCTGGCCGTTGTTGAGGTCCCCCACCTCAGGTGTTCAAACCTTCGAGGTCCCTTTTTTGCCTCTTTTTCCTGCATGTTTAATTCCCCACAGCATTAGCATCAAGATCCCATATCTATCTTGATTGTAACCCATCTAATCACTCCCACCAACCGTTTCGTCGGAGCGTGCTCCGGCGAACTTCGAAGCCACCTCCACCTGCCATTTCGCTCGCCAATAAAAGGCAGGTCGTTGCTGCGCTTCTCTGCCGTGTTTCCTCATTTGTTGCAGGACCTGGAGGGGGTTTCTGCGCCCCATCTGAGACCTGGAAGGAGCTCGAGGACCGCCGGCACGTCGACGAGCTCCAGGGACCCGCCGTTGGTCCCCAGACATTCCTGGTGGTGCTGCTAGCTTCGTGGCGATGTGAAGAACAAGCAAAGCCCCTTGGTTGAGTCCCAGCTGCTCGGAGACGCGCGTATCATCGATTTGAAGTTCGCCATGCACGAGTGCGTGGGGTGTTCTTGCTGATCAGCTCCGAGCCGTTGGATCATGATTGTTCTTCGCGTGTGCCAGGGGACGTCCGATCTGCCCAAGTGCTGACCGTTAGATCCGTCTGAAGGATCTAATCTCTGCCGTGCAATCGAACCGTTATCGTCCCCTAAGATCGTGATACGTGTTAAGTGATCGCTCCTCTGCCGTCCGATCTACAGCTGCGTGGGTATTTTGCGCTCAACCCCCGCAAAATTTTGTATTTAAAATTTACTGTATAACCTTTCATCTGCCGTTGCATAATTTTGTAGAATTTGCTAAAGACCCCCCAGTTTGTGATAGTCCATTTTGGTCCTCGCTGGCGCACGTGCTCGTCACGTGTACATGTCGTGGACATTTTGCAGTAGTTACCCTGTGGCTTTCGTTATTTATGTTAAGTGCACAAAATTTTTATTCCAGTTATAATTTTTGAGGAATTTTACACGCAAGCCCTGAGTTCCTGTCTATTTACAAATATACCCCTGGCCTGTGTGTATCTTCTTGTTGATATTTCTATTTATTGCATGCATCTATAAAAGCCTAATAAATCCACAAAAATCACGTTAAGCTCTTGTTGAATAGTAGATTCACGCTATATTTTTATTTTGCATTTTTATTGCATTTTATTATTTATAATAATTCAAAAACATGCGCTTTCAGCACTGTTTGCATTAGAAAATACATAAAAATTATAAAAACTTCTCAGAAAATTTCCAAAAAAATATATTCTATGTCTTTTAGTGTGTTTCAGCTTCTATCCAAAAATCATTAAAAAATATAAAACAAAACTCATAAAAATTAGAAAACCTCAAAAACCTTCATAAAAATACAAAAAAATCATAAAAAAACTTAAAAATACAAACTATATTTATAAATTTTCTTTGTTTCATTATCTTTACTTTAAAATTAAATTGGAGAATTTTTGTTACTGTTTTCTATTTTATATCTCCATTTTAATTTCGGCCAGCAACTTTATTCACTTTTTCCAGTATTGTTGACATTAAAAATACCAAAAAAATTAGGAAAAATCTAGAAAAATCACAAAAACACTAGAAAATTGTAAAAAGATGAAAAATATCTTGTTTCCTGATTTTTTTAGTATTTTTACTTATTTTTATAAATACTTTATCCTCTCTTTTCTTATATTGTATATATATTCCTATTTAAAGAAAAAGAAAATATAAAAAAATATAAAATATAAAAAGAAAATACAAAATAAGAAAATTAAAAAATAAAATACGAAAAAATAAAATTAAAAATTACATAAAAAATATAAAATTAAAACCTATAAAAAATAGCATAAATAGACAAGTCTTCACATTCACATTTGCGCATTTTTGCCCCGTTCTACCTGTCTGCTCCCTGTGTTCGACCTCTACACTGCTTGCACACTATACACATCCTTTGTAGAGTTATAATAAATTTTAACTCAACGTATTGCTTTTCATTATTTGATTCTTGTTGTGGGTTAATTGTTGTTTTGATCCGAATTTCGCGTGGTCGACTCAGCGACTGAGTTCCCGCCTTGTGTGGAACTTAAGACCACCGTTTTCCGGATTAAACAAATGGTGCCGTTTCTGGGGAGCAACAACGTATAGATTGCATTTTTGAGTGATTGTGTTTGCTTGTCTACTTTTACGGCTTTGTTTATTTGCTTTTTATTTGATATATCTTTTGAGCTGTCTAACACCTCTCTTTGTTGACTTCGTGCGAGGAACCGCAGATCGAGGGAGGCGCTTTACCCGAGGCGCCGACGTACCCACGTGAAGCCGGCTCTAGCCAGCCTAGCACCAAGGAGACGAGAAGAGAATTTTGAAGACCGAGCTCCCCTTTAGTTATAGCATTTACATTCTATATTCATTTGTGTAATTTATTGTGAGAGAGAGACCTTTAATCTGTAATAATATAGGTACTTGGACTCTTGGACATTCGGGCCCAATTTCCAAGTGATTGTTCACTTGGGGGCTCACCGCAGCTTTTTGTCGGTTTTTCATCGCATCTTTTTCCCTTTGTTTTCTCGATTTTGTTTTCCTTACTTTGTGTGATTGAGCCCCTAGTTTTAGGATTGCTTGCGATAGACTAAGGTCAAACACTTAATATCTTGCATGTACCTATAGTGCGCTTTGGACTTAGTTCTAATCTTTAAACAATCGCCTCATCATCTTCAAGCCTACGTGCCGCGAGCCCACCCTGTCAAGCGCTACTCCTGAACTCGATGTGTCGAGAAGAGGAGGGGTGAGCTTAGACCGGACTCTTGGATTGAGGATCGGAAACCGACTTGTGGTTCTTCACGATAATAGCAATTTCTGAAACCTAGGGCGATTTCATCGACTTTGCATTTGCATATAGATTAGGTTTCAATTCTGCTGAGCATCTTTGCATGAGTGCTGGAGGCAAGGTGAGCAGTTACGCTATAGCATACATCATCGTTTTGCAGCTTGCATTGCTTTTCCGACTCTCTACCTCTGATTTTGATCACCTAGGTGCTAAGTAAAAATTGACTCCTCGTTAGGCTCGTGCATTTCTCACTAAAAATCCAAAAAAAGTGATAACTAATAAAATTGGGATTGCTAATATTACTTGATCCTAAAATCAACCAAAAAGAAAATCTTCTCTTGGGCGAGTAATCCCCTCATTGTCTTCGTTTTACTTGCTCGCGCACACACTAAGGATTAGTGCCCAAATCTCATTTCAGCTCCCTAAGTGTTTGTGCAATTTTGGACTTCTCACCTAACTCTAAAACAACAAGCTAAAAAGACCGACTTTTCGGTCTCTACCGAGTTGAGTAGGTGAATTGAGGGTTTGTCTTGTGTGAGTTTGTTTGTGACTGCTTGTGTGCATTCTAGATCGTACCTGCGCATTTGCGCCTTTTTCTTCACTCTCTTGACCTTGACCATCGTGCTCTCCCGAATCATTTCCTTTTGTTTTTGAGATGGACCCTTGGAGCATTTTCTATCCGGACTTTGCTGATCCCTCGCTCACTCCAGTCGGTCCACCTCCCTTGTATCAGGAGGATTCTCCTCCTATTTTTTCTGACTTTTGTACATATCCGCCTCAGCCGCAGTATCAGGCCTCAGACTTCTACCCGATTGCATCTCTAATATGGTAATACATATAACCTTATTTGTAAATTAATTATTTTCATCTCTAATTTGATATTTTATGGCATGTAATTACCCTATTTCGATGATTATTTCAATAGTTATATCTTATACATCATGTTTGAAACAACGTTATTTCAAAGATAAAAAAACTAGGTACCTACAAATGCGAATTAAGTAAAAAATTATACATATTTATTGCATCTAAATTATAAATAGGGATCCTTTCAAGTGAGGTGTCACTTTTCCATGATCATGGAAAGCCATCAATTTCGACCATTGGATGAAAAATGTGCATTTGGATAAAATTGCCATGATATAATTAGTGATTTTTGTATAACAAAGCTTTCTAATCTAGAGGGTAGAATAAGCTAATGCTTAATTAGTAAAATCCATATCTTTAAACATTCTATATTTAATAGATGTCGTTGAGTGTATGTTAATTTTATTCTCCAAAATATGTTGGAATAAAGGCTCACAAGTTGAAATAATTGTTGTCTATTTGTAAAAAATTGGGATAGTTTGCAATTCCATGTAGTATGCTACGAAAACATAATCATTGATATTCGCATAAAAATGCTCAAATTTGACAAAAAAATGTGTTTGCCACGCTACAATGTTTTCTAATATATAAGAGGATTAAATTATGGGGTAATTAATTATTTTACACATGGAAACATACTAATTTTAGAGGTTTGATTTAAAATACGATGATCGATATGCTCATGTTAACATCTTATTTTAAAATACAATGATCTTCCTAGACTGATGGTGTTTGTAGCTTTAAACTTTGAATTATTAACCTTAACAATGTGATTTTTAATCAACCCCTTAGGTATTTCACCCATAGTGAATGGGGTTTCAGCCAATTAGATTTTTTTTTTGCAAAATACATCATTATTTTTGTGAAGGGTATATGCCTTTTGTAAAACGATGTCCATATTTGCAATAAATTATATCATTACTTTGTTATTTCATTCGTAATCGATATGGTTTCAACTAATCGGATTTCTATAAAATACAACTTCTTTTTGTGAACTTTTTATAAGTTTTGTGAAATGAATTGCTTATTTGCAATATATCGATTATGATTCACAATTTCTACTTATATTTGGTCGAGGATGTTGCGTAAAATTCTGAATTTTTTTTGTAAAGTTCGAACTTCCTTTGTAAAATATGCAATCACTATGAAGTTATGATATAGTATCCTGCAAAAAAATAACTTTATATAAAATTCCCTTTGGGTCTGTTTGGTTGCAGGGTTGGACAGGGTTGAGTTGAGCTGGGTTGGACTAGGTGAATAGTAATCTGTGAGGAGGAAGTACCCTTGTGAATAGTAACCAGGGTTGGGCCAACCCTGCCCAACCCAGCAACCAAACAGGCCCTTTAGAATTTGTTAGCAACCAACAAATAACTAAACAAACTTAAGTATTGTAAGCATTGTAGGGAACGATCTTTTGCTTCGGAGAGAATTAAATAAGTGGAGATATCTAAACTATATTATACTAGAATCTTCCACATCAATCCATGCATGAGTTAAATACTTTGTTCTAATAAATTCAAAAGAAACCATCACCTAATTGCTCGCTCAGAAAAAGAATTTCTGACATGAATTAATTGGGATCAAAATGAGAATCAAAGAAGAAAAGAAGAATGCAATAGAAACAAATTCAGGAAAAAAAGTTTGAAGAAAGTGGGTGGTACTTGGAGGATTTATTTTGACGAGGAACCTAGATAAATATCAGATGGTTGATAAGGCATGTCGCAAGAAATAAATGACGAGGTGTCACTTCATTTGAAGTTTTTCCTATATATAAAAATTTTGGAAGATCTCGAGGGCCAAGCCCATCCCGCCCCCATGTCTCTATCCCTGACACATTGTATGTATGTTTGTTTGTATACATATGTATATATGCATACATGCATGCATGAATGTACACATTTTGTAAGTATGCAGGTACATATGTACGCATGTATATATGTATGTATGCAAGTAAGTAGGTATATATGTAGGTATTGTAACGTTCTGGACTTAGGTCCTCGGTTCGTTATCGAGGAAAACTGACCCTAATAACATGTTGGACTCGAATCCGATTAGACTTGTTGGCAATCACCTAAAATGCTTAAACCCAAGTCGTCAAGTCATAATCTCCATCACTTATAATGCATTCTCAAACTTTGTGAGTTTCAGATGTGGGATTATATTTGAGGGTATGTGTGTTACAGGTATGTAGGTAGATAAGTACGTATGTGCACACATATGTGTTTTGATTTATTCTATGAAGATTGATTATCTGAGAACCAGTGGAGAGGATTGATGATACGATTGATCACCTTCATGTGTTTTGATTGACTGAGACCTAATGTGGTGGATTGTTGAATACTAAGGGGGCGATCGGTTGGGGGCACAATCTCTTCCCATAAAAAATTTAAATATTATACCATGATATCGTTTAAAAATAATAAAATACTCAATTTCTACTCACTATTCGAAACTTTCATACAATCACATCACAACAAGTATCCATTTTTCAATTTGCAATACAATCATATCATAATAACTACCAATTTTTTCAAATTTCAATACAATCAAATCGCACAAACCCCCCTCCCAATCATTAACCCGTCAACCAAACACCAAAATAAAAAAAACAATTTATGCTCTCTCTAATGGATATGGAAGTCAACAAGGTCGGCCGAATGCAAAGCCATCTTATTCCAAAGTGGAATAGAGCCGCCGCCTCCTTTAGTCCTTTTCCTTCACAAAGTGTGGAAAGGTTCACCAACGGAAAATCCCCACCAATCATAGATGTGGGAGTTTGGACTGATTGGAATAAGATAATTGGAAAACTTTTAATACTTAGAATCTTTATATGTTTACTTTTTTTTCGTGAAAATAATGAAATCCAAGTCATGTAAACAAGGAATTTTTGCAGTCGTACCCGTCCAAACTTTACCTATAACACTTAAGGACATTACGGATGGGAAATATGTGTTTATATATATAAGGAAAAATGGGTAGGCTTCTTTCGGGGAGCTAATTTGGTTCGTTTGTCCTATTTTTTATTTTTATTCTTTTTATAATTGCTTCCGTGAATTTCCATCATACGTCATTCAAATTAATTTATGTGAAACAAAGATTCCTATTGCCTCCATCCAGACATGATCAATTTTCAATTCTATTACCGTTAAAAAATGATTGTCTGGATGTAGGCCGTAGAAATCTCTATTTTACACGAAATTTGAATGACATAATATATGGATATAGTGATGAAATTTCACGGGAGAAATTTTCAAAAGAAATAAAAATGGGAAAAATGGAACGAATGAGCCAAGTTAGCTCCCCCCTAGGAAGCAACCCCATTAAACACACACACACATGATTTTTATTCAATGGGTCCTATGCCCGTTAGAGATGTAATGAGCCCGCTTCATCTCCAACAATTCCAGTAATAAAAATACAAGCTCCAGTAAGAGTCTACTCAAACTCCAGTAATAAAAATACGAGCTCCAGTAACTAATATATATCTATGCTTCAGTAATATATATCGAAGCTTCAGTAAGTGGTATCATAGCTCTAGTAACTTATATAAAGTTACATGTAAGTGCGAACCAAAGTTACTGACTAAATTACTTCCTTTATTTACTCTTGATTCAAAGTTATTGATGACAATACAAAAGTTACTAGTGCGTTTAGTATTACTGAGTTCAATTATTAATGGCAATACAAAAGTTAATAGAGTTATTGATCATCGGATTAAGATCAAACGGTTTGGGATTAAGGGCTCATCTCTAATGGCATGACCCAATGAATAAATCATATATATATATATGTATGTATGTATATGTATATGTATGTATGTATAGGGAAAATGGAGTATGTTCCCTAGTTATAGCCAACTTACATGCTCATACCCCTTTACTCCTGTACTTCTTTTATTTTTCTGAAATGAAACCTATTGGAATTTAGATCACAATATGTCACCATGGTGTCATTCAAAATTCAACTTAATTCGAGACTTCTATCCCCTCCATCAAGACTGTCAAATGTTAACGGTATTAGAATTGCCGAAATTGACCCCCTTCAGACGGAGGACATAGGAATCTCTGTTTCTGACGAAATTGGAATGACATGTTAGGGAGATATAGTAATGAATATATATATATATATATTATTTCCAAAAAATAAAATATATAGGGAAAATAGGGGTGTGAGTAGACAATTAGCTACTTCCAGGGAGTAGCCTCATTTAACCCACCCACACACACACACACACAAACACACACACACACACACACACACACACACACACACACACACACACACACACATATGGGTAAAATGGGGCTGCCCCCTGGGAGTAGCCAACTTGGCTACTCCCACCCCTATTTTTCCCTCATTTTTTTATTTCTTTGGAAAAATAAAAATTTGTATATCCATCACTATATCCCTCTAACATTCTATTAAAATTTCGTCAGAAACAGAGACTCCTAGGCCCTCCATCCAGACGCCATTTTTTTAACGGTCGCAGGATTTTCTAAATCGACCTTGTTTGGATGGAGGCCGTAGGAGTCTCTGTTTCTGACGAACTTTTAAAAGAATGTTAGAGGGATATAATGATGAATTTACAAATTTTTATTTTCCAAAAAAATAAAAAATGAGGGAAAAATAGGGGTGGGAGTAGCCAAGTTGGCTACTCCCAGGGGGCAGCCCCATTTAACCCTATATATATATATAGGGTAAAATGGGGCTGCCCCCAGGGAGTAGCCAACTTGGCTACTCCCACCTAGGGATGAGCATGGGGCTGGGCCGGCCCGGCCCAGCCCGAAGCCCGGCCCAAAAAGCCCGGCCCGGCCCAAGCCCAAACAAACATTGGCCTGGGCCCAATTTTTAGGCCCAAATTTTTTTTGGGCCGGGCTCGGGCTTGGCTCGGCCCAGCCCGGCCTGGCCCAAGGGCCCGGCCCGAAGAGGGCCCGAACCATTCTCGTATCATACATGCTTGACAATGTTAATAAATCAAGAAAATCAAGTGTGGGACATATGACATGATCATTGTATTTCATTTCGGAATTAATTTTCTTTAATTAGTCTATGGTTTAGATTCCGGTGGTTATTCTTAAATTTCTTAGTGTTTATTTTTTCCATCAGAATATTTTTTATTATTGAACCTTTATCCAATATGGGCATTATTCCCATTTTTTTAACATGTAGTGCCCGTTGCACATCCTGTTGTTAATTGTGTAAGTTTGGTTCACTCTTTCAATTTATGTAATGAGAGACATTTATGATATCTAACATTGAGTGCACTTGTATAAAATGAGAAATCATCTCTTGTAGAATTTAGTTTTAGTAGTTTCACAAGTATTATGGTATATGTTTTAAATAATTTTAGCTTATCTAAATTGAATTGAGATTGACTTTAAATAAAAAATCAAAGTTAATAATTTATAATGGATGGAGATGGGCCGGCCCGGCCCAAGCCCGGCCCATAAGAATTGGGTCGGGCCTGGGCTTGGGCCGAACCAGAAAAAATTTTGTGGGCCTAGGCCCGGCCCAAGGCCCGAAGTTTTTAAATGGGCTTGGGCCTGGGCCCTTCAGGGCCCGGCCCAGCCCGGCCCATGCTCATCCCTACTCCCACCCCTATATTTACCTCATTTTTTTGTTTTTTGGAAAATAAAAATTTATATATTCATCATTATATTCCTCTCATATTCTATTAAAATTTCATCAGAAACAGAGACTCCTAAGCCCTCCATCCAGACGTCATTTTTTTAACGGTCGCAGGATTTTTTAAATCAACCATGTTTGGATGGAGGCCGTAGGAGTCTCTGTTTCTGACGAAATTTTAATAGAATGTGAGAGGGATATAATGATGAATATACAAATTTTTATTTTCCAAAAAAATAAAAAATGAGGTAAAAATAGGGGTGGGAGTAGCCAAGTTGGCTACTCCCTGGGGGCAGCCCCATTTACCTTATATATATATGGTTATATATGGTTATTTGTGGCTGCCCCCTAGGGATAACCAACATGGCTGCCCCCACCTCATTTTTGCAATTTTTTTATTTTTTTTAAAAATATTACAATATATATTCATCTCTATATCCCACCTATATGTCACTCGAATTTCGTCAGAAAAAGAGACTTCTACGGCCTCCATCAAGATGGTCTCGATTTAAAAAATCTCGTTACCATTAAAAAATGACTGTTTGAGTGGACGATTTAAAAAATCTCGTTACCATTAAAAAATGACTGTTTGAGTGGAGGCCGTAGAAGTCTCTGTTTCTGACGAAATTCGAATGTTATATAAGAGGGATATATGGATGAATATACATGATATTTTTCAAAAAAAAATAAAAAAATTGATGAACTGCCCCCAAGGGTCAGTCCCATTTTTTTCATACATACACACACATACACGCACACACACACACACACACACACACACACACACACACACACACACACACACACACACACACACACACACACACACACACACACACACACACACACATATATATATATAGGATTTTTATCCAGAGCGCCATGTGCCCATTTGTGATAAAATGAGCCCATTTTATACACCGTTATATCAAAACTCGATCCCATGATTTTAGGAACCATAATGGTAACGTCAAGCTGCTTTATTTTTGAATATTAATTACTATCCGTAAATAGCAATAGAATCCTTTGCTATCGATCTCGTGAGAACAGTTTCATCATCGTCGGATTTCGTGACAGTAATCGCCTTCTCAAAAATTTTGCTACCATCCTCGCTCAATATCGTCTATGAGAATTTCCAGAAAATCTGTAAGTTCATTTTTATCTTCTAACTCATTTTTCTTCTTTTATTTTTTTCATTTGATTTATGATATCTTAATCCATATGTATCATTTGCAGGTTAATACAATCTATTGTTAGGTTTTTTAATACCATATCCTTCAAAATGATGAAGACGGTCGCTAGTTATTTTTGTTCCTTAGTTTTCAGAAGTTCTGTAAGTTTCCTTGTTTTCTATCTCATTCTCCATTTCATTTGGATCAAGATTTATCATTCTCAATTTTTTTTCTTAATACAGGTGTATCGATTGCACATCATTACAAATTTTAGTAACATTTTTTTCACCTTCAACATAATATATCAGATATAATAGTAATGGTTAAATGTTGAATCTCTAATGTTTTTAAAGGTTCGGTAATTTCTGCAATCATATAAGTAACAATCCTTGACTTTTTAGTAATATGCACTCTCGGATTAGTATTTTTTCTTTATTACTAACGCTCTAATTACTAATATAATTCGCTGACTTACTAATACCTTTTTGTATGTCATGTTAGTTACGGATGTTATATATTGATTTACTAATGTCTCATTCTATAGTTACTTCTGAATCCCAAATAATTACTTACATCATCTACCACATGGCTACTGCTTTGTAATATTTGTCCCTTGTGTTATAACACTTTGGTAAGAATTACAAATTAATTACTCACGATTACATTATACTTACTATACATTATTTTATTTTTTCTATTCACTGATTAGTTCTTACTACTTGCATCTAATTTTCACTACTTTATTTTTCAGGTATTCCAGATGTTTGGATTATCAATCCTGTCACGTGCGATGATCAACTCTTTTTGATAGAGATTCCTATATGGAGTCATCATCTCACCAGATCAACATGTCGCGGGACCACTAATTATTTATCACCATGGAGGCACACATGTCATATTTTTTCATGTCTACTAACTATCAGTCCTTTATGTATGTACACACATGTCATTTGTTTCTTCCAAGGAAGATAATGTAGAAGAAGACAAATCTATTTATTTCTCTATTACGAAGCTTTGGTTAGGAGCTTTTGAATAAAACATATTGTGGCATATTTGGATGTTGTCTACTTCTATTGTCATTGATCATGATTTGATCCTGGTGTTGATATGATGGCTGAACAATGGCTCGATCTAATGGCGGAGCTTAGAACCGGCAACCCCCTTGAATAAAACATATTGTGGCAAAAGTAACTTTTAGTATTGCCATCAATAATACTATTCAAAGAATTAGTAGTTTGTTTAGAATACGTAAGTAAGACAATATAAATTTGTATCAATAACTATTAAAGAAAGATCAAGTAACACCTAACAAATTTACTTGTAACATAAGCATTGGCATCAGTAAATTTGATACAATAAACGAGCATATTTGATAAGTAACTTTACTATTGCCATCAGTAACACTTTTTGAAGTATCAGTAATTTGTAAGGATACGTAAGTAACAATGGCTCGATCTAATGGTTGAGCTTAGAACCGGCAGCCCCCCTGAATCAAACATATTGTGGCAAAAGTAACTTTTAGTGTTGCCATCAGTAACACTATTCAAAGTATTAGTAGTTTGTTTAGAATACGTAAGTAAGACAATATAAATTTGTATCAGTAACTATTAGAGAAAGATCAGTAACATCTAACAAAATTACTTGTAACATAAGCACTGGCATCAGTAAAAATGAAAAATATTTTTCTAAGCATCAGTAAGTTTGGTACGATAAAACAAGATATATGACAAGTAACTTTACTATTACCTTTAGTAATAATTTTTGAAGCATCAGTAAGTTGTTAAGATACGTAAGTAACTAAGGCCATATAACTTGTATAAGTAAGAATGAGAGAAAGACCAGTAACATTTAATAAATATTTTATAACATTGGCAACTTGGATCAGTAATTTGGTACAGTAAAAAAACATCTATTACAAGTAACTTTTAGTGTTTTCATCAGTAATAATATATAAAGTATCAATAATTTGTTAGGATACGTAAGTATTTAAGGAAATATAATTGTATCAGTAAGAATCTGAGATAGACAAGTAAGACATAAAATATTTTTGTAACATAGGCAAGTTGCTCAGTATCTTTGATATAATAAAGCAACATATATGACAAGTAACTTTAATATTACCTTTAGTAATAATTTTTTAAGTATCAATAACTTGTTAAGATACATCAGTAAATAAAGTCATATAACTTGTCTAAGAACGAGAAAGACCAGTAACACATAAAATATTTTTAGTAACATAGATAACTGACATCAGTAACTTGCTATAATAAAAAATATATATGCTAAATACCTTTAGTATGGACATTAATAATAACTTTTGAAGTATCATTGATTTATTAGGATACGTAAGTAACTAAAAGAATATTTGGTAGTTTGATAATGATTCAAAACTTTGAATATAATCAATAAGATCTAGGAAAGCATCAACAATTAGAATCAAGTTGTAAGAAAAAGTGCCATTGGAATCAATAACTTTAAACACCACTGAATCAATATATTGACTAAACAAAAAATTGATTGTAATAAACGATTAATAGCTGAAATATACGAACAATCACAACTTATAAATAAAAATTTCTTCTCAAATAATATTATTGCTATAAGATCGATAAAACTTACGAATCAAAGTCGTCATATATTCCGTTTTTGTTTGATCGTGAACAATGAGATTCAAAATGCCATTTTGAAAAAAAAACGGCAATGAGGGAAGACGTAATTGCGTGTGACAAAAAGGAAACAAAACTATGACGATAATGTGAGAGTTTGTTATGGTAACACATCAATTAGTGCCAACAATGGTATTTAACGTAATTTTAATTTGGATGGCTGGATTAACATCCAACTGATAGTACGACGGGCTCAACCCAACTCTAATGGGCACAGGGCCCTCTGGATAAGCCATATATATATGTATATATATGTATATATATATGTGTGTGTATATATATGTATATATATGTGTATATATATGTATATATATGTATATATATGTGTATATATATATATATCTGTGTGTGTGTGTATGGGGGGTGCGTATGCCCCCTAGGGGGAGCTAACTTAGTTCCCCCCGCCCTTTTTTCACAAAATTTTTTTATTTTTTTGAAATCTAAAACCATGTAAATTCATTATTAAATCTATATATTTTGTCATTCAAATTTCATGCGAAACAGAGACTCCTACGACCTCCATTCAAACGGGGTCGATTTAAAAAATCCTGTTACCGTTAAAAAATGACTGTCTGGATGGAGGCCGTAGGAGTCTCTGTTTCGCATGAAATTTGAATAGCATAATATAGGGATATAGTGAAGAATATTCATGGAAGAAATTTTCAAAAAAATTAAAAATAGTGAAAATGAGCTCCATTTATCCCTATATATACATGGGGCAAAAGGGAAGCTACACCGGGGGGTGCAGTCAACTAGCTACACCCGGATATTTTTCTCATTGATTTTTGATTTTTTGAAGGAAACTTATGGGGGGTTTACTTAGTTTATTGTGTGGAATATGTGTTTCTAATTTAATGCAAAACAAACACTCCTAGCATGCCCATCTAGATATGGTCAATTTCAATGATTCTGAAACCGTTAAACCATTGCCTTGATGGAGATGATAGAAATGTCGAATTTAGTTGAAATTGGTATGATATCATGGTGACATATAGTGATTTAAATCCCCTAGGTTTCATTTCAAAAACACAAAAAATCAGTAAAAAATGTCCGAATGCAACTAGTTAGCTACACCCTCGGGTACAGCTTCCCCAACACACACACACACACACACATGTGTGTGTGTAGGGTAAAATGTGTATGCCCCCTAGGGGGAGCTAACTTAGCTCCCCCCGCCCCTTTTTCACAATTTTTTTTATTTTTTTTGAAATCTAAGACCGTGTAAATTTATTATTAAATTCCTATATTATGTTATTCAAATTTCATACGAAACAGAGACTCCTACGACCTCCATCCAAACGGGGTCGAATTAAAAAATCCTGTTACCGTTAAAAAAATGACTATCTGGATGGAGGCCGTAGGAGTCTCTGTTTCACACGAAATTTTTATGACATATAAAAGGGATATGGTGATGAATATTTGATGAATACCCATTCATCACTCTTTATTCTTATATTTTAGCTACAAAAACCTTTGCAAATACATTTATATTCTTGTAAATACAAATAATTACCAAAAAGCATGCATTGTGTAAAAACTAATAATTAGCTTGTTTTTGTGCAAAAATAAAAGAATAAAGAAACAAAAGAAAAAGAGAAAATATTTAGAATAAATATTGAGCAACCTAATCCCAAGGGAGGGCTCGGCATGTGCCTGACCGCGTAAAAGCCAAAGTAGAGAGAGATAGGGAGCTCATGTGTGTAAATATACCTGTAAATATAATAAAAATATTTTCCTCTAAAAATAAAATAAAATGGGCTTGTATATATTTGTAAATATTTGTAAAGATAAAATCAAAACAAGAATAGAAAAATTAAAAAGAAAATAAAAATGGCCTTACTTGTACATAGTCCCCATGTACATACACCTACACCTATATTTATTTTACCTTGTAAATATATATATATATAAATCCCTAAAAATTGTATCTGTAAATAAATAAAATAAAAGTCATAAAACAAAAATTAAATAAAAAGAATAAAATTAAAAACCGAAAAGAACATTGTAAATATACCATGTATGTAGATGTACATAGCTATTTATTTAACCCTTGTTAATAAATAATATGAACAAAATAAAAATACTTTTTATTCCTAATTTTATGCTATAAATAAATAAAATATAAAATGGAAATAAAAATTTACAAAAATAATAAATTAAAAATCAAAAAATTAAAAATCAATATTGTATATATACCTATATATAGCACTATAGTGTAAATACCTTATTTTTATTTTGAAAAATTAATTAAAAATCACCAAAAAATAGAAAAAAATAAAATAAACATTTTTCATGTTTTGAGTTTTTAATAATTCGGCCATTTATTATTTTATTTCGAATTTCTAAATATTTCTGATGTGGCCTGCTCTCATTGGTCCACGGGGGATGTTGACCCCCCGGTCAACTTCCCCCCCTGGACCACTTAGTCCTGGATCCGTGCCTGCGGCCTGATTTCTCGAAATTTTGCACACTCGGTCCGATCATGAAATCCGTTAACCCAGGGTCCTAATCTGAGCTTGATCATCCCTTATCCACGCCCGGGGTGGATTTTGGGGATCCACGCTTCGAGCTGCTCGCCCGACTCCCCGATAGCCGGACCCCTAGAGGTATTTAGTCTGAGCTCCACCTCCTTTTTCACTCATCTTTGGTTCATCCATTCTCCACCCAAGGACCTCCATCGCCTCCGCTAGAGTGACAGCTCGCTTCCAGTGGTGTTGCAGCGAGGAGGGAGCGTGTAGACCATCGATCCGGCGACGTTGCGCCGTCGTGCGCCGCCTGGAGGTGACGCTCGAGCCTTGGGCACCGAAGGCCCTTGAGGCTAGGACGTGGAGCAACCCCTGCTCTTCCACAATCGATTGCGTCCATTAGGTAGCTCTATTTCTTTCCCTATTTCTCTAATTTCCGTTTTCGCCCAAATCGACTCGTCGTCATTCATCGCCGATTCCGACCACCCTAGCCACCCGTTCAATCATCGGAGTCGACCCACATATCCGCCTTCTCTCCGCGCACCTTCTCCACCCACTCATCCAACCCAGTTCGCACAGGAACTGGGATTGGGGCTCCTTCGTCGTCGCTTCGCCGGAGCCCCTACGCCCCGCCGCACCGTTCACCTTCACCTCCGCTTACAGGGTCGAGGAACTTTGCCCTCGACCCGCGAGTCTGTTGCCGTACTTTTCAGGTTCATCTGAGCCCATCTGAGGGCCTCGACCATCTGGTGCAGCAGCTCGACCTCCGCCGACGTCGCCTGAGCTCCTAGGAGCTCCGTCGCGACATCGGAGGACCCCATTAGACGCGGGATGCCAAGGCGATTCTTCTCCGATCAGTAGCAGCCCGCGAGGAGGTCTCCAGTGCCCACACGAGCCCGGCGAACCTCGCCGGAGTCCAGTTCTTTGAGTAACCTCTGGAGCCGTTCGATCCCCCTCCAGCTCCAGATTAAATCTCAGACGTCCATCAGAGGAGCAACGCCAACCGTTGATCTTCAGAGGGAGGATCTCGACCGTCCGATCAGCGAGGTCTTCTCACGTCGCTTCCCAGCCATCCGATCTTCCACGTGGGGAGATTCCAACCGTTCGATCTCGCCGAAGGATCCTTTGCTGGGCGCCACCCTTCCCCGTCCGTTGTATCTCCACATGGCGCCCATCTGAGCCTCGACTTAATAAAGGGTAAATTTCTTCTTAGGCCCTTAGCTTTTTAGGTGTTTATTTGTAGTCCTGTAAATATTTTAAAACCTTTATTGTTGTTCGGTAATTTGCATAGAGGACCCTGTCGTTTTCTGTATTTACGTTTATACCCCTGTTTGTAGTGATACACGTGCGTAGACACGTGCTTTTCTGGGTTATTTGCATGTATGGACTTATGGTTTCAGGGTGTTAATGAATGAAATTAACTTTTTAGTATTTGCAGAAATACCCCTGTGCGTGGTTTAATTGTGCATGTGCTTTAGGGGGTAATTTACACTTACGCCCCTAGACTTTTAGTACGTGTTACTAATTAGTCCAGGAACTTAAGTTTTCTTGCAAATAGGAACCTGAACGCCCCGGGTCACGCGCTTTGCACGTGAGTTCTTGGGAATTTTGCACCAGACCCCCTGGAACTTGTTTTAATTGCATTTAGATCCCTGCGTACTATGCCTTTGTGTTTGAATTTAATAAAATAGCAAATCAAATCTAAATTTGATGAAAATTGGATACGTGGCTCCTGCCATGGTGTAAAATTTTCTCTAATTTTTGGAGACATTTTTGACACTTTTTATTATTTTTAAAAATTAAAAAACATGCAATTTTCTTACTGTCCAGATTTAAAAATCACAAAAAATATTAAAACACCTCTAGAAATTACAAAAAAATTAGATAGTGTGTGTGTTTTGTGTTGTCTGATTTTCTGACCAATTTTAGCCATTTTTAGACTTACAAACATATAAAAATTACAAAACCCCTAAAAATCCATAAAAATTTTAGTAATTAATTGAAAAATCAAAAAATAATAATTCTAGTGCCTAAATTTTCCTTGAATTTTCTACTTTACAGAAAAATTACCTTCAGACCTTGATAGGGCTATTTTGCATTTTAATTTGGCCCTCCAAGTCTGACTGGACAGCAGCACTATTTTCTTGCCTTCTTTGATTTTTATAAAAGTCCCTAAATATCAGAAAAAGAAAAATTAACCAAAAACATTAAAAAAATATAAAAAACGTAAAAATATTTTTGTTTGAATTTTTGGAATAATTTTGAGTAGTTAAATAATTGTGTGTAGTTGCTTATTTCCTTGTTTTCCTTATTATTCCAAAACCCCAAAAAAATATAAAAATATTAGAAATCCACCAAAAATATTTGTCTTTTCTTTTTCACTATTTTTGACTACTTCGTAGGCCGCAAGGCCATCACGTGCTCCTTGTGTTCGAACCTGATCGCTATACCAGGCTAATCTAATAGCGAGACCGCTACTTGAGTTTGTTTGATTTTACCTTATTTTGGTGGTCTAATTTTTCTCGATTGACACTGCTTGGTGACTTGGGTCACAACGACCCTTGATTACCTTTACCCGAGTCGTCAGGCCTGTGATCAATATTCACGGAAAAAATTTTCAAAAAAAATACAAAACTTGAAGAAAATAGGGCGGGGGGAGCTAAGTTAGCTCCCCCTAGGGGGCTGCCCCATTTTCCTCATATATATATATATAGGTAAATGGGGCTGCCCCCAGTGAGTAGCCAACTTGGCTACTCCCACCCCTATTTTTCCCGCATTTTTTATTTTTTTTGGAAAATAAAAACATGTATATTCATCATTATATCCCTCTCACATTATATTAAAATTTCATCAGAAACAGATACTCCTAAGCCCTCCATCCAGACGTCATTTTTTTAACGGTCACAGGATTTTTTAAATCGATCATGTTTGGAAAATGTGTATGCCCCCTAGGGGGAGATAACTTAAATCCCCCCGTCCCTTTTTGACATAATTTTTTATTTTTTTGAAATCTAAAATCGTGTAAATTCGTTATTAAATCCCTATATTATGTCATTCAAATTTCATGCAAAACAGAGACTCCTACGACCTTCATCCAAACGGGGTCGATTTAAAAAATCCTGTTACCGTTAAAAAATGACTGTCTGGATGGATGCCGTTGGAGTCTCTATTTCGTATGAAATTTTAATAGCATAATATAGGGATATAGTGATGAATATTCATAAAAGAATTTTTTAAAAAAAAATAAAAAAATGGTGAAAATGGGACGGGGGGAGCTAAGTTAGCTCCCTCTAAGGGGCAACCCTATTTATCCCATGTATATATATTATAGGGTTAAATGAGGCTGCCCCCTGGGAGTAGCCAACTTGGTTACTCCCACCCCTATTTTCCTCTCATTTTTTTATTTTTTTTGGAAAATAAAAATTTGTATATTCATCATTATATCCCTCTAACACTCTATTAAAATTTCGTCAGAAATAAAAACTCCTACGACCTCCATCTAAACAGGATTGATATAAAAAATCCTGCGACCGTTAAAAAAATGACGTCTGGATGGGGGGTCTAGGAGTCTCTGTTTCTGACGAAATTTTAACAGAAAGTTAGAGGAATATAATGATGAATATACAAATTTTTATTTTCAAAAAAAATAAAAAAATGAGGGAAAAATAAGGGTGGAGTAGCCAAGTTGGCTACTCCCAGGGGGTAGCCCCATTTTTCCCATATATATATATATAAAGGTAAATGGGGCTGCCCCCAAGGAGTAGCCAACATGGCTACTCCCACCCCTATTTTTCCCTTATTTTTTATTTTTTTGAAAAATAAAAATTTGTATATTCATCATTATATCCTCTCACATTCTATTAAAATTTCGCCAGAAACAGAGACTCCTACGGCCTTCATCCAAACATGGTCGATTTAAAAAATCTTGCGATCGTTAAAAAAAGACGTATGGATGGAGAGCTTAGTAGTCTCTATTTCTGACGAAATTTTAATAGAATGTGAGAGAATATAATGATGAATATACAAATTTTTATTTTCCAAAAAATAAAAAATAAGAGGAAAATAGGGGTGGGAGTAGCCAAGTTGGCTACTCCTTGGGCGCAGCCCCATTTACCTCAATATATATATATATATATATATATATATATGGGTTTGGGGAGCTTGCACCATGGTGTAGATAACTTGCATGCACCGGTTTTTACAACCGTTGGATTGAGATGCATCGGAGGGTTCCGGCTCGTTCCACCTTCCCAAGAATACCCTTTTCCCAAGAAACACAGACGGAAGAGATAGTACTCGCCCTCCATCCAGGCCTCCCTCCTTTCCCTGTTAGCCCCAACACCCATCCCTCTCCTCTCGCCGGCGCAGCGACCCGCGAGAAATTCTTCTCCTCTCGTCGGCGCTCTTGTGTATGCCACCGACCTCGCAGGCACTCCCTCCGTCCTCCCAAACCCCCGCGACACCTCCGCCTTCATCTCCTCCCATACCTTCGTCGCCCCTCTCCCATCATCCCGCACGCCGCTTCTACTTCACACCTCGCCTTTCGCAATACCCACCTACCTTGCAGCGACTGCAGCCATCTGCGCTAAGCGTGGAGATCGTGTGACCTGGACGTTCCCCCCTCTAGCTTCGCCGACCCGCATCATTCCCTATGGTGAGCAGTCCACCACTGACCCTCCTGCTCTCGCGACTACTGCCAACATAGGTTGAAAGTTCAGTGCTGCCTCTCTGCCTTTCACGCCCTTCCACCTCTCTTCCGTTGCCACCATCGTAGGTGGTCGACCGCCGCCAACCAACCTAAAGAAACCCTCCACAAGTGGCTGGGCACCATTTTAGTCTCATGGAAATTTGATTTTTGTACATAGTCATATTCCATTGTATAGAACTAAACTCCAGTATCGAAAATATTATCTTCTTGTGTAGTGATTTCATTGAAAGCATGAATCATCTCTTATTAGTGACGGGTTTTGGATTCTTTGGGTTCGTCTCTTCTATGTTCTTTAAGATGTGGCATGATCGATCTGAATCAATAAAATCATCTAATTTGGTATACACGTAGTACAATTTCCATCTTCTAATATAATCCAATCGATCTCTTTCTTCTTGGACCAATTCAGAGTATAGTGATGATAAAATGGTGTATCTCTTTCCTTGAATAAGCCTATGTCTAAATCTTTAATAAACACAATACATCCAATCTGATGCATATTATAACATCATCGATTCTAATAAACATAGTATGGGGTGTCCTATCTGGTATATTAATTGGAGATAAGATTGTAATTCACACTGGCCATGCGAATCTGGTAGTTAAATGATGTATATTATCCTTGTTGTAGAAAGGAGTACCTGCTTGATATCTACAATATACATTTACGATCTTGATTTGCACCATCAAAATGTATATTTTTATTATTCAGGGATAAATTTTTGTTTGAAATTTAGTAAACAATTAACATATTATTGATTTATATGTTAGAATAGAATGAATGTTCTTAGTCTTTCTAGCATAGCATTCATCATAAAGAGCTCCAGGAGTAGTGATTTAGGTAGACCATTGTACTAACAATATTCTTTTTGTGATTTATGATGCAATGAGCTTCCTATGGATAAATTGCGATTCAAAGGAAGGCAATGGTGGTGGTATTGTAGACGAGGAACATATACTATCCATAATGTAGTACAACCCTTGCAATTATCAGCACGCACTAATATCTACAAAGAATTGCCATATCAGAGAGTTATGATCTGATCTCAGATAATAAATTTCTAGAAAAGAAATATTCAAAATATAGCTTCTTGCCTCGGTATAGATTCATGTGTAATACCTTAAGCCTGTTTGGTTGCAGGGTTGGGCAGGGTTGGGTTGGGATGGGTTGGGATGGGTGAATAGTAATATGTGAGGAGGAAGTACCCTTGTGAATAGTAACCAGGGTTGGGCCCAACCCTGCCCAACCCTGCAACCAAACAGCCCTAAGAGCAAAGGAGATTCATACATATAATATAAGATCATGCCATTATACAACTTGAACTATTGTGATGCCACAATCAACACATACATCTATAACAATAAAATAAGCAAAAAAAACCACTTAAGTGGTTCAACCAACCCTCTCTTCTCTAGTCTAGTCTATGTGGTGACTCCAATTGACTTCATCGTCATGCATGGAATGTTCCCTATCTCCGATGCCGCCACGCCACCCCCTATTGCATCTTCCAGAGCCATGGATCTTATCTGCAGGCAACATAGAGGTTGCATCCTAAAAATAATAACAAGAAACATAATTATCGTGAAAATGATGCATTTCATGTATTATGATAAGGAATTTTTAAACTGATATGCTCTCAGATGGGACTCACAGAATCAGAAATCCAGTAAAACAGTTTGTAACCCATTTGCAGACATGAAAGCTGAAAAACACTTCTGGAAGAAGGCAATCTTTTGTATTTAGATTCCAACTGGTATGAAATAGACAAAATCAAAATGGTATTACAATGATTAGTAAACCGATAGACATCAATTATTTGTTATGTTTTCTAGTAATTTTTTAGATTATATACACATGCAAAGGATGTAAATCTTTTAGTAAACTAATAGACATCAATTATTTATTATGATTTCTGATATTTTTTTAGACTATGCATAAGCAAAGCACATCTAACATCGTATCTACAAATTACAATCAATGGTGATTTTAAATCTATCATATCAAAAAGCCTTCAGCTACCAAGTATTGCACATAGTCATAGACCACCACATTGTGTATCTTTCAGTGGAAACTGATTCAACAAGATTTGCACATGAAAGTAGTGAAATTAAAAATGGACACATTTTATCAAATTATTAATTATTCAAAGAACGATGTTGGCAACTTCAATAAATCGGAATCAGCTTAATCCACATCTTCAATCACATTGACAATCAAACTTGACTGACAGCTTTCGAAGTAACTGGCATCCGGATTATAAACAGATAAAACCAACATCTTATAAACAAAGAAACAATAGTGAGTTCAATAGGGGCTATAGTTCCATAATAGTCGAAGACCAATATATTATCTACTATTATTACCATATATTTATTATCCAATGACATTAAAATGATTCTAAAAATAATACCTACAAGTAATGAAAGTAAAAAAATCGTTTATTGTAATTAGATGCAGAGACGTGAAAATCCAATACTATTGAACTGCCAGGAGTTAGACATCATACACGCCATACAACAACCCATAAAAGTGCAATCGGACAAACCTGACGATGCCAAAGAGGAATGGCAGACATGCATCCGGAAGTGGCGCATGGGAGTAGTAGGAGAGGGGAGGTGCAGGTCACTTCGGAGGCACAAGGCAGAGGTGGGGCGTGAGAGGCTAGCACATAGGCGATGCATATGGGGAAGAGACGTGAGGTAGAAGCGATGTGCATGATGATGGGAGAGGGGCGACGAAGGTATGGGCGGAGATGGAGGCGGAGGTGTCGCGGGGGTTTGGGAGGACGGAGGGAGTGCCTGCGAGGTCGGTGGCATACACAAGAGCGCCGACGAGAGGGGAAGAATTTCTCGCGGGTCGCTGTGCCAGCGAGAGGAGAGGGATGGGTGTTGGGGCTAACAGGGAAAGGAGGGAGTCCTGGACGGAGGGCGAGTACTATCTCTTCCGTCTGTGTTTCTTGGGAAATGGGTATCCTTGAGAAGGTGGAACGAGCTGGAACCCTCCGGTGCATCTCAATCCACGGTTGTAAAAACCGGTGCATACAACTTATCTACACCATGGTGCAAGCTCCCCAAACCCTATATATATATATATATATATATATATATATATATGAGTGATCCTATGAGAGAAAAGTTGTGAGAGTATGAGAGGGGTGATTCTGGACCACATGATTCATCTGGGAGAGAGAAGACCATTAGAGAGAAAACAGAATCATGTGGTTCAGGATCATTCCTCTCATTCTCTTACAACTTTTTACTCTCATAGGATCACATCTATATATATATATATGCATGTGTGTGTGTGTGTGTGTGTGTAATGAGCACTGTGCCCATTAACGTTTCAATGAGCACCCATTCTGGACCATACACGTGTATTAGTAACAATTATATTTCTATTATAGGCTACCACATATTTAAAAAAATCCTATATTTCCCTATTATACAACGCCCTTAAAAATTGGAAGACGGTTGTGGAAAGAAACGATTCAAATAAATGATTCCACGCGGATGATTAAGGATCCAAATGCTATGATTGTAATAAATTTAATTATGTCAACTAGATGCTTATTGTAAGATCAGTAATACCAAGACAATGATCAGTAATTTACATCCAAATAGTTATGTTGTATAGAATTTAGTAATATGTATAAATTGGTCAAGTAAATGTGTATTGTGAGATCAGTAATAATATAACAAATGGTTAGTAATACCATTGTCGATGTAATGTGCATTGCATTAACAAATAGTGTTACTTTCTTACTTGAGCAATGCCCATGACTTACTGACCATTACTTTGTTATTACTGATCTCATAGTAGGTATTACTTGAGGATCATACACATATTACTGAACATGTAATATAAGACATGGATATATACATTACTGAACACAAACAATAATTTACTTGATAAATGTATATATATTACTTGAGTATAATCTCTAAATTACTGAATTCTGTTCAAAGTAACAAAATATATGGAAATTACTGACCATTTGTTATGATTTTACTGACTTCACAACGAGCACTTACGTATCCATTGTGTATATATTACTGAAAATCTGCACCATGTAATAAAATGAATGTATTACTGACCGTTGTTTGGATATTACTGACATCACAACAAGCACTTACTTGTCCATTGTGTATATATTACTGAATTCTGCACCATGTAATATAATGAATGTAAATTACTGACTGTTGTTTTAGATATTACTGATCTCGCAACAGCCATTTACTTGACTATATATATATATATATATATATTTTGAATGGGCATTTGGATCTCGATTTTCTGTAAGAAATCATCGATTCGAATGTTTTCTTTCCAAAACGATCTTCGTATTTTTTTAGGACGCGATATAATTGGAATACCACTTATTGTTAAATCGCTTTGCATATTAATCTCCTTCCAAAACAACGTCCTTCGAAATAGGTAACGACTCAATTGGTAATACACGTGTGTGGCCAACAAATGGTTCGCGCTGAAACGCTAATGAGCCTGGTGCATTGGATAAAAATCCTATATATATATATTTATATAGGATTTTTATCCAATGCGCACAGGGCGCATTAGCGTTTCAATGAGCACCATTTATTGGTCATACACGTGTATTCCCATTTGAGTGGTTACCTATTTCGAAGGATGTTTTTGGAACGAGATTAATATGCAAAGCGATTTAACAATAAGTGTTATTCCAATTATATCTCGTCCTATAAAATAGGAAGATCGTTTTGGAAAGAAAACAATCGAATAGATGATTTCCTTACAGAAAATCGAGATCCAAATGCTCATGTCAGTAATATATATATATATATAATAGTCAAGTAAATGGTTGTTGCGAGATCAGTAACATCCAAAACAACGGTCAGTAATTTAAATTCATTGTATTACATGTTGCAGAATTCCAGTAATATATACACAAATGGACAAGTAAGTGCTTGTTGTGATGTCAGTAAAACTATAACCAATGGTCAGTATTTCTATATGTATTACTACTTTGAATAGAAGTCAGTAATTTCGACACAATACTCACGTAAATGGTTGTTGTGAGATCAGTAATATCCAAACAACGGGCAATAATTTACATAACCAATGGTCAGTAATAGCTACTATGAGATCAGTAATAACAAAGTTATGGTCAGTAAGTCATGGGCATTGCTCAAGTAAGTCATGGGCATATCCAAATGGTCAGTAATACCTACTATGAGATCAGTAATAACAAAGTTATGGTCAGTAAGTCATGGGCATTGCTCAAGTAAGTGCTTGTTGTGATGTTAGTAAAACGATAACCAATGGTCAGTAATAGCTACTATGAGATCAGTAATAACAAAGTTATGGGTCAGTAAGTCATGGGCATTGCTCAAGTAAGAAAGTAACTATTTGTCAATGCAATGCACATTACATAGACACTGGTATTACTAACCATTTGTAATGTTATTACTGATCGCACAACACACATTTACCTGACCATTTTATACATATTACTAGATTCTGTACAATGCAACTATTTCGATGTAAATTACTGATCATTTTTTTGATATTACTGATCTCACAATACGTATTTACTTGAACGAATTATATTTATTACTATCATAGTGTTTGGATCCTTAATCCATCCGCGTGGAATCATTTATTTGAATTGTTTCTTTCTAAAACCGTCTTCCAATTTTTAAGGACGTTGTATAATAGGAAATATAGGATTTTTTTAAACTCGTCGTAGCCTATAATTAGAAATATAGTTATTGTTAATACACGTGTAAGGCCTAAAATGAGTGCTTATTGAAACGCTAATGAGCCATGTGCGCAGTGGATAAGCCCTCTCTCTATATATATATATATATATATATATATATATATATAGGATAGGATATCTTTCAAATGGGACATGGTCCTTCCATCCTTAAGGAAGGCCAATTATATTGTCCGTTGGATCTTTACAATCTTTCCATCCACGGTTAGAAAACCACCTTATAAATTCAAAACCACTTATCTTATGAGTGTCCACACCATCTACAAAAGGAATTAGTTTTTTATAGGCAACAGATCTCCGGATATTATGCACAATATAATTTCCGGAATTAACCTATTAAGAGTCCATCATCAATATTTCATTAGTGATGACATACATAATATTAATGTATATCATATACCTACATTTGTATCTTTAAATATTTTATTTATTATTAATGTATAGATACATAATATCATATTTCATTCCTGGTGATGATACATAATATTAATGTATAGCATCATATCAATATTTTAAAAAACAGCAGTTGCTTAGTAGAAGGATATTTTTTTGTATTTCATAATACTAATGTATAGCGTCTACTACTACAATTGCATCTTAAAGTATTATTTTATATAATACATACGTCTAATTGTATACCAAATCCACCCATTTCAAGTATTTTTTCTACCCTCTCTTACCTAAATTATCTTTTTGACAAAATCTCATCATTAGACATCCATAAATTTAGGAACTAATAGTTAAATCCCTTCCTTAAAAATAGCAACAGTTGGGTACGGAAATATTTTATTTTGTAACAATATCTTCCTAACATCTCATAATCATGTCTCGCTTTTGTATTTTAAAATTTATTTTTGTAGAATACGTATCTTATTTTGTATGCCAATCCCACGTTCTTATACTCATTGTGTCATTTTTTATTTGCGAAATGTCCTTATTAGACCTCCCATAAATTTAGGAACCGATGGTTATTGCAAATCCGATTTTGTATAATAGGGTGGTTTAAATCACATCCGTTGAAAGTGGATCTAATGGTCAGATTGTTTGGCCTTCCTTAGAAATGGAAGGACCATGTCTCATTTGAAAGCCCCCCGATATATATATATATATATATATATTATATATATATATATATAGACACACACACACGAGGTTAATGCATATTGGACAATGTTTATATTTCATACCTTATAGATACGTTGATTAAGATACAGATTAAAATTGCCCAAGATATCGAAATAGGGATGCAAATAGTAGGATACGTCCATCAATATACCTTGATTGATTAAAATTAATAACTATTGAATTAAAGGTAGGAAATATTTTCTACTGACTGAAGCTAAAATTGGGCGTAGTCCAAATTTGACGGAATCTCCGGAAAATATAGAAGGGATAATTAATCACATTGATAATTCCCATTACAAAATGTTAGACTTCTAGCATTTGAATGCGAATGTAATCTATGCTTTCTAAATCTCTCTGCGACTTTTACGTTGAATTCTTCTGATTGCGTAGCAATCATGGAATTTAATTAATCACATTGATAATTCCCATTACAAAAGATAACATGTCAATGACATTAAGGTAAGAATGAAAACGTATCAGATATCCTATTTATATATCCATATTTGCTTCATCTCTATCAAATACGGATACAGATAGAATTCGGACATGCATTAAAGAAATCATATCCTTAAAAATATGGATACGAATCCGAATCGGATATTTATCGAATCCGAATATGGATAAGCGAACTCGAATACGGGTCAAATAAAAAACTAATGCAAATATGAATCGAAGAAAGAAATAACTCCAAATATGGATCCAATAAACATGGGGTCCGAATATGGATCGAATAAAGATTACATATGAATATGAATTGAATTTTTATCAAAGTTCATAATGATTTTAAAAAATGACAATGAAAATTAAGTTGCATCATGACAAAAGGGAATATCAAGGAGCACTACAAGAAAAAATGAGTTGTGGTCACGGAATGTGGCTACAAAAACTTGTGGCCACGATAATTCCGTGGCCACTAGTTTCTCGTAGCTACAATTCCGTGGCCAAAGTCTTTATACAAGAGTTGTGGCCACGACAAGTTTTGTGATCACTTGTAGTGGCCACGACATATTCGTGGTTAGAGAACTCTCGCGATGAGACTTGTACTTACGGCTACTTGTCACGACGTATTGTGGACAGAGCCCAATTCTGTGGCCACAAGCCCTACATCCATGGACATAATTATGTAGCCACAACTTATTTTCCTTATATTGATTAATGCCCTTTAGAGAATTTACACTATTGCATACCCTTTTATATATGAAAAAAATCAAATGTGGCTATTTTTATATCCATATTCTTTTCGTCTTAATCAAATATGCATACATACATGGATATAATTCGGACATAGATTTAGAAAACTAAGTTCTTAAATTTTCTAATAGGAGTTTGGATCAGATATTGATCGGATACAAGTCTGGATCGTATGAAGAACAAATATAAACATCGATTGAATAAGATCTGATACAATATAAAAATATTTAACCCATAAGAAACTTAATCACAGATTGGTTGCGATTCTTAAGAGCATGCAACCTACATAAGACCTAAAATTCAATAAAACATACGAAGTTGTCGAGACAAAGGTACAATGGTCACGGTATTCAAATATCCGAATCTGAATTCGTATCATTTAGCTAATACATACCCATGTTCGAATTTTTTTACAACAATTATCCATATTCGACTAATAATACGTGTACTCATGTTTGGAGATTTTTCCAACATGGTAAGTCGATTTTTGGAGGTTTTACCCATATATATATATATATATATATATATATATATATATATATATATATATATATATATATGAGGTAAATGGGGCTGCCCCCAGGGAGTAGCCAACTTGGCTACTCCCACCCCTATTTTTCCCTCATGTTTTCATTTTTTTGGAAAATAAAAATTTGTATATTCATCATTATATCCCTCTCACATTCTATTAAAATTTCGTCAGAAAACAAAGACTCCTACGGCCTCCATCCAAACATGGTCGATTTAAAAAATCCTGCGACCGTTAAAAAAATGACGTGTGGATGGAGGACTTAGGAGTCTCTGTTTTCTGACGAAATTTTAATAGAATGTGAGAGGGATATAATGATGAATATACAAATTTTTATTTTCCAAAAAAATAAAAAAATGAGGGGAAAATAGGGGTGGGAGTAGCCAAGTTGGCTAACTCCCTGGGGGCAGCCCCATTTTACCCGATATATATATATATATAGGGTAAAATGTGGCTGCCCCCAGGGAGTAGTGATGAATACCCATTCATCACTCTTTATTATTATATTTTAGCTACAAAAACCTTTGCAAAATACATGTAGATATATGTAAATACAAATAATTACCAAAAGCATGCATTGTGTAAAAATTTTTAATTAGCATGTTTTTGTGCGAAAATAAAAGAATAAAGATCAAAAAGAAAAAGAGGGAAATATTTAGAATAAATATTGAGCAACCTAACCCAAGGGAGGGCTCAGCATGGGCCTGACCGCATAAAAGCCACAGTAGAGAGAGATAGGAGCTCATGTGTAGATATCTATGTAAATAAATAAAATTATATTTTCCTCAACCAAAAATATTCTTGTACATATTTAGTATGTATTTAGAAACTCTTAAAAACAAAATAAAAATTTAAAAATCAAAAATGCAAAAATATCCCTCCACCATGTGCATAGACCATAATCCTTTATTTATTTAACCCTATAAATAAATGTATTTATTTTCAAAACTCTTTGTGAACATTCTATGGTATATTTTGTAAATAAAATAAATAAAAAGAAACACAACAAAAATCAAATAAAAATAACAAAAATTAAAATTACAAAAACATTATTGTACATATGCCATGTACATAGTTGTATATATCTATTTATTTCACCTATGTGTATAAATAATAAAAATAAAATAAAAATATCCTTTTATTCCTCATTTTATTCTATAATTAAATAAAATATAAAATAGGAATAAAATTGTACAAAAATAATAATTAAAAATTAAAAATCAAAAACCCTATATTGTACATATACCTATGTATAGCTATATATTGTAAATACCTTATTTTTTATTTGAAAAATTAATTAAAAATCACCAAAAAATAAAGAAAAATAAAATAAATATTTTTTATGTTTTAAGTTTTTAGAAATTCGGTCATTTTCTGGCCTCAAATAAAGAAATAAAAATGCAATAATTGGCGGCTCCTGATTGGTCCACGGGGGTTTGTTGACCCCGGTCAACTTCCTCCGCGGACCTTCCTCTTTCGCGGATCAGCAACCGACCCGATTGCTCGAAATTCCACACGCTCGATCCGACCGCCATCACCTCTAACCCCGGGCTCCGATTGCACGCTCGATCCGACCGCCATCACCTCTAACCCCGGGCTCCGATTGCACGCGTGAACATCCAGGATCCTCGCCCGGGGTGGGTTTGGAGGATCCGAGCTCCGTGCCACCCGCCCGACCTCCTTCTTCTCGGATCTTCCACACTATTTAGTGTCGTCACCGGCGACCTATTCACGCGATCTCTGGACTCCTGCTCGCCGCCAAGGAACTCCTCCAGACCACCCGAGTGACAGGCGAGTATTTTGGAGTGGAAGCGAGGCCCGAGTTGCACGGAATCCATTGATCCGGTGGTAGTCGCCGCCGTGCGCCGCCGCGAGCACGCTGAGCCTCGGGGAACTCGACGGCCCCTTGAGGCAACGACCGGGAGCCTCATCGGCTCCAGCCCAGTCGACAGCAGCCATCAGGTAGCTTCTTTAGCCAGTAGAATAGCGTAGCTTTAGATTCTTCGATTTCCGGTTGTTTAGCTCCGCCGCCTCCGCCAGCCGTCTCCGTCCAAGCACTTGACCATCCGACACCACCACCACCTTCGCCTGACTCCTACCCACCTTCTCCGCCCCTTCATTCCCCCTGACTCGCCCCGGAGCAGGGTATCAGCTCTCCTCCATCCGCCGCTCGCCGGAGGGCCGTCGCATCGCACCACCAGTCACTTTCCGCCCGCTCTGACGGGTCGAGGCAGTTTGCCCTCGACCCTCTTTCTTCCTGTGCAGGTGTCCAGGCCTATCGACCTCATCTGGAGGTCGGAACTTCAGAGCACAGCCGCTCCAGGTCATCCACGTCGCCGGAGCTCTCTGGAGCTCTTCGCCTCCATCGGAGCAGAGCATCTGGTGCGGGACTTCACGGCGAAGCTCCCCCAGCCCCTCAGAAGCAGCAGACGAAGACCATCGTGCGCACGGAGGGCCGGCGAAAGTCGCCGGCGACCAGTTCTTGCAGCATCCTCGTCCGCCGTCAGATCGACCTTGGTGCTCCAGATTAGATCGTGTCCGTCCATCCTCGGAGCAGCATCCACCGCCAGATCTTACGAGAATCGATCTTCACCGTTGAGCCGCGAGGTTAAGCCACAACGCCTCTCAGCCATCCGATCGAGCACGTGGCTGCACCTCGCCCATCCGATCCGAGCCAGGAGTCCTTCGCAGCCCCACAACGCACCAGAGCCGTTGGATCTGCCACGTGGGAGCATTACAGCCATCGGATCGATTCGAGGGTCCCCTTTGGTGTGCGTCGCGTCAACTCAGTCGTTCGATCTGCCACGCGTCGCGCATCTGTCCCTCGACATTAATAAAAGGGTAAATTACCTTAGGCCCCCTCTTAGTTTCTGTTTTACGTGTCAGTCCTGTAAATATTTTAGGAGTTTTATTTACGTAGGGTAAATTGCACATTGGACCTCGCGCTTGTTTATATTTGCATTTATGCCCCTGTTTGTGTGAGCCACGTGCATCGTCACGTGTATATTTGGTGTATTTGCGCCTTTAGCCCTGTAGTTCTGGATGTTCTTTAATGAATGAAAACTTTTTGATAATTGCATTTATGCCCCTGTGAGTGTTGTATTTGCGCATGTGCGCCTTTTGAGCGGGTTATTTGCAACATAGCCCCTGGACTTTTTGGTACGAGTTACCAAAAGGTCCTCGGACTTGTTTTTCTTACATATAGGTCCCTGAGTGCCCCAGACACGCGCCTCGCGTGTGATTTCTTGGGTATTTTGCACCAGGACCCCCAGAACTTTGGGTATTTGCACTTTGGTCCCTGTGCACAGTGCCCCCTTGTTATTTTCGAATAAAATATCAAATCACCTCCAAATTCGATGAAAATTTGACACATGGCTCCTGCCATGTTGTAGGATTTTTGAGAATTTTGGAGGACATTTTTGAGTTTATTTGTTATTTTTAAAAATTCAAAAACCATCATTTTAGCTACTGTCTAGATTTAAAAATTACAAAAAAATATAAAAACACCCCCAAAAATTCCATAAAAATTAGGTGTTGTTTCTGTTGTGTTGCTTGATTTTCTAGCCAATTTTGGCTATTTTTCATTGCTTAAAAACCCTAAAAATTCAAAAACACCTAAAAACTCATAAAAATCATATTAAATAATCTAAAAACCCAAAAACAATAATTTTGGTGCTAGAATTTTCCTTATTTTCTCTAGTATACAGGAAAATTACGTCCAGGACCTCTTGAGATCCTTAGATATTTTATCTTTGGGTTTTGGGCCTGGCTGGACAGTACCTTGTCTTTTCAGCACTGTTTCTAAAAATATTTTATCTTTATTTTATTTCATTTCGACTACTTCGTAGGCTTTTTAGCCAACCCGTGCTCCTTGTGTTCGACCCTGGGTGCTATGCCAGGTTAATCTCCTAGCAGGACCGCTTTTGTGCTTGTTTTGATTTTACATATTTTTCGAGTGGTTCATCATTTTTCTTGATCGACTGAGTCTGAGTGATTGAGGTCGCAACGACCTATATTTCTGTACCTTTACCTTAGTCATTCGGACGGTCGTCAGTAGCCAACTTGGCTACTCCCACCCCTATTTTTCCTTCATTTTTTTATTTTTTTGGAAAATAAAAATTTGTATATTCATCATTATATCCCTCTCACATTCTATTAAAATTTCGTCAGAAACAGAGACTCCTAAGCCCTCCATCCAAACGTCATTTTTTTAACGGTCGCAGGATTTTTTAAATCGACCATGTTTGGATGGAGGCCGTAGGAGTCTCTGTTTCTGACGAAATTTTAATAGAATGTGAGAGGGATATAATGATGAATATATAATTTTTTATTTTCCAAAAAAATAAAAAATGAAGGAAAAATAGGGGTGGGAGTAGCCAAGTTGGCTACTCCCAGGGGGCAGCCCCCTTTACCTCATATATATATATATATATATATACCTTTACCTCATATATATATATATATATATATATTTTCAAATGAGACATGGTCCTTCCATTTCTAAGGAAGGCCAAACAATCTGACCATTAGATCCACTTTCAACGGATGTGATTTAAACCACCCTATTATACAAAATCGGATTTGCAATAACCATCGGTTCCTAAATTTATGGGAGGTCTAATAAGGACATTTCGCAAATAAAAATATGACACAATGAGTTAAGAACGTGGGATTGGGATACAAAATAAGATACGTATTCTACAAAAATAAATTTTAAAATACAAAAGCGAGACATGATTATGAGATGTTAGGAAGATTTGTACAAAATAAAATATTTCCGTACCCAACTGTTGCTATTTTTAAGGAAGGGATTTAACTATTAGTTCCTAAATTTATGGGATGTCTAATGATGAGATTTTGTCAAAAAGATAATTTAGGTAAGAGAGGGTAGAAAAAATACTTGAAATGGGTGGATTTGGTATACAATTAGACGTATGTATTATATAAAATAATACTTTAAGATGCAATTGTAGTAGTAGACGCTATACATTAGTATTATGAAATACAAAAAAATATCCTTCTACTAAGCAACTGCTGTTTTTAAAATATTGATATGATGCTATACATTAATATTATGTATCATCACCAGGAATGAAATATTGATATTATGTATCTATACATTAATATTAAAATATTTAAAGATACAAATGTAGGTAGATGATATACATTAATATTATGTATCGTCATCACTAATGAAATATTGATGATGGACTCGTAATAGTTAATTCCGGAAATTATATTGTGCATAATATCCGGAGATCTGTTGCCTATAAAAAACTAATTCCATTTGTAGATGGTGTGACACTCATAAGATAAGTGGTTTTGAATTTATAAGGTGGTTTTCTTTTCAACCGTGGATGGAAAGATTGTAAAGATCCAACGGACAATATAATTGGCCTTCCTTAAGGATGGAAGGACCATGTCCCATTTGAAAGATATCCTATATATATATATATATATAGGGAAAAGGGAGCCTACACCCATGTGTAGGTAACTTTCCTACACCCACATCTATTTTTCCTCAAATTTTTTATTTTTTTGAATTAATTCCTTGGGGAATTTAGATCACAATATACCACCATGCTGTCATTCAAATTTCAACTTATTTCGAGACTTCTAACTTATCCATCATGATAGTCAAATTTTAACGGTCTCAGATTTGCTGAAATCGGCCGCTTCCGATGGAGCTGTTAGGAATATCGGTTTTACATGAAATTTGAAACACATATTTCATTTAATATTCTAAGTAAATCCCCTAAAGATCCCTTTCAAAAAAATCCAAAAAAATGAGGGAATAAGAGGTGGGTGTAGGAAAGTTACCTATACATGGGTGTAGGCTCCCCAATCCCATATATATATATATATATATATATATATATATCCGTAAAAATAGATGTGGATATGAAATAAATACATATCGTATACTAGAAATATTGTATAGATTATTTTAAATAAGTCGAGTTAGATGTCTTACACATGATAGAAATATGCTACTTAGAACTGGTGTATTATAAAATTAGATAATTAATAAAAAAATTACAGAGAGATTGATGGAAGACGGGCAACAAACTGCGTCGTCAATCTCTTTCAGATGGTAAATCTAATTCTTCGAAATACAACATCTATAGATCTGGGAACTATAACATTGGCATGCATAATTCTTTGGACCCTTTTGAGGAGCCCTACTGTTTCAGTTGCCAATATGCTACCTATGTTTATTTTATTAAAAAAAGTTATATCTAGTTCAGTAAAAAGGCAATTTTTTATATATACTCAAAAATAAGTTTACAACTATATATCAAAATGGATACATACAACTTACCCATTGATCATAGATCTATGTGGTTATGAAAGTGTCAGTTGTATCGTATCTATTTTATAAGACATACATATGTGAATGTTAATTATACGTAGAAAATGGATACTTTAATTCATCGAATACGGATATATCTTTATTCATTTGCATTTTTGTATTTTTATATTTTATGATTTACGATATAATCTTATTAATGAATTGTTTAAAATGTTTTTTTACTATGTATGCTTATTTAAGGAGTCAAAATCTTGTGATTATATTCAAATTTCATGCTTATATATATATATATATATATATATATATATAGAGAGAGAGAGAGAGGTAAATGGGGCTGCCCCCAGGGAGTAGCCAACTTGGCTACTCCCACCCCTTTTTTCCCCTAATTTTTTTATTTTTTTGGAAAATAAAAATTTGTATATTCATCATTATATCTCTCTCACATTCTATTAAAATTTCGTCAGAAACAGAGACTCCTACAGCCTCCATCCAAACATGGTTGATTTAAAAAATCTTACGACCGTTAAAAAAATGACGTCTGGATGGAGGACTTAGGAGTCTCTATTTCTGACGAAATTTTAATAGAATGTGAGAGGGATATAATGATAAAAATACAAATTTTTATTTTCCAAAAAAATAAAAAAATGAGGGGAAAATAGGGGTGCCCTGGGGGGCAGCCCCTTTTTACCCATATATATATATATATATATATATATTGAAGTTTTTATATAATTAAATACCAATGGAAATTTATCATTTTACATAAATACCATCAAAACTAAGTATTAACAAAAAAATAAACACCGTCCTTCATTTATACAAATACGCATTGTTGCATAACTTGACGAATCTAGGTTTTCTGATAAGAAAGATTGATTTTTTTCAGCTGTACTCTTGTTTTAATCCTCATTTTTTGACATCCTCTTTCACTCTTTTTTTTTTGAAAGTTTCCGTTTAAATAATCAACAAATTAAATATCGGCAAATAAAATTATAAATAATGACATAACATAGTGGGTAAATTATGCTTCAATAATCTAACCCTCAAATAAAAATTTCTGGCTTCAAAATCAGTGCAAATAAAGGTAATACCATAGAAAAACATAGGTTGCATTATGAGTAACTTGTTTACACTTCTTCCGCAAACACGGTAAGATCATGTTCGTTTGGAGAATAAGCATTGGAATAAGGGATCGATTCGTCGTCCGATATGGTTTCCAATAGTACAGCTATTCTCATGCACATCCTATTATTCCATCTTATTTCATCCTTATTCCTATCTTTATTTTACCTTACCTACTTTTAATCTACCTTATTCTCTTTATTTCTATCTTTTCAGCTGAACAAAGAGCATATCATTATTCTTATTCTCTATCATACCCGAACCAAACACTCCCTACGAGTGAAAAAACAAACAAGAAATTTCTGAGTAAAAAAACAAACAAGAAATTTCTACCCCGAAGGAATAAAGCACATTAATGTTTTATTGTAACTCCTTACTATATCTCGTAAAAAAACTTGGAATAAAATACTAAAAACAGAGAAGCCAATTTGCCTTCGCATTCCCCTTTTTAAAAGAAAAAGAAATAAACTACGTCCAAAAAAGGTCATTTTCATATTCTTGGGTAGGAAGGGAAGGCGTCAATTCATCATCTGAAGCTTATCTTAGACACATTAAAAATTCCAAATATGCTTTGCCAATTATTGAAACAAAGTTGCCATAACATAAATAAAATAAAATAAAATTCTCGCTTTGGCTCTTCGTCTGAAGGAAATTCCTGGAGGATTTGTGATTCCCATGAATCACGAGTGTCAGAGCTCGACCTTCCTTTTATGATTATAAGAACAAGAACAGCAAGCGAAAGAAAAAGAAATCTACAGATTCTCTGTGATTCGTAACAAGCAATTTATTCATCAATTACAAAACGCTGTGTTTTCTCCTCCTTATACATATGAATCGAATGAAACAATACAAATCTGCCTTCCATTTGGACAGCTAATGTTATCCATCTCCTCACTTCGGGCAAATTTCTGAAATAAATAGAATATCCAACAAAAATATCGAAATAAAGTAAAGAACAGGAAGAACAGACGGGGAGAAAGAGGGAGAGCTCTTTCACTTCACGCGAAGATCTGTTCTTGCTCGAGGTAGAGCTGATCTCCCCAGGAAGAGAGCTTGTTCGCACCACCGAACTGTGCATATGGATTCCTGGGCTTCACATCCGCCACAAGCGATTGCACCCACGAGACGTCGGGCTCCTCTGCAATGGAAGCAGGAGCAAGAACAGAGCCTCCATTACCACCCATCTGCGACCCATTGCTCCTGAACCCAAAAGATGCGGACTTTCTAAGCTTGCTGAGCTCCTCGCCTCTGATGGCCCATCCAGCTTCCCATCCGGCGAACTCCAGTTATGCATTGGTCGAGAATTGTGGTTCACGTAGTTGGCAGTGCTGTGTACGGTAGCCGCTACCATGGAGCTGCGAGCTGCAGCCCTCGGTCTATGAAGCTCTGCTGCGCTTGGCGAATGCCGAAGCCCGGGAATTGAGCAGAGCAGAGGTCAGCAGCTGTTGCTGTTGCTGTTGCTGCGAGGTTGTGGTGCTTCGGAGGCTTCAGAGGTGAAAGCAGAGCGGAGTAATCATCGGAGAGGAGCTCCAGTTCGAGGTCGGACTTCAGGCGGGAGTTCTGGTTGAGCCAAGCCATCGCTGCGAGAGTGGACGGAGTCGAAGACGGAGACATCGGCTGTTGCAGCTGCTGCTGTTGGCTCAGGAGTATCGCCGCAGCAGCACCGAGATCCAACGGTGGCAATTGACGGGGAGGAGCTAGGGGAGGTGGACATGGAAACAGGGGAGCAGCCGCCGGAAGGTTGGCGGATCTCGTCGGGCTGTGGGCGAAGAAGCAGACGCGGCGGTTGCAGCCGACCTCGTCCTTGCAGAGGCGGGTGCGGTACTGCTGTGGGTGGGAGCCACGACTCGAAGACGCCGTGCGCGTACTCGCAGGCGTCGCCGTTGCGGCACGAGCCCTTGCGGAAGTCCGGGGCAGGGGACGCAGCCTGTACTGGAACTTGCGGGGGTCACGGCGGCGGGCGTTCTTCCCCGGGGTGCACGAAGGGGCACTCCGTCCAGTCGTGTGTGTACGCCCTCGAGCACGGCCTCACCTTGAAGCTGTACATCCGGAACTCGTCCGTCCCATACACACCGCTCTTTATGTCCGGCAGCGTCGCGTCCACCGGGTACTCCTTCCTCGCCGCCTTCGGCTCCTCCGCTGCTTCCTTCTCCTCCACTTCCGCCGCCGGCAACGACCCACCTCGCAGAACGGTCTCCAGCGAGGCCCTGACCTTCCGGGAGGCGTGATGCTTCGCGATGACGTCCACCGGCTTCTTCCCTCCGGCGTCGACCTTGTGGATGTCGGCGAAGGCGTTCACGAGTTGGGTTACAACTGAAACCGATGAGGCGGAGCCACCTGCGGCGGCGCAGTGGAGAGCGGTGGCGGAGTCAGACCCACATGTCTGGTTGATGTCGACAAGGCCGGTGGAGAGGATGTAATCCACCACGGAGGTGCTGCCGTAGAGGGCGCCGACCATCAGAGGGGTCCTCTCCATGTAACCCATAACGTGGCCTTTGGCGCCGGACCACCAGCGGCCGTACCAGCGGGAGGCGCCGTTTATGGGTAGGCCATCTTCTTCCACGGCCCGGCGGAAGGCCGGGAGGTCGTCGCAGGCGGCGAGCTCGAGGAGGAGACCGGTCACATGTGGTGGACTGCGGTGCTGGGCGTCGACCATGGCTTTGGGTGGAGAGGGGAGGAGAGGGGAGATGCAGTGCCGTGTGGATTGGTGCTCGTGGGCTTTTGTAGGGGTGGGTGGGGAGGGGCAAGGACCGTAAATAACGGAATGACGAGGGGTGGAATACGAGAGGAAGGAAGGGGGAAGAACGATAGAAGCGACCGCCTTCGTCCGTGTGGGTTTGAAGAGTCAAAGATGAGATCCTAAATGAAATGCAAATGAAGGCTCAAATTAAGCGACATGCGAGATGCAACTGAAGTGGGGAGGTGAGGAGAATGGATATTGCCACGGCCTTGGGTGTGGTGTGGTTACCGGAAGAATTAAAGTTCGACGATGTTTCTTAAAACGATGGAGGTGAGCGAAAGGGAGGTGTCGAGAATCTTAAAAGACAAAGTCCGAGTGCTTGACCCCGCGTTTCTCTTCCCTCGTAATGGAAGGGTCTTGGATGTGTGGCGCGTGGATGGGAAAGGAGACGTTGGATGGTCCTCCGGTTTCGACGGCGCAGATTTGTCTGGGGAATGACGTGGCAGATGGGGACGGAATTGATGCGACGAGGTTGGAAGGAAACTAATTAAGTGGGATTTTTATTCTGTTTATTTGCTGTGCTCTTAATTAGGAATGAGATTTCTCCTAAGGCAAGTGATTAATGACTGAGGCCTAAAGGGAATAATGCATCAATTTTCCATCTGACGTGATTGTCAAGAGTATGATTATTCTCATCTATATTTCATTATTTTATTTTATTACATGCTTATTTCGATCTTTATTCTATCTTATCTACTTTTATTTTAACTTATTCTCTTTATTCATATTTTTCAAGCTGAATAGAGAATAGATCATTATTCTCTTTATTCTTTATCTTTATTCTTGTTTATTCTCGAACCGAACGCTACCTAAGAATATAGTGTGAATCTTTTTGCGACAATACATGAATATATTTTAAGATATGTAGTTTTTGTAATTGTGTGGCACCTGGAAAACCTATCTCCATGAATCAATACCCATAAAATTGCTCGGTTGTATTCAATGTATTACAATTTACAAAAGTCCTATTTCTGGTATTTTTAAAACTTTTGACATACATGGGGAACTTAATAATAAATCAAAATTCTCTTTCATGTTTCATATGTTTAATTTGAACCTCATCTAGACATATTGGCTAAAATATGTAGGGATTTTACACCGTGAACCCTGAAAAGTTTGTTAATTACTTTCTTGATTTTGTCATTTTCGTATTTATTTATCACCTAAACCCTATAAACTTGTTAACTCCTACACCAAAACCCATGTGGTTATCTCCCATCCGTGCAGTAAAAAAATGAAATCCATAAAAAATGAGCGCGGATCCTCTGCAGTACTACAAAGGTCGACTGTAAATGGGTGTGCGCCCGAGTTGCTCAACATGATCGAGCGGTTCACACAAAGTATGGGTATTTCTGAGCCCTTACCGTATGAACCGGTCGATCATGATCAAGAGGCTCAGAGCGCCCTCCCTTTTATCGCCGGCCCCTGCACTACCACAGAGGATCTGTGCTTCGTGAAAAATAGGTGCCACATAAACTTTTATCATGGTTTTTATTTACCATAGGTACCATTCTCCTTCTTCCTCCTCCTCTATTCACCATTGTCAATTGTTACCTCCCCGCCCCCTCTTCCCTCAGTGCCACCTCCTTCCCCTTTATGCCACTGCAACCTCCTTGTGGGGTCGTGTCATAGCCTCCACCTCCCTACTAGTTCCTCTCCACCTTTCTTCTCGCTCACCACCACATGCCCATTGTTGATGAGGTGGGGGAGCCCTACTCACCGCCCTCATCGCCTCGAAGCTCCCACACTCAATATCCTACTTATGGAACACATGCCACAACCATGTTGCATGCATCCCCCACAACAACACCTTCCCAAGCATCTCCTTGGCCTCACCACCCGATCCTCCTCGCACAACGCCTCCAACAATATCCTAAAGACCACAGCATCGCCATTGCAGCACTTCTCACAGATCTACTTGAGTATGGAGTAGACCAGGTGGATGGCATCATTGAGTCTCCATGCTGTGATGAGCCCTTTCATGGGATTCCGGTAGGTGTCGTGATCAAGCATAAGTAGAGGTCGCCCTTCCACGTGAAGAGATCGACATCGACGTCGAGGAGATCGATGTCACAGAATTTAGAGAGGAGGAGTTGATAATGGGGTGGTGGAGCCTGAAGTGGGGGCTTCAGGGGAGGTTGAGGAGGTGGACGACGTCAGGGATGGGGAGGGAGGAGAGGAGGCGGTGCAGGGATCAGGAGAGGTCATGGCAGTTGAGGCAAAGGAGGATGTGAGGAGGGAGGATGGATGGGGGGAGGGAGAGGGGTTGAGGAGGAGGCGGTGGAGGAGGGAGGGGATGATGAGATGGATGGGCCATGTTCTAACGCATGGAGACCCCTAGGATATGTTTGGCCCTCAGGTTACACAGGATGAGAACAAAACCTTTGAAGTACTGTAGAGGTATGCAGTAAAATCACGAACTGCTCGAGCAACTCGATCTTGAGCGAGCGGTTCACACGAATTTCCACGTTATGGGTCTGCAAAAACATCGAATCCGTGCGAAACGCTCGATCAAGATCAAGGGGCTCGAGTTATCCACCGGTTTTACAACAGTTTATGTAGTACTGTAGATGATTTGCTCGCTATGCAGGACATACACATGTTTACAAGGCAATACTCCGAGTTTCGGTCTATGTTTTCCTTAAAAAACACTCATTTCCACCATGGCGGGTCCTACAATCCTATATTATTCCTTCTCTTATGTGTCTTACCCGAAAACCAACACACACCCGCTCTCATTTAGTACATCAAATAAACAATTCTTCTTTCATTCATTCCAATAAAAAATAATGTAATATACTATCTTTTCATTTTAAAATCGTAAATTATTCAATTTGTAATCACTTTTCCAAACTTTAATACAATCACATCATAACAATCCCTCTCAACATTAAAATCAATTATCCAAACATCAAAACACACAGACGGGTTATTCACCAGATAACCCTTTTCTTGGAAGGTTTATCTTCGTCAAGATAATCGTGTATCCAAATGGCCCCATGGTGTTTCAATAGTCTATAATGATGTTGGATGCTAGATCGAGGACAGATGTCGCTCTGTCCTCGATGATGGTGCTAGGTTCTACTACTTCTCGAATGACAGAGGAGAACTGGAGAAGAATCTCTGATGGACATCGAGGTGGGAAGGACTAGTTGATCTGATGGATACTAGATGGGTCGTTTCCACCCCTTCTTCATCTCCATCAAGATGGCAGACTCAGGAGGAGTTACTTCAAGTTGTCATCCGATGATTGCTTGTGAGGTCGGCTAGAATGTTTCACAAAGGAGACTTGAAACCATAGAGTCGATGTCCTATCAATCTGTAGAAGATATAGAACTCGAGCTTTTGCTCTATTCTTTACTTGATAACGAAGAAGAGGGGGAGGTGAAACTCCGGGCAAGCATGGGGCATTTTGCATATGATGTGGTACAAGGTTGTGAGGGGTACTCATTGAGATCTGAGATGGGGTGATGGATTGATCACTGAAAATTAGATTTAAGATTTGAATTAAAAAGAAAATCCAGGCTAGGCGAAGGTGGGGCTAACGTAGGACGAGGAGGGAGGAGGAGGGGGGGCAGAGGAGGAAGAAGGGGAGAGAAGGAGAAATGGGAGAGGGACGAGCCACAACCACTAGATTTTTACCTTTGGTTAATTAACTCAGGATATTAACTCAAGAAGAGTTCAATTGATGATACGGGTGGTTGTGTTAAAAGGAGCAAATTTATCGGCTTTAGGTGATAATTACGAAGAATACATGTGTGGCAAAGTAATTTGCCACATTTTGGGGTTCAAGATGTAAAAATACCAAATATGTAATTCATCGGTAAGTAGAAGACCCTACTTTCTGGAATGCATAGGTGATATAGAACATTTATGGTGTCATCTAAGTTAAAACTTCTTAGCAAGCGAGATACATATAATGTATATAACTTTAGGATCGTCTAAATGAAAGTTGCATAAGCATGAGGTCTTAAACTAATTTGTCATATTTTATTGAATCAACTTCATTCAAAAAAATCATTTTATACAAATAACATAAAACATGCAATAATATTGGCATGAATTTTTCGTTGAAAAAAAATTATAAAGAGGTGTTACATGCATCCCTAAATATTTAGTAGGGCATCTTTGTTAGAGAACCAATGCGTAAGGATGAAAATAAATACAAATATATCCGAATATCCGCTTATTATATTTGAAATTATATATATATATATATATATATAAGGAAAAATGGGGCTGCCCCCTAGGGGTAGCCAACATGGCTTCTCCCACCTTATTTATCACAATTTTTTATTATTTTTGAAAAAATATCACCATGTATATTCATCTCTATATCCCTCCAATATGTCATTCGAATTTCGTCAGAAACATAGATTTCTACGGCCTCTATCTAGATGTCATTTTTTTAACGGTCGCAGGATTTTTTAAATCGACCATGTCTGGATGGAGGCCGTAGGAGTCTCTGTTTCTGACGAAATTCGAATGACATATAGAAGGGATATAGGGACGAATATACATGATGATATTTTTTCAAAAAAATAAAAAAATTGTGAAAAATGGGGTGGGGCAGCCCCATCAACCCTATATATATATATATAGGGATATTCATATTTCACTACAAGGGAAACAAGTTGTAGCTACATAACTATGGCCACAGATATGGAGTTTGTGGCCACAGAATTGGGCACTGGCCACGACATGTCATGGCTAGTAGCCGTAGCTACAAGTCTCGTCGCTAGAGTTCTCTAGCCACGAATATGTCGTGGCCACTACAAATGGTCACAGAACTTATCGTGTCCACAACTATTATATGAAGACTTTGCCATGGATTGTGGATACGAGAAACTAGTGGCCACGGAATTATCGTGGCCACAAGTTTCCGTAGCCACATTCCGTGACCACAACTCATTTTTCTTGTAGTGTTTGTTTATTAATCAATATATATTAATTAAATATAGATATTATTCGTAAAATTATTTTGATAAAGATGTGCATATGATAACAACAAAAAGATCTGGATTTGGATTTGAATATCCAAATGCAAAATATTATATATATTATTTAATATGTTTTTTATACAACTATCATTCTAAATTTATTTTCTCCCTATCCAAATTCATGCATCTCATCAACTTCTGATGATTACCATGCACTCAGGGACGAAGCCAAAAATTTTTACTTGGGGGGGCCAAATTATTAAGACTACACACATACATATACATATGTAGATACATTATATATGTATAAAGTTTATCTATGTTATTATTTATCATTTAAACTATTAAAATTTATTTACAAGGAATTTTTACAGGATGCCCCTAAAAACTTACGATTTCATATAAATATACAAACAAACATTATATGGATAAAAAGGTCCTTACAAAAATTTTTAAATCAAAAAAACTTTTATTAATATGATACTAAGTACTATCATTGAATATAATATTTTTAAAGAGTAAAATTATACCACACTTAATGTAGGGATGCAAAGAGATATAATATATATGTACCTATTCCTTATAATATATTTTGATAGGCGTATATATATTTGTATTAAAATAAATACATATATAAATGTCACTTTGGTATCCAAATACATTTTTGTCTATATTTTTATTTTTTAATATATAGTTGTATATTTATTTTTAATTACATATAACAATTTTTTAGTCTATTAATATCCCATCTGTTGCTAAATATATAATTATGAGTATTATTTGTTAGAAAATCATTTCTATGTAAAAATTAGAGATGAATTTTATATCTATTATTATATCATTAACGAAGATCAATATAGCAATGCCTATTCATCATATTTTTCAAAATCTTAACTAATCGTTGATATTAAATTTGTGACGGTTAAGCGTTATTATATGGACCAACGGTATTGATATAACAAGCGATATTACATTCTTTCCTAATTTCACATATAAAAAATCTCATTAAATATTATTTATCGTTGTATATTAAACAACATACGATATAATGATGAATTAAAAAATCTCTACACAATTATTTTGTTCTTGTAGTTATGTATAGAGGGATGCAAATGGACGGATATATATACGGATATAAGTATTACCAAATCCTTATCCATTTTTTAATATGAATGTGGATACAGATATTGATGGATATTAAAAATTATCTCACCATATCCTTGAAAACGGATACATATATAAAACAGATACTGATCACATACGAGTAACGTTGGAAATACTTATAGAATTGATTTAAATATATGTGAATTGGATGGGAAAAAATGATATAAATTTACTAAATGTGTTTGTATCATAAAAATTATACAAATATGGTAAAAGAAGATATAGAATTATGTTATATATGGTAAAAAATAAATCTGTGACTATATTTATATACAAAAACAGATATGCGGATACGGATAGAGATGTTTGTAGATACCAAAATGATATCAATATTCGTATCCATTTTAAAACAGATATGGATATATATTAATATGAAATGTGATACAGATAATTGATGGATATTAATAATTATCTCACCATATCCTTAAAACGGATACATATAGAAAAATATGATACATATGGAAAATATAAGTGTGGCGGATCGGATATGGATATATCCTAAATGTTTGCTCCTATATATATATGGTAAAAATAAATCTGAACTATATTATATATATAATATGTAGTTCCTTTAAAACATATAAGTATTAATAATTAAAGTATTGTATTCATATCATATTATTGATTTTTTTATTGATAAATGAGGGTGGAAGAATTATATACAACTTATAAATGAGAGATGGGGGCCATTTTATATAATTTATTAACATTAATATTTAACTAGTGTATTTAAATCATCTAACACTATTATTTATATAGCAATAATAAGAAATTATTTGGAGACAGAGGGGGGGGGGCAAGCCCCCTCCCGCCCCCTGTCTCCGTCACTGCATGCACTACAAGGAAAACAAGTTGTGGCTACAGAAATATGCCCACGGATGTGGGGCTTGTGGTCACGGAATAGGGCTCTGGTCACTACACGTCGTGGCCAGTAGCCGTAGCTATAAGTCTCCTCACGAGGGTTCTCTAACCACGAATATGTCGTACCCATTACAAGTGACAACAGAACTTGTCGTGACCACAACTCTTATATGAAGACTTTGACCACGGATTGTAGCTACGAGAAATCAATGGCCACGGAATTATCGTGGCCCCAAGTTTCCGTAGCCACATTCCATGACCCCAACTCAATTTTCTTGCAGTGATGCATTTACCTTGAGAACTTCTTAGATATTATAACGGCATAGGTCTCATGTAAGCTGAAACCCCTTGTTGCTTTATATATAGAGCAACCTCTTTACGATTATAAGTTTGATTAGCTAATCATTTTTACGATGGCATCTGATCTTAAATCGATCAATGTTTGTAAATATTTGCTCTTTATTTGATCCAGAATCACATCTTACGAATATCTGATCCTTATTCATATCAACATATGCATTACTTCGAATATTGATTCGGTCAACCATGTGAAAAAGTTTTAAAGAAATTTTAAGAATGAGCATGCTTGCGTTATCCAATTTTTTAAGAGAATAGAAATAAATATTTCACATGAATGGTCATATATATCTTAATGTTGCAAGTTGGTGGTGCACAAACAGACTCAAATTTGACGGTAACAAAATTTATATAATTAATTATATATGAAGAACTAATATTTTCTATCTTAACAATTGCCATCTAAACTTGTTGTTCAAGCAAAAGATCGAATAGACAGTATCTTAATTCTTAAATAGCTTAACTTCACCTTCTCTCATATATGGACTATAAAGAAATGTATTGCAAATTTGCAAATCAATCTAAAAAAAGATGTAGAAGGTAGATAAAAGAGACCCGGGAACTATCAAATATTGTTTTTTTCTTTGCATTCTCTTGTATTTAATTAGATATATGTTAAATACTCTCAAATTTCTAAATTAATTAGCAAGCCTTTTTATGCTATTCGTGTTATACCATTATACCCCTATATCCATTTGCAATAGCATTACAACAATTATACTAGTAAATTTTCTTATGTTTGTTGAATCTGTTGGAAAAGAATCAATACCATTACCAATGAAAAGAAGCATTTGGCTTCATATAATCATCACTTAGTTTTTTTCACCTATACTTCACAAGTTTATTTACATATAATTGTGCAATATTGTGCTCCAAAGTAACACTAACTTCTAGAAAAGGAAACCATCATCTAACTAAGAATCTTACGTCACTTTCTCATCAACATCCCCTTTATCACATTCACACGTTTAAAAAGTCAAGGGAACATGAGAAGAATGTCCAAGTTTTAAGGGAAAACAAGGACAACTTTCCATAGAATTCAGCATGTCCAATATAACCAAGGATTCCAACTTTTGAACAAATATCTTTTAGCATACGTGTGAGAATGATATAGAACGCGATGATTTGTCTATTTATGTATGTTTTAAGAATGTATAATTTTGTTAAAATGCCAATATGGTATCAAGTACCCGTTACATCACACAAGCATGTGGTTTCGAAGGAGCGAGTAGATCCTCTGCAGTACTGCAGAGACTGCTGTAAAATCACGGACCGCTCGAGCCGCTCGATCTTGATCGAGCGATTCATACGAATTCGATATTTTTGTTGGCATATACCATGGAAAATCATGCGAACCACTCGATCAAGATTGAGTGGTCCTTGATTTTACAGACAGAGGGTCTGTTGTCCTTAAAGGATGAGCTACATCACTCAAGCATGTGTATATAAGAAGGACTTTGTTGTGATCGACGCACGTGGTCAACTACAATGAAAGCATGTGTATGGGGAAGGCACATGATACTATACACAGTTCCTTCTCATGACTGTTGGAAAAAGCTATGATAATAAGTACATCTTTCCGGGAATTTGCATCCTCCACTCAAACATGTAGAATTACATCGATCCAACTCCTATGACAAGATGAAGCTCTATTTATCATACAAGTTGAGTCGTCATCACATGCTTGCTCTATCCTAACTGCTCCGTTAAGCATATGTGAACTAAGGGCCTGTTTGGTTGCCAGGGTACACCAAGGTACCCTGGTATACCCCTAGCTTGAATCCTACATTCTTGAGTTGGTATTACTTGTATTGATCATTTCTTTGGTATAATGGTTTTTAACCATTATTAACATAAAAAATATATTATAATAAAAAAATTAATATTGTACATAATCGGTGTCATATCACATCACAATTATCATTCCAACTTATCCAACCCTTCCAATCCTTTAAACAACTACTATTCACAGGAGGATATCCCAACCGAGCCCAACCTAGTAACCAACCATGCCCTAAATGTCAAAGTCCAGACACCATCCTCAATGTGGATTCTAGTATTCTCATCATGTTATTACCCCCTCACAAATTGTGATGAGTCTTAGTCTAAATCGTGTATATCACTACTACTACTATTACTCATCTCTTTCTTCTTTTTCTAGGACTCGCAACTTGGATCAAACATTACCCTTATCTCTAGGGATGCAATCAGATACGGATATATCCGTATCCGTCCGCTACCGTATCCGCTTTTAAGCGGTTATGGATATACATTTTCGGATTTTAGCAGATACGGATACGGATACTGGTTTTAATTTTTTTGCGGATACAGATTCGGATATGGATACCATTATAGAATTTTTTTCGGATACAGATACGGATACATATATGTATATTTTTCGCGGATACGGATACGGATATCCGTATTATCCATATTTTCATTAATATTTCAGCTTCACAAATGTTTTGCATGCCTCAATGTAGCTCTGACACGAAATTGTATCTCATCATGAAATGTCAAAAAAAGTAAAAACTTTTATAATTTATCATAATGTCATCTCTCGAAATATACCATATCCCCTTTATCTTATTAGTTGGTTACAATGTTACAATATTACCTATATTTTGAAAACATTTCAAATGAAGGAAGACAGAGGTATGTCATTATAGAATTTTATTATATGCTCTTCAATTTATTTCATTCAATATTTTAATTTATTTTCTTATTTATTATGTAACAGTGTAAGTTTATTGAATTTGGGGTTAGTCGTCCATCAATTACAAGTTTGTAAATACATCAATCTAATTAAAAGTATGAGGAGGCACTTAATATTTATAGGATAACCCGTATCCGTTTCTTAAATCTCCGTATCCGAATCATGATTATCCGATTCCAAATCCGTATCCGTATTTAAGGATACGGTATTCAATTTTTGATATCCGTATAATATCTGTATCCGTATCCGTATCCATATTTTGAAAGGGATAAGGATATGGTAATACCTATAACCGTATCCGGATCCATCCGTTTGCATCCCTACTTATCTCTCTTAATATGGAACCTTTGTTCATTGCTACCGCAAGGCTCTAATCATTTGTTACATCATCTCATCAACTCCTTTTGACTCATTTAATATTTTTGACGTTTTTTTTTATTTTTTTGAAAAATATCGTCATGTATATTCATCCCCATATCCCTCCTATATGTCATTCGAATTTCGTCAGAAACAGAGACTCCTATGTCCTCCATCTAGAACATATATAAGTACAACAGTTATAAGACCATTAAAATTACCCATTCTAGATGAAGGGTATAGGAGTCTCTATTTCTGATAAATTCGAATGACATATAGGAGAGATATAGGGATGAATATATACGACGATATTTTTCAATAAAAAATATCGAAATAGGAGATGGGACAGCCACCTAAGGGCAGCCCCATTAAATCCTATATATACAAATATTATATATAGGGAATGGGGAGCTTGCACCATGGTGTAACTAAGTTGCATGCACCAAAGCTCACCGCCCTTGGATCAAGAGAAATCCAAGGGTTGTGATGATTCCACTATCTTCGAGAAAGAGACATTCCCGATGAGAGGCCTCCTGTTCCCAATGCACTCTCTCACAAGTCCATGTTCGTGCCCTCCCTGTTGTATTTGGCCTAAACCCAGAGCTCCTCTTCTCCTCCACGCCGGTCTCTACCACCATCAAGGAGCCCCCATGCTAGTCTCCATAGTGAGGACGGAGGTCACCTCGCTGGTCCCCACGGCGGTCCCTTCGCCGTCGAGTATAGTTGTGAGGCCCCGTGTTGATCTCCACCACGAGGGGCCTCCTCGCATCCCCTACACCGCGAAGAGCCGGCCCCATCGTCATCGAGGACAGTTGCGAGGCCCCGTGTTGGCCTCCACCGTGAGGAGCCTCCTCACATCCCCCACATTGATCTCGCCACCATCAAGTAAGCCCTTCGTCGTGGCCCACGATGGTCTCCTTCGCGAGGAGTCCCTCGTCATGACCTCGCCCTGATCATTGTCTGGGTCTTAAGGTGACAATTTTCTTCAATTCATTTAGCCTTTTATCTCTTCATATCATATCCGAAAAGACTAAAATGAATTAATATTTGAGTTCATAGGATGATAATATTATCAATATGTAATCCAATTATATGGAATCATAGCGTATGGATATAGCATTTTCCAATATTACTATAGGCTTTGTTGAAACTGTGAAGAAACTGTGCAGGGAAGTAAAATGCAGTCGGCCTTTCCCACATTTTTTATGTTCGATCCTCAGTCCCTTTGATACTTAATATGCGCAAAATACTTCCAATTATCCTAAGTAAAATGTTACAACATATTGACATAAATCTTCCACTTAACATGCTTTCGTATTATGTAACATCACACTTAAATCAAATTTTGTGGTCATGTGATTGGAGATTTGTGTCACCATGTTTCTCATTTTTCCATTTCTTACTTCATATCCAGATCTTGATGTATCAGTTTTTACCAAACACAATATGTTAGTATGTGCATTACTTCGTAGATCAAAGTCTTTGATATGCATTAGGATGTGCAATTGGAATGGTTGCAGATAAGGGCGTGACTCTGAAGGAGGCGATAGTGGGTGGCAGCAGCAGAGATGAGGAATGATTTGAACACGACAAGGAAGTCAGTTAAAGTTTCACATCTCTGCTCTTGTGGCAAGACTAAACTAGAGAAGAGAGGGCTTGACAACTTACATGTGATATTTGTTTGTAGCCAATCGCGTTGTTGCGTATGTTTGTGTTGGTTGCAGAATCACAGTAATTCAAGTTGTATTGTGACATGTTCTTATACTAAATTTGGTTCCAACAACTGGTTCTTAAATAAGTTACATATGTGTGCAACAATGTTCTTTTTTACTTTTTAGTTGAGTTGTGTAAATGAATGACCTTTGATTTAATAGTTTAGTATATGAAACAATTTAGATTGTGAATAGTATTGAATTTGATACTTACGTGTGCATAGAACAATAAAAAATGTGAACGTATTGAATTTGATATAATTCTTCATCCAAAATCCTCCTAAGCATTTTGATGGGAGATAAAACTAAAAGAGATTGTGAACAGTAATGCTTTCCACCACAGATTAAGGTTGTACGACGATGGATGAATGCTTAGCATGGGCTTGGCACAATTCCTTTTTTGTGGTTGAGGCCATCAGGATCCCATTGTTTCTCTTTTCTTCTGTGAGGAATCATCGACATCCATTGTCATAAGAACTCATATGATATTTATTCACAAATGTGACATGTATGCAAGTCTTTATTACGTTAAATAAACCGCCGATCTCCACAATATGGATGAAAGCATCGGCATACTCATCATGGATTGTGGTATGTCTTCAATAATGGAGCAGTCACTAGTGAATAGCTAGTTGGTCAGAACAATTCATGATTAGGTTAGATTTGCAGTCAGGGTCTTTCAATCTAAAGTTTAAATGTTCATTGTTAATTACGGAAGCATGGATTGCATTCTTATGTTGAAGAGTATATTCATCTTTGTAGAATTCTACATATCAACAAATGAATCAAGAATTTACCTACAGATGCAGAGATTTTAACTCGCAGAAAATACTACAAGTTCACGAATGCAGGTACAACAATGTTAGAAATCATTCCAATGAAATGCTAGTTTCTTTATTGCTTTAACAGTACCAACGATGTTAAATCAAATTGGTGGAATAATATAATAGTGTGAAACTCGTGAACATATTCTTTGTTAAATATATTCGATGGTAATTACCCCTCTTGACTAAAAAATGATGAATCACATCATTTGTCAAATTTAACACATCAATAGCCTGGAGCAAACAATGTCCAACAGTAATATCGTATTACAACAACATTTGTACAATTTCTCAGTACACATCAATAGCCTGGAGCAAATAAAACATGCCATGTTTAAGTGACTGGCTTCAAATAATAATAAGAAGAAAGCCATAATCTCCCTATAACAATAGCATCACCAGCAAAAATTATACAATACGATATTCGTTTCAGTAAACATACAATGCTTCCTGTCCAAATCCAGGATGATGAAGCTCTTAAAAGTTTGAAAGCTGCAGAATCAGTATCATAGGTCATTGATTTAAACATAACCCCGGCAAGTACATGTTGTGGTGGATACCTCGAATGTGGCGACGATCGCGAGAGATTAAGGGGGCTAGTTGCAGTAGAGACCTCGATGGTATTGGAGAGCAGTGTGGGAGATGGCGAGGGGTCTAAATCCAAATGGATTACAATTGTTGTATACTGATTTAGCAATGGGTTTTTATAGTTGTTGTGCATTCCACCGGCGACGAGTGTTGAGACTTGACGCATGTAAGTGAAGTGACACGAGTGGGAGGACGGATGGTGGCAAGGAGAAAAATTCTGTCGCATTGCACCACTGCCAGTGGGGTTGCGTTGATCGTTGGTGAAAGGGAGCTCGAAGGGAGGGAAAGCTTAGATGCTCCTCGTGGTGGAGGCGAACACAGAGCCGCGTAACTGTCCTCCTCGACAATGACGGGACCGGCTTCTCGCGGTGTAGGGGATGTGAGGAGGCCCCTCGCGGTGGAGACCAACACATGGCCTCACTACTATACTCGACGGCGACAGGACCGGCGTGGGGAACGACGAGGTGACCTCAGTCCTCACGTTGAAGACCAGCATGGGGCTGCTCTATGGTGGCAGAGACTGGTGTGGAGGAGAAGAGGAGCTCTGGGTTTAGGCCAAATACAATGGGGAGGGCACGAGCCGGGATTTGTGAGAGGACGCATTGGGACTGGGAGCCCTCTCATTGGGAATTCTTCCTCTTCGGAGAAAGTGGAATCGTCACAACCCTTGGATTTCTCTTGATCTAAGGGTTGTGAGCTTTGGTGCAAGCAGCTTAGTTACACCATGGTGCAAGCTCCCTATTCCCTTATATATATTAGTATTATATATATATATATATATGGGAATGGGGAGTTTGCACCATGGTGTATATTAGTTATATGCACCGACTTTCCCAACCCTTAGATCAACATGCATCCAATGGCTCCACAGGTTTTGCTTTTCCATACAAATTCCAATTCCCAATGCACAATGTACAGCAGAGAGAGGAGACCACCTCCCTCTTCGTAGACAACCCTTGTTAGCCCTAAATCCCCGCCACTATCCCTTGCGCCTCCATCCTCCTCCCCGCTCCACGTCGTCCTCCTTCGCGAAGTACCCATTGCCGGCCCTTCCCCTCTCGCGGTTGCGATGGGCTGCCACCCCCTCCCCCCTTCCTCCTCTCGCTGCCCTACCCTTGGTGTTACCTCGTCACATTGGTCTTCACCGGTGAAGCGTCCTCCCTCCTTTCATGATACTGTTGGCCGCCTTCCTCCTTTCCCATTACGCGTGTCTTTGTAAGGCGTATTATGTTTGAAATTTGCGGGTGTCATTCATTAGATTTCTTTGGATTTTCTCTTTTTAAGCTTTGTTTTGTTTGGAGCATGGGTTGGAAATCCTGGAAAAGATTGACGGTTTAGCCTGTATGTTGCGGCACCCAAGCTTGTTGTAAAGTTCAATCTTATCTTCTTCTTTGTCCTTTTTAATTTCTTGATGATTGTTATTGATGGAACAAAATGGATTTTTGATTTCTAGAAAGACCCATGTCTTTAGCATCCTCGGGAAAATAGTTTTTTTTATCCCGTTGATGATTTTAGTTTCGTTTTGATTTTTTTTGTTTCTTATCACTTGGAATCTACATGCAAAAGACTAACTCCTTCCATATTGTTTTAATCTTGTCTGCAATAGTTAACCTGGGATACATATTGTTTTACTGTGTTTTTTGTTTGTCTGAGTCCTTCCCATTTGTGAATCAATATAAAAAAACTCATTATGAAATTATTTATGAGGTGTATCATTATATTTTGACCCTTCTTCTAATTTAGGATGCTTCTCTAAGTTGCAGATATGGTTGTGACTCCTGAGGATGTGGTAGAGGGTGGCCGGAGAAGAGGAACAATTGCACGTGCTGACGACGAGATCTCATCGGACGTACACATGTTAACGTCAAGATCTATTGAGCAACACAGATCGACTCGCCCAAAATAATGGAAAAGATAGAACTGTATCTAAAAACCACTGCTATGGACCTTTATTTATATAGATTTATATCATAAGAACGTTACATTCCTCCATCAAGTAACATTTGAGAATTCTAATGGATATTAAAACAATCATGACCACTATTGGAATTGAATTCCATGCATTCTCTTTATGTTGAAGAAAACCGACATGCACATGCTATAAACATGAAGCCCTTTGGTAAGTTGAAATCGAGGTAATGTATGTAACATCCATGACATCACCAAAACAATATAAATGCTAGAAAGAAACAGAAAGAATAAATATGGTAACAACAAATGTCAAAAACTTTTGCAAATAAATCCCATACCAACCATCCAAATTTATAAGCATGGTATTACTATTTATAACGTGCACAGTCTACTTCAACATCTTGGGATTTAAAGCCTATTAACAATCATGCATGTACCTTATAAATCTAACTAAAGTAAAATTAAAACCGCTATGGAATTAAAATAAATACTTGAAATACAATAAAAATATCAACAGCATACACGCTAGAAATGTTTTGCATGACAAGGTCCATGTTTACATCATACGCCATGGCATAAACCCCATAAATGTTTTGCATGATGAGGTCGAACATAAGAACATTGATTTTGGTGAAGGTTGTTTTCGTATTCCGGAGTCAATTAACTACTGGATTTTTGAAGCTAATATGAGTTACAATCTGATCTTCCACTAGTAAACATAAGATAGGATACTACATTATATCCATTGAAGTTGATTGTAGTAACAATATACATCATATTGGTTGAAACGCTATGTTGGTTAAAGATCCAGACATGAATGGCTTATTGAAGGAAATAAATTACACCATCTTTATCATCATTATACTCTGAAAAAGGTTTATATTGATAGTTTTCACTGATTGTTTACGTTCAGGAATGCAATTCATATAATTTCTTTGACGGGGCCGATGATGTATTAGTACATCTAGGAATCAAGATGAAGTAACAGATTAATCCTTTGAAAGATGATCTCATGAGGCAAATGGACAGAACAGATAAGCGGATGTAGAGCAACTATCTATCCTTTTGCACTAGGGACAGACCAGATAAGCATATGTAGAGCAACTATCTATCCTTTTGCGCTAGCTACTGTAACAAATATAGGTGTGTTGCAATCTGAATTGTTGTAGCAAGAACTTGTATCTTGTAAATTTGAATGCTGTAATGTACTTTTTTTCACAAAAATCCACCTGTCATGCGTGCACCAGTTTTGAATTTTTCTTGTGCTTATATATTAAAACAACTTTTTTACATGGAAAATTTTCAAATATGTCAAACCTCTCCAACCAAAATTGCAGCAAAAAAATATTGAAATCTATCAAACCGTTAATAACCTTAACAACTTTCAATTGCAATTAATCTTGTTAATGTCATTCAATGTCCGGCAAAAGAAAATTGATAATCAAGAAAATTAGGTTATTGGAATCAGAGGATACAGTAGAGAAGAGTTACAAACTTTGGACTTTGGAGCATCTTTCTTCAACACTAAAATTAAATACGTAACATTACCTCCATATTAGAAAATTTAGCATCTGTAACAAAATAAAATGAACAGATCATATGCGGTTCTAGCAATGGCTTTCAATTCTCTGTAGGTAACATGGAATCGACAAGACAATTCTCTCAAGATAAAAAATCCAACTGGTAAGGTACTCTAGTTCGATTAACTAAAAAGTATACAAATAGCTTTTGACTGCAAATGAAACTGTGGCAGATAAACTATACATTAGCATGAAAGAGGATACCTCTTCTCTGGAGGATTTACAAGTTCTCAAAATGGATCCATTTATTTGAAACATAATCATAAAATCATTTACATATGGAACAAATTTGGGGGGGGGGGGGGGGATCGCATGTGGACAATGGCCGCAACAGAGGATTCCTCACTGCAAAAGGAGAGTCCAAGCCTCGCCAGTCGCCACAGATTGATGATGTGTAGGGAGAAAGGTCACAGATGCTCCTCGTTGCAGGAAGGCAGTGACCACGAGAGGGGAAGGTAGGAGGGACGAGGATGAGTTTCTCCGCAGGAGGGTGGCGACAACAAGTGAGGAGTGCCAATAATACGACGGCACGATGGAGAAGGAGGCGTGGATGCTCGTTGTCACAGGAGGGGGAGGGGCGCTGAGGCGTCGCAGGAGGGTGGCGCAAGGGAAGGGGAGATTGGGGAAGTTAGGGCTGAGAGGGAAAGAGGGTTCTCTGCTTACATTGGGACTTGGGTTTTTGTGGGGAAAGGCCAGAAAGATTTAGCCATTGGATACATATTGATCCAACGGTTGTGGCATCTGGTGTATGTATCTTGCTTGCACCATGGTGCAAGCTCCCCATTCCCTATATATATATTATATATTATACACAGAGAGAGAGAGCAACCTCTTTACGATTATAAGTTTGATTGATTAATCATTTTCACAATGGTATATGATCTCAACTCGATCAATGTTTGTATATATTTGCTCTTTATTTGATCCAGATTCACATCTTATGAATATCCGAGCCTTTATTCATATTCGAAAAGTTAAAGATATGATTATTTAAATTAAAGTCTAATTTATATCCATATCTGTATTCGATATAAATGAAACGAATACGAAAATAATCATATTCAATCCATTTTGATCCCTAAATTGCCCTATTGAAAATCTAGTATATATGAGCATATGCATAGAAATAAATATTTCACATGAGTAGTCATGTATATCTTAATGTTGCAAGTTGGTGGTGCACAAACAGACTCAAATTTGACGATAACAAAATTTATATAATTAATTATATGTGAAGAACTAATATTTTCTATCTTAACAATTGCCATGCAAACTTGTTGTTCAAGCAAAAGATCGAATAGAAAGTATATATACATCTTAAATAGCTTACCTTCAGCTTCTCTCATATATGGACTATAAAGAAATATATTGCAAATCAATCTAAAAAAGATGTTGAAGGTAGAAAAAATTAAAGAGACCCGGGAACTATCAAATAATATTTTTTTCTTTGCATTCTCTTGTAATTAATTAGGTATATGTTAAAATACTCTCAAATTTTTAAATTAATTAGCAAGCCTTTTTATGCTATTCGTGTTATACCATTATACCCCTATATCCATTTGCAATAGCATTACAACAATTATACTAGTAACTTTTCTTATGTTTGTTAAATCTGTTGGAAAAGAATCAATACCAATGAAATTTTAAACAGCAATATTCAAGATCCGCATTATTTGATTTACTAGTATCACGTATTATTCAGAATACAATCAATCACGTATAATAATTACAAACATTCAAGGGTATAATTTAGGAATGGAAAACTAAAATTCCCAATAATAAAATTAGGCAAGATCCTGAAATAGCAATGATATAAGTAATTTCTAGTAGCAAAGAAAAAAATAAATAGAGTGAGATCGTCGAAGCACCCATTAGAAGACTCTCCTCAAAGATGACTTCACACCCACATACTGTTTCTTAGGATCTCGCAATCCACTCCCATGATATCGCTAGCGCACATTGACAAGATCGTCATTAAAAGCACCTCGGAGAACATGCAACGGTCAGGAGAATAGTGGTTTTTGGTGCTGGAGATAATTCAAGAATAGAGAATGCATCTACAAAAAGAGATAGAGTTGGGGAAGAAATAGAAGTCGAAGGTTGGATTGTCAACATTCAGAAATTTGCTGGAATTTGAAGCATTCAAGTCCGATTGGATTCCTACTGGTTGGATTTCAAATTACTTGTATAGATTAATTATTTGACTGATCAAATGAAACCACAACCAAAATATCGAGATGCGAGATCCGAATCGACTATCTGATCCAAAAGCTGAATTGGAGCTAAAAGCACAGCGTTCATGTCTGTGTGGTGCTCCAGTCCTCCTCTCTACTATTGCTACAAGATCTTGGAGAAAAGACTCATATAAATTCATAAAGAAGTTATACCAAGAAATATTGGTCTAAAATTGGACACCAAAGTAAAAGTCATCTTTCATCAACCAACTTGCTTTCATTAAAGGGATTTTTACACCCATAAGCCTGAGTAATTCTGCAATTACAATCATACCCTGCATAATCATGAATTATATGAGAATATCTGGATAGTCACTCTGTCTCACACTCATAACTCTTCGTTAGTTTAATATATTAACTCAACTATATGAGCGAGTTAATCTAACCAATATATGATCTAACGGCTAAGATTAGCCAAAATTAAAAAACTAAAAGAAAAGAATAAATGACAATCTTGCAGGGAGGGTTGCAGGTGACATTCAGATTCTTGCTGGTGGATGCGACGGGAGGGCAACTTCGTCGCAGGTCGATGGGGGGAGAGAGGCTTGCTGGCGGAGGCGGGCAGGAGTACAGGGGGACCGGGAGGGGGGGCGGAGGGGCTTCACAAAGCTCGTGGGTGCGGCGGGGGGGTTCGAACGGGAGGGAGGCCTGCAGAGGTGATCGCAAGAGGGGGGTTGCATCTTCGAGGGAAAGGGGGGTTGCTTGCAGAGGTGTTCACAGTTGACAAGGGGGGCTTCGAGCAGAAGATTGGCGGGGGGGGGGGAGGTCCGAAGAGGATGACCTTGGCAACAGGGAAGGTTTCGGACAATGATCACGGTGAAGGGCTTGCTTGGAACGGAGGGGAGGGCCGTCGATGCATGGCCTGCAGGGGAGGAGGAGGTACTGCTTGGCAGGGGAATGATGGCATGTTTTGCAAATAAGAATCAATATCAGGGGTAAGTTTGTCTTTTTGAATGGAAACAATTACATATAATAGGTATAAACATAACATAGGGTTATACCATGTAAGAGTTAAGCACTACTTAGGATTTTTTTCATGTAGTTCATGATTATACAATGTTATGATTGTAATTGCAGAATTACTCTGAGTTATGGGTGTAAAAATCCCTTCATTAAATGTATCTTTGAAATTGAATCTCTTGCCGAGTTTATTAGTGTCACTCCAATAGGAACAAAGTGAATTATTTATTGAATTTCAAATCTTAGTGTTAAGGTATATGAATCTTTAGATCACTGCTATTAAAGGTTACACATCCTTATCATGTTTCATGAATGTATTCAAGAAAAACTCTCTTCCTTTAACTATGGCCTATAATAACATTCACACAAGTTGTTTTCTCTAAGGATGCATTTTTAACATCCTACTCTAGGGATTGAACCTATTCATGCTTCCTTTTCATGCAGCTCAAAAGACACTTGTGCTTGTAGAGATAAGCCACTCATCCATAAGCTTGAAACAATGTTAGTTATTTGTTTCTCACTCGCTTGTTCCTCTTACAATTTTAAAGATGACATACACATATCATAAGTCGCTCATTTGTCTGCTTGTTTGACTTACAAGTATGAAATAACTCAACTACATAGACTACCTATCTTCAAGGACTTATAATCAAAAGTTTATGTATTTCTTGTTGTACCAAAGTTGATTTATTATTGTAAATTATCTTGTGTAATATTATTGTAACATCAAATGATGAGCACTTGCCAAATCAACTAATTGCTACAAAGACTGAACTGATCGAAAAACTTTTTAGCCTAATCGATCATATCCCCGATCAACCATGCCAGTTTACTAATAGACCAACTTAAAGGGTCGATCAAGTTTTCTCTCCGAACGACTACGCCAGTTTACTAATCGATCAACTAAAAATGGTCGATCAAGTTTTCTCTGTTATCAACCAACCAACCTTGATCAATTACCAAGAAATTTATCATTGATCAACTAGAAAATTCAAAGCTTCCAATGACTACTTTTGATCGCTCAATTGAACCAAATCTTGATTATTCCTTACAAGCTATGCTTCCAAAGGTTATATTTCTTGGACGCCTATAAAAGGGGACCTATAACCGACCTTGGAAGAAATACCAACTCGTATTTGCTCTCTAAAACAAATTAAAATATTCTAAGAGCTTCTCCCTCTTTTGTTCTTCAAATTTCTTCTATTCTTCTAAGATAAAGTCTAGCAAATAACTTCGATTTGAGAAAGATATCAGGCAATAGCATTTGATCTCCTCTTGATCTTTTAGTTTTTCTATAAGTAGTTAATTGGATCGACTAATCATAAATCCTAAACTGAGAGGACTCGATGAAGGTTTTTACCCATCTGGGTTTCTATGCTAACATATTGTGCAATGTGACTACTTGGTTGGTTGGTTTGTTCTTTAGTTTTTGCAAAAAAGTTTTATTCTACCATCGATACTATTATTCAACCTCCCCTTTAATAGTAGTACTAAAATCTTCAGGAATTGAAAAACGGTATCAAAGCAAGTTCCAATGCAATGAAGTACAACCTTGTTAGCATGCATGATAGAAGTAGTTACAAAATTTTTACTTTTTGTCTTGTTTATTCAACATAAACTGATAGTATCAACATGTGGCTGGTATTTTTAATTGATTATTAGCTTGAATATATACCTAATAACATGCAAAATATTTTTTAAAATTACTGCTTTGGTAAAATGCTTGCTTGATTTATTTTGTACAGACCTTCCAATATTGTGAAAATCTAAAAATATGTGTAGCCTAGTGTTTAATCTATATCTAAGAATTATTTTAAAATTTCTTGTTGTTATTTATTATACAAACAAAAAATAGCATTCTTAGGCTCTATCTTGTCTGATTTTAAAATAATTTCCCTTATTGCCTATCTAAAAAATATGGTAGATGCATCAACGATTTTTCATCTATTACTGTTGTATTATACTTTAACAAACCAACAAATATCATAAAAAATTTATATTAAATCAAAAATCACAAAAAATAGTATTGTAAAAACTATATTTATAGATTATAAGTGAAATATTTTCATATTCTTAGGTGCCCAATGTGTACTTAAAATCCATCTTTCAATCTTCCGTTCTTTCATTTTCAAAGATTTTGAATTTTTTCCTTTTCTTTTTATATTATCATTAATTAAAAATACCAAAAAACACCTAGAAAAGCACAAAAATTCTAAAATATTTTATTTATATTTTAATCATTAAATATACAAAAACTCTTCTTTTTTTAATTTTATATTAATATAAATTATATATTACAAAAGTAATTTTTATTATATTATTAAAAACAAATTAATTTTTAGAGTATCGGCTTCAATGTTCTAGTGGTAGTGTAATATGCCTACCATCCAAAAATAAGGGTTCAATCCCCTCCTTGTGGGAGGTGCATTAGGTAGCCAACAACCAGCATAAAAATACTCGGATTTTTTAACACATATTCGAGCAAGAATCCATGTCATTTTCCCTACTTAAAGCGGGAGAACGCTTCGGCATTTCATTTTTAATTAATTTTTGGAAATTATAATGAACACTGAACTAAAATATAATGTACTACTATTATTTGACTTAATTAATATATGTATAAACAAAATTCCAAAAAACCTCAAAATCAATTAAGCAATAAAAAAGCATAAAAAAATAGGAATACAATAAACACAACATACACGAGTAGACATTTTTTCTTAGACTTATCTACGTGATTAGAACTTTAGGTTGAGCTAGTCGATTCATCCAGTTCAACCGAGAACTTGCTTGAATAAACACAAGAGATAATTTAAATAAACAAAAAAATTCAATGCATTCAATTTTAATTGAACCTGGGTAAATCGAATTTAAAATGATAGGTTGAACTTGACAGATTGTTTAAAATTTGAAACTCAAACCGAACCGACAAGAATCGATTGACCAGATCGGTCCGGTCCATTTCACCGGTCGGACCGGTTGAACTGGTCGGTCCGATACAGTTTCAAAAACACGGGTTGCAACTTCTTACATCTTGGTTTTTTCTTCTTTTTATTATATAATACTATCGATGAACTGTTTATAATTATTCAGACAAGCAAGAAGAAATGAGTGCGCATATTACCTCACCTTGAAGATTGGAGCAGATGGTGGGAATTCATTTTAAAGCCTATCAATTTTGTTTTATCTTTATGACATTTGGAAATAAATTTCCATTGACTGATAATGCGTCCAAAAATTAAATGAAATAGTGATTTGATCGTTTTTTCATGAATATTGTAACGTGTGGGTTCGGGGCTATTATCCCAATGTCATTGTGATGGGTGGGAGATTTTGATCTAACAATAAGGGCACGTTTGGACAATAGCTATAAGGGTAACTTTTTTTAGAGGGTAAGATGGTGGATAATTATTTGTTTGTTTTGTTGTTTGGAGAATGGAGTAGTTGTTGGAAGAGGGGGATATTTTGTGACTTTTATTAGAATTGATAATTTTATAAAATTTCTTGATAAGTAAGTATTTTTTTCTATTTCGAAAAAAGGACCTTTACAGGAGGCATTGACCGGCCTTGTTTTGCCGAGTCCAGAAGAAGGTAATCCAAAATAAAAGGAAAAAGCAGTATATCATTAACAACAAAATGGATCAAGAGAAACAAAAATCTCATCTGCAATCTTTCAAAGTATCAGGTCGCAAGTATGAATGATGCTTTCAACGACCACCTTAGGAGTGTGTTGGGACCTCGAGGACCACCTATTGTTCCTTTCTTCCCATAATAGAGCGACCACCGCAGCAAGAGTTAGGGACGTACGCTCCCTTAACGGGTGATCGTTGATATTAGCAGCCTCAGTTAGGAGATCGCATAGTGGGGCCTCCCAATGAAGCTCCAGCCCGAGAGCACTGGAGGAGGATAGGAGAACCATTCTTGAGAAATTGCAGTCAAAGAATAAGTGTTCATGGGACCCCTGTTCGCAGAGGCAGAGGTATAAGAGTCAAAGAATGATTTTATAATTTTTATATGATAAGATAAGATGGTATTGTAATTCTTTATTTAAACAAAAGATGAAGATAGTGTATATTAATGGAGATTTGATCGAAGAAGAGAAGGGGATATTAATGATTATTTGATTTAAAGAAGAGAGAGAGAGTTTGTGGGACCCACGGTTATGGTAAAAGATTGAGATATCTACATCCATAACCTTGAGAAGTTTTGTAGTTATCTCAGGAACTTTCGATAATTCATAATTACACCCATGACCTCGAATAGTCTTCGACTTTTACATAGTGTAACCCACAGTAGTTTATTAATTACGCACATTTGAGGGGAAAGCAAAGGGAGGGGAGGAGCGGCAACATCATTTGTTGTTGTTGTTGTTGCGGTTGCTGCAGCTACTCGTGCGAGGGGAGGGGAAGGCAAAGGGAGAGGAAGGGGAGGTGGTCAGTGAGGGAGGGGTGTTAAAGGAGTAAGGGGAGGAGGAGACTTTTGGGGAGGGGGGATGGAGGAGGAAGTTTGAGGGATTGGGGTTTTTTTACTTTTGGTTAAGTTCAACCGTTAGATCATGGATTAGTTAGACAATTATTTGTTGACTTTTTCATCATGGAAAATCCGTATTGTCATTGTTAATTTTTTAGCAATGAGTAAAAGAAAGAGTTAGTGAAAAATCGTCGTTATATGATTCCTTGTTAGTTAAATAGCAACGAATATGATGTTCATTACGAATTTACTAAATTGATAATGAACAATCCTGCTGGTTAAGGATATAACTATGGAAGATATTGTAAGAAATATTGAATTATTCATCGTCTTGTATCGAGTTTCTTGTAGTGCTAACTTGTGGTGGTTGTCGGAAGCTCGAGCATCAAGCTAATGATGGTGATAGAGTGTGATGAATAGGATCTTGGAATGCATGTCGATAAGAATGTATTTAAAAGAATATTTAAAAGAATATATGATAAAAAAGAGAGTATTGCTGGAAAGAGCACATGATGGTGTTACTTAATAACAAACTAGCTGAAGAAGGATGTTACTTACGAAGAATTTTGTACGTACGTTAGTTCTAATATAATGTTAATTTGCAAGTATACTTGCGTATAATCACAACTTTAAATGGGTCTATATGTAAAAAATCTTTTTAAAATCTCAGGTAATAACTAAATAAAAGTTTGAAAATCCATCCCATGCAAGTGTTCGTTTCTTGCAAGGCCCGTAGTCTGAATCCCAATTTGAGATCCTCGTTTTTATTGGACCTCGATTTTATGGGCCCAATTTTAAGGATATAAGGTCCGGCCCATGATGATGGTCTCATAAATATGCTAGTAGGTGAGATAACGAAAATTTATATAGGGATAAGATTATCTTCCAAATCTCCTCTAATTACTAGAAGTATACCCACAAAAAGATTAGGGCAAGATTACCTATCTTAAGATAAGTGGTTACATCATGATTACATTATCTGTTAATTATCTGTATAAGATAGTTATCCACTCTTGTTCTTCAAACCAAAAAACAAGGAGGATAAACTTCACTTACCCCTAATCTAATCAAGAAAAAGAACGATGGCTAGCTCGTTCCATAGATGAATAAAGGGAAGGATGATAAGAGATACGTTTATCGTCCATTCTTGTTCAGTTGGTTAGAGGTAGGGGTGGGCACTATGTGGGTCCACCCATATAACTCAACCAAATCGTTGAAAATGGGTCAAAATGATTTGGGTCATTTGGGTTTTGGATCGGGTTGGACCCAAACCATATTTCTTCAATGGGTATTGGGTCGGTTGGTGGGTCTAACGTCTTCCACCCAACTCACCCAAATAACCCAAACTATTTTCTTGGACAGCATAATGTTTAATCCCACCCAACCCAACTGATATATACTTAATATATAATATCAAGAATTCTAAACTCCTACATATTTCTTATGTATAACTCGGATTTTTCAATCCAAGTTAACAACTTCTTAACAACCTTGTCTCACGAAACATTATTTCAATTGTTATTATGGGTTATACTCAGTGTTATTTTTCTCTATCATCCTTAATAAGATCATTACAAACTATAAATAGCTAAGAGCATGCCTTATTACCATACAACTATGCTCCAATCCCTATCCACTCCAGGTAACATAAATTATTTTTCAAAATCCAATAATCTTAACTGAACAACTCCATATCAACTTGAACATATCCCAATCTTCTTCATCCATGTTGAACATATTCCTCCAATCTTCTTCTCTATTGAGCTTAATACATGCTTACTTTGACATCTTTTTCATATATCAATGTCCCCATCATTACTTGACCTTCAATTAACAAGATTTTTCATATGGGTAATTTGGTTTTCATCCAACCCAATCGGCCCAAACCGTCACCCAAACATCTCAACCCAATCTTATTTGGTTGGGTGATGTGTGTCATTTTTACAATCTGAATCGAATATAACCCAATCCGAATAACCCAGACCTATACAAACTAGTCAAATACCCATCCCTAGTTAGAGGAACAAGGAATGGATAAATATAACCAAGAAAAAGAACGATGGTTAGCTCGTTTCATAGAGGAATAAATGTAAGAATGAATAAGAGATAAATGAGGTATGTCCTTCATTATTTTCAGTTGGCTAGAGGGACGAGGAATGGATAAATATTATAGACAAAGATATATAAGTGATGTAATTATCGCGTCATCCATTTACCTTCTGATAGCAGGTAATGAAATCCTCACTCTTATCCCCTCCTTATCACACAACTAAATCAGGATAAATTCACGTGATGAATTTATTTTTATGCAAATACTGACAAATTACTTCCAAATCTCCTCTAATTCTAATTTATTTTTATACAAAAATTTAGATAGTACTTAATAAATAGTATATATTATTTTCCACATCTCCTCTAATTACTAGAAGTATACAAACAAACAAATTCTTGGGGCGTTACATATCCTCTCTTTATCTGTAACGTCCCGGGCTTAGGTTCCCGGTCCGTTAGCGGAGCATTACTGGCCCTGACAACCTCTTGGGATCGGGTCTGTATCGGACCCGATTAACCACCCCCAAAATGCTTAAGCCGGGTTTTCAAGTAGTAATCTTGTCACTATTTATCCCACCCGGGAACTTCTTGTTCCACGGAGTGGGACTATGTTGGGGTTTTACAACCTCTCCCACTTATATTCGCAACGAGGACGTTGCGACATGGCACATTACTTCTTTCCAGTGACAGTGGCGGCTGCACGCTCCGGGTAGCCATTTCCTCCAACCTCTTTGTAGGGGCGGTTCCACCTCTCGGGTAGCCCTTTCCACTGTCAAAGGGCGTTCGGCTCTGATACCATTTGTAACGTCCCAGGCTTAGGTCCCCGATCCGTTAACGGAGCATTACTGGCCCTAACAACCTCTTGGGATCGGGCCCATACGGACCCGATTAACCACCCCCAAAATGCTTAAGCCGGGTTATCAGGTAGTAACCTCCTCACTTTTTTTATCCCACCCGGAAACTACATGTTTCCACGGTGTGGGACTTTGTTAGGGTTTTACATTATCACAACTAAATCCGGTACATTCACATGTTGAATTTATGTTTATACAAACATTTGAATTTATGTTTATACAAACATTGACACATGTTTCTACTAATGCATTTAAGCTCCATAGGTAGGGAGTTGTTTCCAACTAATTTGGGGTTTATTAATAATTAAAATCCACATTAAATTGTAATTTCCATGGAGTTGGGATTAGCATGCTTTCAATAAAAGGTCCAACATTCATTTTCTAAACACTATCTTTGCATCTAATTGTCGAACTCTCACTGACGTTTATTCTTATGTTCTATATACTCTCCAGCTTGTTAAAAAAATACCAAACTATAACAAAAGAAAATAGAATAAAAATACGACTACAAAGTCACACGTGTCAATATAAGGCTGACATCACCATTGTCTATAGACCGATGCGGTGACATCACCGTAGTAAAGAATCTTATATTCAATATCTTATTTTTGCATTTTAAGAAAAAATTAATAAATAAATATAAATATAGGTTAATTTCCCATTCTTTTAAATGTTCTCTCATGAAAAAACATGTTATTAACTTTAAAAATACATAAAAAAGAAGAAAAGAAAAAAGAAGGGAAAGATCCAGAAGGATGTAAATATCTACATACTAACTGAAAAAGAGAAAAATTAATAGATATGTAAACTATATATAGGATCCTAAACTAGAGAGGAAGTCAAACTGACTTAGCCAATTAACTAAGAAGTATGAAAGAAAATATAAAAACAATTACTCATTGTATAAATTGCAGCTTAATACACGTGTATGTAGATGTATATGAACTTTAAACATCATTTTGAATTTTATTTGAACTCTTTCATAATCATTTTTCTTGTATTGTATATACAATTATAAAATTTTAAAAAATAGTATTTATAATAATCAAGAAAACCACTTTTTCCATATTGTATATAAAATTATACAAAAATACTATTTATAATAATCAAGACATTTATTGAAACCACAACTACTATAATAACCGATTCCATGAGCTACCAGGAAATGCGTTTAGCTACTGATGAATCTCTTATTAATCCTATTATTTCTTATTTATTTTCCTTATTGATTAAACAATTTAATAAAAAATCTTCATTAAACATCTGACCATCTCTTTCTAATTAACCTTAATTATTATCTATAAATCAATCCTTTCATTTTATTTATTTTTCCTTGTTTATTCCCTATCAAAAAATCCCTAAAATTTATATTAAAAAATTTAGATTTTTTTGTTGTTAAAAAGAAATAAAAAATACAAAAAATCTCAAAGCCAATTCAAAACAGTAATTTTATCTATTAAAAATGCCTCCAAAAGTATTTCCTTGTATATCTGATCTCTTTTGACTTTTTCCCAACAAGAAACTTGTATATCTCCTTGAGATGTATATTTCCATGTTTTGATTTTTTTTGCTAATTTTTCTTTCTTTTATTTTTTTGAATTTCTAATAATGTTCTCTTCTGAATAATCTGATGGGGCCACGTGGCACCCTTTGGGTCGCCCATGTGCCCCCTTCTCTTTACGCCACTTGACCCCCCTCCTGGTCATCCATCTCATCTGCTATGTCACATCTGGACGACACCTTCCTGCTCGCCCCTCAGCCCTTGGATAAGACCTCCATATTTGATATGCACCGCTCCTTTCTGCCGCCATCTCAACCATTGGATGACATCGCATCCAATGGACACAACTCCCCCACATCGCTCCTTCGCTCCTCACCATTGGATGATGCCCCATATCCATCACAACCATCCCTTCGCACATAGCCCTCCACCTTTGGCTCAGATTAGTACTGATCCTAACCAACCATCCGTGCCCAAACCTTGGCCGTAGGATCGCAAGATCCAATGACCCCACACGTGTCTTCCTCCTTCAAACGCCCCCCCCCATTTCTCAACGATCCAATGGCCGTAGGATCGTAGGATCACAAGATCGCAAGATCCATTGGCCGTAGGATCGTAGGATTGCAATATTATCTAACAAATGAAGGTCCATTTCCTTCAATGGTCAGAGTTCGCACCTCTGCTCCAATCTCCTCCGCCACCCCGAACGATGAAGCATCGCCACACCGCTTGGACAATTACTGCGGTTGTCCATCCTCTCTATCACCTTCCCATGCCTCCTCCGATTCTTCCCTGAGCTTTATCCTATCATCGGGATGTCAGTGGAACTCGGGGGAGGTCATCAGAGCCCAAGCTCCTCACCACTGCCTACGACGGAGGAAGGAGAAGCATATGCCCTTGGATCTTGATCCAATGGTATCTACATCAGAGACGTCGTCACCATTCGATTCTGAGATTGAGGAAGCCCTACTGCTATTGGATCAACACACCCAAGCCTCCCAACCTCGGATGGACCCGTAGCACCATGATCGTGACATGTGTAGCTTCACCACCCGAGCCACTTGCTTGAGCCTCCCCTGCTCCCGAGCCTAGCCCATGCACGTGCAGAGCACATGCAAGGTGGGAAATTACATCTCCACCCTGTAGTTTTCACATATTTACAAAGAAGTCCTCCCCAGGTGTGTGCCTCACGTGTCGCGCTTGGAAATTTTGCAAAGATGCATCGTTGGCTCTTCGATATTGCATAAATGCTCCTCCCTAGGACATCGATGCATATTTATCCTTTTATCTCTATAGTTTTTATCGCATTTATGCCCTTGGAATCTATTGATTATATCTTGACCATACTATCTCCGTTTCGGTTGATTTCAATTTCATTTTGTTGCACATTTTATTATTTATCTAATGGCATCAATTATTCCATGTTTTGATACTAAATTTTTAATATGTATTGTGTCACATTACTAATCATTTAAAGGTCATTCACACTCACATTGATTCATTTAGTGAATCAATTGAATCTGAAATTGACCTAACTTTTATTGCTCATTAACTTGGATATTTGTAGGGCATGTTAGTACATTGTTTCTTGCATGATTATTTATTGCATATCACACACATGCATCTTATTCAATTACACAAAATCTAATAAAAAATGCATGCATTCATTTCTAAGCCATTTCATTTGTATTATTACATTTTGTATTTGTGTTGCATATGAAGGTCCACATCTATGATTATAATCACTCGAATTTGATCAGTAAATTCTGATAAATAAAGAGGAGACTCATGTTCTTCTGTTCGACCTTGGTAGTTTTGCCAAGTAAATATTCTCCACGCCATTCAAAGATTGTGATTTTGCTGAATTGAAATCCGTCTCCTATACCGCAAATATCGACTATTAAAGAGACAAATTTTCGGATCATCAAATGGTGCCATTGCCGGGGAGGAGCTCATCCTTATTTATTTTTTTGGATTTTATTATGTTATTTTTTAGTTATTTGTTTTTAAAAAATGGTCTTCTTATTGTGTTTGTTTTTTCATTATTTGTTGATTAATTTTCTTGATATTTTTCTGATGATCTTCTTTTGTGGTAGGGCCCGTAGAGATGGAGGACGCTCGACCTGCATGGAGGCGTGGAGTTGGGAGCTCCCAATATAAGGAGCCGTAGAAGAAACTCAAAAGAATTCGAGAACTTTAATTAGCAAGTCTTTTTATTCTCATTTTGTATATATTTGTATAATTGCATTTCTAGTTGTCCTCGTTCGAAGGCTCGCATGTGCAAGTTGAAACTGGACCTTGCATGTGTTGTGTGGAACCTGTTTCACCCCAGTCCGGATGGGGATTCACGTAAGTGTTCGAACGTAGGGTAGGCACGCAGCTCTCGGAGCTTCCCTTTTAAATTTTATGTGCTTGATTCGTAGGTTATGACACACAATAAGAATCTGAAAGATCCACTTCATCCCCAGGTTAGGTTAGGAGACACAATACTTAATTGTTCAAATTGATTTTCCTAATTTATAATAAAATAATTTACAATTTACGAACGTATTTGTAATTTAAATTAATTAAATTTTTTATCCTTTCTGTAGTGTATTTATACTATTTATTTTCTTTTTTATATTTTTCTCATTTTCTCACTTCTGCCCTTTAATGATGTAAAGAGCCATTTGGGCTAAAATTCTATTGGCCGCTTCCCCTGTAATGTTGACCCATTCAGGTCAACATTTCCTTTCCTACCTTCTTCCTTCAGTAAACCAGATACGATCCATCTCCCCACCAGTACTCTGGTGATCGATCCAGCTCCATCAACCCGTCCGCTGCGACTACATAATCCGAGTATCCTCCATCAAGATTCAGATCTGTAACTCCTGTCAACTTTTTATCCAAGTTTTAAATCTCCATCCACGCCTATAAATACCCCTCCAGGTGCTCGAGGTCGAGCTAATCCGCCATTTATGAGCCATTTCAGAGGTAATTCTAATAATCTAATCTCTAGACCGTTTACTCGAATCAATAGAACAATCGCAAGAAGACCTCCATGATCCACATCGAGTTACCCTATTTTTTAACATTTATTCAATGCAATTTTAATTTTCAAAAAATATTTATTGTTGAATATTTCGTGATCCATTTATTATAAGAGGCTCCATATTTTTATGATGCACGCCTGATTTAGACAAATAATTTTTGTGACATCCTTATCTAAAAACTCCCAAAATATCATCTTACGTGCCTCTTGTTGTGTTCTAAAATATGTCCGAAATATTTTTAAAATTATTGATTCCTATAACTAAAATAAATCATTGAGTGACGTTTGTTTTTAAATCGCACTAAGTTCAAATTTTACCATATTACAAAATTAGAAGAAGAAAAAAGAAATATTGTGTGCCTAAATGAAATTATCTACCTGTGAATAATTAATTTTGAAATTTTGTGATTGTTTTCTTTTTTATGAATAAATACCATGCATTAGTTTGTATCAGTAATAGCTTCATTTTTAAATAATATTTTATCAAAAAATCTAATAGATTTATTTCATTGAGGTATATTCTATACCCAATTTTATTTCATTCCAGTATATATTGCAAAATTTGCATAAAAGCCCAAAAACAGTTGCATTTTTTGTAAGTTGCAAATTAGACTAAGAAATAAAAAAACATGTCTCAAATATTAGTTTAGATTCCCTACCTAGAGTAATATTAATTTGCAAAAATGCACTGAATTTAGAATTTAAATGAGGCAACTTTCCCTTAACTTTTAATAACAGTTTTTTATCCTCAAAGTATGCAATTTTAAAATCTGCCATAAATTGTTTAAAAATGTTTCTTTATTCTAAATCAAAAAAAAATATTTGTCTCATATTTTTTATAGTGGTTTTGAGATTTTTTGAATTGAATTTATGATATTGCTTACTATTTTGTAGTCCTAGATTTAAGTACACATTAGGTTGCTTTCATATGCATCATATCGTAATTTTGCCCTTTGTATGTGTATACATAAATCGCAAAAAAAATGCATAATTGAGAATTGCAGTTGCTAATTGTTTGTCTTGTGTGAGCTTGAACCCATATTTTGTGTCCTTGTGGTCGATTTTTGTCCTGCCTAAGTAAAATAAAAATGCACCGCACTAAACTCATGCTTAATGTGATTTTTTGATCGATTCATTTTGTGCTTAGAGTGCAACCGAACCAAATTAACTTAGAGTGTAAACCGACTAATTAATCAAATTGACAAAAGTTCTTGTAATGCTAAAAAGTATTATGGTATTCCTTAAAAAGTGGGTTTAAAGGAAGAGAACAGGAGCATTTTTGTTTTATATACATATAAAGAAGCATCACCATTGGATGTCCAAATGCATGTAAAATTACTCCGGTTTTTTTAGAAAAAGGAAAAAAAATAAAGTAGGTGTTCGTAAGATTCCTTATCTTTGAGGCATAGAGGACGTCTATTCTATATCTGAAATCCATGTTTTTTTTTGATATTGTCGATCATTTGTGTCATGTTTCTTCTCATTAACCAACTGAAGGACAATTCTTAACCATTGATTCCTCTCACTAGAAGGAAAATTAATTGTGGCCATAGAACTATCTTCTTGGATGTGGGGTTTGTGGTCACAAAATTAAGTTATAGCCACAAAATAAAGCTCTGACCACAATACTTTGTGGCATGTAGCCGTAGCTACAAGTCTCGTCATGAGAGTCAGTGATGGAGAGAGGGGGGGGGGGCGGGTGGGGGCTTTAGCCCCCCCCCCCCCCCAGCTCCCAACCAAACTCCTTATTTATATTTAACATATAGTATTATATATAATCTAAATACATTATTTAATAGTTAAAATATACATGTTATGTATAATAACCCCCCATATCTCAACAAAAAAGTCAATATATATGATCTAATTACAATAATTAGTCGTTAACATGTATAATCGGATACGGATACAACTTTATATGTCCATCATCGTACCCATTTATAAATCGTCATGGATTAGTTTTTGTTTAGCATGTATGGTATAGATAACGATCTTTCTTTTTTTTCTTTGCATATACAGATATGGGTTTGGATATCTCTTTCATTTTTTAAGATCTTAAAACGGATATGATTGCATATTTTTCTAGTATATACATATATGGAGACATGCATATTTGTATCCGCATGTTTGCAACCCTATTTTTATCTGCATCGATTTTAAAATAGTATGTAGATACATGTACACATATCAAGATATGTATAACACATATGATAAGGGATTGGTAGACATATTTATATTTTTTTCATCCATATAAGTAAAAAGTATTGTATAGAGTTACTTGTTTGAACATATTAAATCTAATGATATTACTTAATATTACATTAATAAATATGTATTTCAGTGATACGAAGAGTTTTGTAGGGATCTTTTTGTCAATACGATGTTTATAAAGATTATTTATATTCGATTATAAGTTTATATGGGTATTTTTTGTAAAAAAATACTTTCCCAATATTAGTTTCAATCAACTACAAAATTATTGGAAGCTCGCCTTATATATTGAATTCGTTTCCACGTACCCAATCTCATAAATTAAAACTTCCGTTAATGTTCTACCTATCCTCCAAATTTCTCTCAAATCCGGTGTCATTTCCTATTTTATCTTAGAGGTTAAAAGTCCACTAAATATTTAAGCAACTTAAATCCTATTTAAAAGAGAACCAAAGTCTTTACCATTGATATAAAATAGCAAATGATTGTAGATTTGAGCGAAAATCGAAGGATATGTATAACATTATTCGAAGATTCTGTCTATATGTATTAACAACTAAAATGACAAGGTAAATTAGATAAATAATATGTCCCCCCCCTCCCCTCCCCCAAATAATTTAGCCCCCCCAAGAAGAATTTTCTGGTTTCGTCCCTGATGAGAGTTCTCTACCACAAATATATTGTGGCCACTACAAGTAATCACAGGAATTTCCATGACCACATTTATGATATAAGGACTTCGACCACATAATTTTAGTTACAAGTAACTAGTGGGCACACAATTATCGTGACTACAAGTTTCCGTAGCCACATCCTTTGGCAACAACTTGTTTTTCTTGTAGTGTATCATTCTTTTTAGGTTGGTAAACTTTCTTCCAAAATATATGTCCCTCAATCGGATCAATTCTTATGACCTTATAATTAACTTGCAAATTTTAGTATCAAATACGTATTCAGAGTTCTACAAGAGCTCACGATCCCACAGTTTAAGTGGTTAGCTAATAGAAAATGAATTATGCAGTATCTTTTAAATTCTTTTCGAACCATCAGATCCACCGTAAGTATAGTCTATAAAATTATCGATTTATATGGCATATATATGGTTTTATTTCATTGAGTACAAGAAATTTGACCTGAGGTAGCAAATATTGTGAATATTCGTTATTATATCTCCCTATGTTAAATGTATAATGACGAATATTACTTGTTATAATTAGTTGTTGTTCTTGTAATTAGCAACTATTGTCATATTCATTGCTAAAGCTCCATATAACAATGATTTATCTGTTGTCTTATTCATCAAAATTTGTACAAATCAAATGATTGCAAAATTAATAACGATTAGAAGAAAACATCAATGGATAATCATTATTATATAGTTAATTACTAGAAATATAACAAGAAATACACCAATCTTTGTGAATTTAAAGAATTAATGAATATTATTCGTTATTATATATTTAATTACATATGATATGGCAATGAGTGTTGAATTATTCGTACCCACTACAACAAAATTGAGCTATAGTGACATTTTTTTTCAAAACTCGTAACTAAATTACCCGTTGTTAAATATATAATGACGATATTGTTCATTGCGAACTGAGTTTTTGTACTCAAAATTAGCGATGAATATCATATATATATCGTTATATCATTATCAACGGTCCACATGGCGATGCTTATCCGTTACTATTTTTCAAAATATCAACTAATCGTCGCTATTTTTTAGTTCAAAATTTTAGCGACGATTAATTTTAAGTTTGAAAATAAAAACGAATAAGCATCGCTATGTGGACCGTTCCTAATGATATAACGACATATATGATATCCGTTGCTAATTTCAAATATGGAAACTCATTTCCAACGAATAATATCGTCATTATATATTTAACAACGGCTAATTTAGTGATCGATTTTGAAAAGACCGTCTTTATAGCTCATTTTTTTATAGTGCACCTTTGGTCAATTTTGTTGTAATGATTCGATGTTAAGCTCAGAGCTGAGTGAGTTATCATTTTGATTTTTTTCAAACATCTGATCAGATAATACCACTTCAGCAGGAAATTTAGGTAACAAAACCATGAGATCGTTGCATAGAATAATGAAGATATTATGTTATAACATAAGTAAACATCACAGAAACCTATTATTGGTGGAAACTATCTTTGAGTGTGAACAATATGACCAATAAAAGTACAAAATAAGACCAAACATGAGCTCTTTTTCCAAAACCGCGTTGGCTCGAAATTTTGCACGGCAGAAGATTCTGATTTGCATGCCTTTAGTAGGTTTTTGTTGGCAATTAACATCAACATGCAATGACGATGTCCAAGTTTAATTCCAACAGCTAAGAAAGAAGAATGAAAGAACAACTAATAAAGGATCACCCTAATTAATTAGCCTCAGTCAAGATCACTACCACTGTCAATACATAGGTTAATTAAACAAGTCATAAACAGTACTGTGATTAACTACGTACCTATAGTTTAATTAATACATATCGTCATTAGAGAGCTTAGTCAAGACAGCCACCACAAGCTGGTGCCTCCTCTCGGCCCTCTCCTCCTCCCTCACCCTCCTCTCCTCCTCCCTCTCCCTCCACCTCCTCTGCATCTCCACTCGCCGCTCCGTGATGGTCATCATCACCCTCCTCCACTCCTCCTCCGCCGCCTTCCTCTCCGCCTCCCTCGCCTCCGTCGCCTCCATCCACTGCGCCTCCATCTGCATTTGCCACTCCACGAATCCCCTCATTGCCTTCTTCACCTCCTCTACATTAACCCTAACAGTGCCGCCGCCACCGCGCACTCTACCACCCAACGTCTTCCTCTTCTTGTTGCTCGCTTCCGCAGCCTCCGGTTGCTCTTCTCCTTCCTCCTCCTCCTCGGACCAAACATGGATATGCTGCTCCTTCTTCCCTTCTTGGAAGTTCAGGAGCCTCTCCATTCGGGTCGCGAATATGGCCTTCATCTCCTCCTGATATGGGAATTGGCGATTGCTGGTTGTGGGCATCTCCGCTGGAGAATCCATTGATTCATTGCCCTATAAAATGTGTATACATATATAAATCTTATCTGAACACAGCACATGCTATTCCAACCCTACCAGATGTACAACTTTTATCTAACAGTGTCTCAAATGATATCATCAACTATTATGAACGAAGACGAATATGATTCCCATATAATACAAAGAGTACTGCACCTTCTGAAACAGATATAACTTTTAGGGTAATCAAGATCCAATATATATGAACAATATGGAAGTGAAGGGTAGGAAGACGGACCTTGTAGCGAGTGACGAGGTTCTTCCACTTGCACTTGCACTGGTCAGGGGTGCGGGCGAAGCCCTTCTCTCTCATCCTGGTGGATATGAGGTCCCAGAGGAGCTTGTTCCTCTTGGTCTCCATGAAGGACTGGTCCATCTCGGCCCGTATAGCAAGAAACTCCCGCGTCTCGATTTGGCTCCATTGGGGCAACCTCTGATCCCTATCCTCCAGCAGCTGCACACTCGATCCTACGTTGCTGATCTGCTGCAGCTGGTGCTGCTGCTGCTGGTGGTGGTGGTAAATCAAATGACCATGACCCCGTCCATCCATAAGAAGAAGGAGGAGGAGGAATAGGAGGAGGGAAGCCCTCAGCCGACAGAAGGAGGGAGATATTTATATAGAGAGGAGAGGAAGAGGAAAGGGGGAGGTGGGAATAGGTGTGAATTGTGGGGTCAAATGTTGGCAGGAAGAATATGTTATATATCTCATGGAGGTGCAGAGGTCCCACGCGGAAATGGTGATGGACACGGCCACGGGGGGCTCTACTGTGCTGGCGGTGCGAGACGATGGAGGGGTTTTTTTGCATATCTAACCTCGTGATATTGCAGAAATTATTACGGTATAGCTAGAAGCAACCCTGTAGGAAACCTAAAAGTGTCTCGTATGCAAATAGAGGGGGTTATGGGGGTGCGAGTGTAAATTACCCGGTTTACTGAAGGGGCCGTCACGCTGACGTGAGATGGAGGAAGGGATGGCGTGTTGGGGTTTTCGCTGCCTTTTGGCTTTGTTTCTTGCGTGCTAAGTTTGCTACGTAGACGCGTCTTCCGCGTTTTGGGAGCTCCTCAAGTGGAAGCTGTGCATATATATATATATCCAGACAATTTCCATCGGCCTTTCCTGTGTCTCAACACGAACATCAGATTTGTATGAATACCATCATGCAAGTGTGTGCAAGGATGGAGTACTGATAGAGGAATGTTTACTTTCTCGGTTAGATGATTCACAAAATGAGCTACTCTTATTACGATTTGTATGGATACTTTCAAGTTTATGTTTGGTTTACGGACATGTCAACTCACATATATGGAACAAACTACTACGTGGTTCGACAAAGGATTATGCGGAGCTATTGAGGATAATGTGGTTTGTGTAGTTTCTTTCTTTGGTAACATTCAATGGTGAATGGCATCGCTACCCATCAAACTCGGTGGTTTAGGTCAATACTCGGCTATTGAGGCTTTTCTTCATATGCTTTTGTAGCCTCCAGAGCTCAATCATGGATGCTCCAAGATCACATGCTACGAGACAGCGGGATATATGATATGGATTCTGTGTCGCACTTCCATCTCTTGATCTTACTTATTTTACTAGTAAGGATATCGTCCCTCCTAAAAGCCAGAATGCTTTGGCGGGTTAATTTTTTAGCAAAATCATAAAAGAAAATGGAAGTTCAGTTTGACATGACTGCCAGACGAAAAGCAATTTTCTGATGCTTGCAAGCTGAGCATGCTCAAGATTTCCTTCTCCCCATTCCTATTAAGGGGCTTGCAATGCATATGTCACCAATTGAGTATCGTACCATTCTCAAGTGCCACCTCATGATTCATCTATTCCCAGCAGATTAGGTTTGCCCAGTATGCCACAAATCATGTTTAGATGCTTTTGGGAAGCATGCCGTTCATTGTCGAGAACTTCCAGGTTTTAAATATAGACTCGATTTTGTCAGGGATGTCCTTTTTGATGTACTCAGACATGCGGGAGTTGCTTCAAAAAAAGAAGCACCGGTGAAATTTTTGACCGATCCACAAGAGGGGAGATCGACATTTAAACCAACGGATGTTTTAATATTTGGACGGGCTGGAGGAAAACATGCTTGAGTCGATTTGACTGGAGTTTCTCCATTGGTGGGTCCGATAAATAGTGATTTTGTTGCGGGATACGCAGGCAAAAAGCTGCAGCAGCTAAAGTCGCTAAGCATGATAAGGTCTGTATTGATAATCAACATGTATTCATCCCCTTTGGTTTTGATACATTTGAGTTCTTGGCAAGTGAAGCAGTGGAGCTCCACAAGAAGATCCAAAAAGTTATGCATAGCAATGTTATGTTTCCTAAATATATGAATGTTGTATTTCAAAGGATTGGATTTGTCATCCAAAAGGAATTATCGACGCAGCTTGCTGCCGTCTCCCATCAATTTCTATGTAACGACGAGTATATAAAGAAAGAATACTAATAGTACTGGAACTTTATATATTCACATCAATTCTGTACTATTTTCTGCAGGAGAAAGACTACCTATTCGGGTCCCATTCGTTAACAGTGAGAGCATAATTAGCTTTTAACATGTATATATGCAAATCTAATTCTTTGCAGCGCAGATTATTACAGCATGGAGTGCTTGCATGTTTGTATATTGTGACAGAGACAGGTAGTGCTTGTGCATGTACATGACATGATAAGAGACAAATGCACTATAGTGGTGGGGTGTGGTGTTCATATATACCACAGAATCTCGAATCCCATCAATATCAACGAGATCTTTGCCATATATTAGGGTTTCATGGTGGGCCTTTGAGTTCTATCTTCAAAAATCAAAGTACTTCATTATGTTGGTGAATTTCAACATAGCAACTTAGATCTGATATGCAATATTGATTAAAAACGGTCATTTTTAACAGAAATCTTACTGTATTTATCAGAAATGGTTGCAGAAATGAAATGGTAGCATATAAGAAAAAAGAAACACGAAACAGGGAGATCAGTACTAATCGTGTCGGTGTCTGTGTATAATACTATCCATCGTAATCATATCTTTTCTTATATATATAGCGCGTCAAAAATGGAAATGTAGAATATTCTTCCCAAATCGGAACAAGCTTACTTTTATCATAGCAGCATTTGTGGTAGGGCAAATGTATCAATACTATACACCAATGTGATTTGACCACAGCCTTTTCAATCTTGCAATGAAATGAGATGTCCTCCTTCAAGCATGTTGACTTCTTGTTTCACACGATATATAGTTTTTTCTTTCAGTTCAGATGACATGAGCGCTATTTTAAAACTATACAAAATACCAGTGATATCATAATATAATACGGTATCGGTCAACAAAACAATCGAATCACAAGAGAATACAGTGATTTCCTATCAATTAAGATCTTTCAAACTGTGATGTCATTTAGAAAAGACGAAGTCGTCCTTGTACGTATTCATTAGTTGACATACAGTTATATTATAAATGGCTCAATTGCTTTGCATGGAAATATTCGAAGGCCATACAGATTAGGGTTTCCCTCACGTAAAGAATCGTATATTTCTTTTCGCAGTCCTAATTAATTTGCATGGCCCCGCGCCACGAGTATGCGCAGTACACAGTGGGACCTTCTTTTGTTATATCCATACATCTAAGATTAGCTTTCGATCGTATGTACGTAAGATCACATCACTGCAGATCGATACACGAATAGATCACAGTGCAAAGAAGAGGACGGAAACGGCTCACGGGTATTATCGGATCAAATCAACTTGGCCAGGTATGGTCCGTGCAATCTGTGATATATGCTTACATATTCCCACATCAAATTCTCTTCAATTGGCAACTATTGCTCTATGTACGACTTTCTCCGACATGATTAGAGCTGCGTGCAGATATATGTTGAGATCTGCTGCACCTTTGCTGCACTGGCCCGCATTGATTTTGTTGTCTCAGGTGCCTGGGGCCGGGCCTCGGTCGGTCGGAGGACCCCGTCCGCTTTGCCTGACTCGAGCCCGAGCCGGATCAAGGACCGGAGCAGGTTTTGTGCTTGGGTTAGTTCTCGACGATGATTGATCGGGCCAGTTGGCGCCTGATCTCCCAATCCTTGTTAGGCCTGCATAATTGAAGAACAGAAGATGTTTGAAAACTAATCTTAAAATCACTTGATGAGCAGAAGTATATATTTGTTGTACATGTAATAAGATCATCATGCTAAGTCATGTGAAATTAAATATAGGTTCAAGATCCTTAATTTTCAATTTAATCTCACCATTTTCATCTATTATAATCATTATTTGGCCATTTAAGAGTAAATTTCAATTGAAGCATACAAATATTGCCTTAGATAATTATTAATATAATATTGCACTATAAAAAATGGAATAAGGCAACAAATAATTTAAATATGTATTAGTTGACATATTTTTTGATATTAAATATATGACAACATATAGTATACGTTGTAAAATTTACTTTTGTTCTTTTCATTAGAAGTAAATGTTATATTCATGCGAAAGATTCATATAACAACGATTTGTTCATTAAAATTTGCATCAAAATTTGTATTAATAAAATTTAATTTTAACAATAATTATAAAAAAGCCAATGGTTAATCTTTGTTATACATTTTGTTGCTAGAATATTCACTGTGAATTAAAGAATAAAATAATGAATAATATTCATGTTACATATTTAACTACAGAAGACATTTTGTTATACATTTTGTTACGCTCAAATCAGGGAGTAGAGTCTGGTCTGGGCCAATCCAATCCGCGTAGCTGCTCTTTATGGAAGTCGCTGATCCAGAAATCGGTGGAGGTGACTCCGGATACGGAAGTGGACCCGAGAACGGGGATTGTGGTAGCGGACCATCTGCTAGACACGAATAACGAATGCATGCCTTCAACATCTCCCGAACCCTCAAAAGATGCAGCACTGAGCTTAAGGGGCACGGTGCTTCCAGCAGATCATCCGCATCCAAATGAAGAGATTCAAACACGGGGCTCCTTGCCGGAAGGTACGAATTCAATACAGGTAGAAGAGGTTGTACGTCAGGTCTGCGATCAACAGCTTAGTCACTCTGCAAATTCGCCGGCGGTGTCGATCCGTGCCCATGTTGAAGGGGGAGGGCTCAACCAAGTCTGTGCGGATGGGGGGGATTCCGAGCGACGGCGGGGGCTGGCTTTGGAGGTACGGTTGAGTGCACAGGGGGAGAGGCAGTGGATGGGGTTGGAAGATGGAGGTCGGGAGGGAGGAGTTGAGGGAGAAGGGTTGGAAGCGGCCCCAAAGGAGTGTCTGGGGGACGCCGTTTTGGAGAAAGCCCATCTGGAGTCAGCGCGGGGGGAAGGCCTTAAGGGGGGTGATGAGGGTCAGCGATTCGGCTGGTTTTTTGAGAGGAGAGGGGTAGCTACGAGGAAGAAAAGGTGGAGGAAGAGGCTGGAGGTGGCGGCCGTAAGACCCAACTCGGGAGCTCCGAAGTCTTTATCGAAGGATGTTATGCCGGCGTCGCCAATCGGGGGCCCAAGTTACTTTAGTTTGTTGGACAGAAGTTTTGCGGAAAGTCTGGGGGTGGTGGCCCCATTGAAGAAGAAGAAAGAGATATCATTATGAAGGTGCTATCTTGGAATGTGAGGGGTCTGGGCCGCCCCGAGAAACGGCTGGGAGTCAGGAGACTTGTAATGGATGCAAAGGCAGATATTGTATTGCTGCAGGAAACGAAAGTCTCAAGGGATGGAGATAAGTTGTGGAGAGACATAGGGGGTGATAGTGGGGGCTTTGAATTTGCCGAGGTGAAGGCTCAAGGTGCTGCTGGTGGATTGCTGACGGGTTGGAAGAAGGCGGAGTTTGAGAAAACGGGCGAGATGCGATCACAATTCTCTATCTCGGTCAGCCTGAAGCGCAGGATGGACGACATTTCTTTTACAGTATCAAACGTGTATGGTCCCTCTGGAAATGATCGTGGCTCCCTCGCGGCAGACCTGGTTCAGTCAACATTGGGCTTGGAGGATGGTATTTGGATTATGGGTGGAGACCTCAACATAACTCTTCTACCAGAGGATCGACCTAGGCATGGAGGCGGTCGTGACCCGGATTCTGAAGCCTTTGTGAACTTTATTCATGCACGAGGGCTATCAATCATGGATGCAGCCGGATGCGCTTACACATGGCGTAATGTCAGATCGAGATCCCGTTTGGATAGATTTCTTCTTTCACCGGATGCGACGGAGCTATTCTCTCTGTCTCGAGCTTGGGCGCTACCTCGGGCTCATTCGGATCATACACCGATATTGTGGTCTTCTGAGGAGCAGACGAGGACAAGATTCTTCTTCAGATTTGAGCGGTCATGGCTTTTGGAGGACGGATTTAAGGACGAGGTGACTTCACGGTGGGCTGAGTGGAGGCCTGAGGGGTCAGCAGTAGTTCGCCTGGCAAATAAATTGGCGTTACTGAAAAAGTTTCTGTTGAAATACGGGAAAGAGGCGAGGGAGAGGCGAAGAGCACAGAGGGGTGTCATTCAGGAGGGAGTTGTACAACTGGATAGGCTGGATGACCAGAGAGGCCTTAATCAGGAAGAGATCGCAGAGAGAGCGCAACTGTTAGAAGAAATATGGTTGGAGGATAGGAAGGAGGAGGTAGAATGGAGGCAGAGATCCAGGCAAAAGTGGCTGCGGGAGGGAGATGCAAACACAAAATATTTCCATGCAGTCGCATCGGGAAGAAGAAGGCGAAACTACATTCAGGAGATGGAGATTGGGGGGGTGAGAGTGGAGGGGGACGCACAGCTAGGGTGTGCTCTCAGGGAGCATTTCGTGGAGGCATCCAGAAGGAGGCATAGGGAGGGCTGGGGGTGGCTTGGGAGAGGGGTACAAGTTTTATCGGAGGAAGAAGCGGTGAGGCTAGAGGCTCCTTTCGAGGAGGAAGAGATTAAGAAGGCAGTTTGGGAACTGAATGAGGATGGGGCCCCTGGTCCTGATGGATTTCCGGTTTATTTTTATAGGGAGTTTTGGAGCATGCTGAAGGACGAAGTTGTGGAAGTGATTAATGAATTTAGAGAGGGGAATATGGGCTTCGAGAAAGTTAATAGGGCACTGCTTGTTCTCTTGCCCAAGAAGGACCATCCGTTGACGGTCGACGACTACAGACCGATTGCACTATCAAATGCCATATACTTAATAGTTGCAAAAGTTTTGGCTAACAGATTAAAAAAGGTGCTCGACTCGGTCATCCTGCAGGGGCAGTCTGCTTTCATACCCGGTCGACAGATGGCTGATGGCTTGATTATGGCTACTGAGATATCTCTTCAGTGGAGGCGTACAAAGAAGAAAGGGGCCATTTGGAAGATTGACTATACGAAAGCTTATGACTGCGTGGACTGGAACTTTCTATGGTTGTCTCTGAGGCGACATGGCTTCCCAGACCGGTGGATAGCTTGGATGAAGAGATGTGTCACGACGTCTTCTTATGCGGTCATGGTGAACGGGAGACCTGAAGGGGGTTTTTTCCAGCCCCAGAGGGGTGTCAGACAGGGATGTCCTTTGGCACCGATGTTGTTTGTTTTGGTAGCGGATGCTCTAGCAGTGTTGTTCAGGCGCGCAGTTGACGAAGGATGGTGCGAGGGGTTTCGTTGTGGCACCATCTCCTTACCTATCTTACAGTACGCTGATGATACAATGATTTTCCTAGGCGGATCAGAGGAGATGACTAGAAGGGCGGAGCAAATTGTGGGAATTTTTAGTAGTCTATCGGGCCTTCAGATCAATAAAAATAAGTCGGTGGTGGTTCCTTTTGGTATGGAGGGTGACGAGGGGATCCGATGGGCAGAGTTGCTGGATTGCCCGTTGGGCGAGTTACCGATTTCTTACTTGGGGCTCCCACTGGTGGCAGGCAGGCTCAAAAAATCAGATTGGGACATGGTCATTCAGAGGATGGAGCAGAGATTGGCAGGATGGAAGGCAGTTACCTTGTCAAAGGGGGGAAAGCTGATTCTTTTGAAGCACGTGCTCTCAGCAATACCCATTTTCTTTATTTCCACTAGATTGATGCCTGTGGGTGTACGCAGGAAGGTCGAAGCCATGATGAAGAGATTCTTCTGGTCTGATGGTAAGCAGAACAGATCAGGGTTGCATTTGGTAGGCTGGGACGAGCTGACGAAATCGCGGGACAAAGGAGGCTTAGGGATTCAGGATTTGGCGTGCATGAACAAAGCTCTATTGGCAAAGTGGGCTATCCGGATTTGGGGCAAGACGGACAGATTGGTTGCTAGACTTTTGCGTGAGCTTTACAGTGTGCAGGGCTCCCTAGAGGCAGGAAGAGTGAGGTTTGAGTCCCCGCTATGGGCTGGAGTCCGAGAAGTTCTACCATTGTTGGCATCAAGAATGAGACCGCAGGTCGGGAATGGGGAAGGCTTCAGGTTCTGGCGAGATGATTGGACGGGGGATGGTTCGCTGAGCAGTAGGTTCCCGAGGCTGTTCGCGTTGGCTGATTCGAAGGAGTGCACTTTGGTGAATGTTGGGATATCAGGGTCCTGGGACCCACAGTTTGTGTCAGTTCTCTCGAGCCAGCGTTCGGAGGAGCTTGCAAGGATGAAGTCTGAACTTCCATCTCCGGATTGCATCACGCAGGGTAGGGACCATTTTCAATGGGACGGCGGCAGATTCTCAACAAAGAAAGCGTACAAGGAATTCAAGGGGTCTGCAGAAACCATGGATTCAGACTTCTGCCAGGATATGAAGATTATTTGGGCAAGCAAGATACCAGGCAGAATTAAAATTTTCCTTTGGTGTTTAAGAAGGGGAAGATTGTGTGATAAAGCAAGGAGGGGAAGGTTGTTTGGTATTTCCGACACTCGGTGCGACAGATGCGGAGAACAATTTGAAGATGCAGATCATCTGTTCTTCACGTGTCCGACGTCAGAGAAGGTGTGGAAAGAGATCGGGCCATCATGGATTTCGGCAGGAGGAGCCATTGAGTTTTGGAGGTCGGTAAGGTCCGTGGGGGGCAATTCATCCGATGATTGCACTCTGCCTTTTGCGATTCTGTGGGCCATTTGGGTGGGAAGGAATGATCTAATTTTCAAAAACCAAAGGTTCTATCCAGAGAATGTGCTAGCTCATTGTAATTCATTGTATCATTTCTGGGCCTTTGGGTGATGTACAACTCTTCTTTTATAATTATATTATTGCGGTGAATCCCATCTCGGGATGACACCCTCTTGTTACTCAAAAAAAAAAAAAAACTACAGAAGACATGACAATAAATATTACATTATTAGTTACCTTAAGCTAATGTTGTTATAGTGTTCGTAGTTAAATATATAACAAAGATTATTATGTGTTTCTTGATTCTTTAAATTCGCAAATCACAATGAATACCATTTTTCATTGTTATATTCCTATAACATATCATACAATGATTATCCGTTAAAGTTTTCTTCTAATCATTATCCGTTAAAGTTTTCTTCTAATCATCATTAAATTAAGGGAAAAAATAAAAAGTAAGTTGATTATAAATGGACTTTTAGCAACAAATATGATACACATTGCTAATTACAATAACAAAAGAAAATTTTGCAAAGTAATATAATCATTGGTATATATTTAACATCGAAGTATATGGCAATGAGTATTGAGATTATTCATTGTCATACATCACATATGCTAAGCCACATGCATACAAAAACACATGACCCCACTATCATACAACACTAACGAGTACCTACACCAAGATACGCAACTAATAAACAAAAAAAAGATAAAAAATCATATACTTGTCCTCTTCCTCACGTTGAAATTACCTCCATCAATCTGTTGTGGTGCTGCAGTGCTGTAGCGCACCACAGCCGCTCGATCAATCTCGAGATTGATCGAGCGGCTGTGGTGCGCTACAGCACTGCAGCACCACAGCAGAGAACCCACTCGCTGTAATCACCTCAATCGACTTCGATTTCCACCATAAGTTATTTCCACCCATTACATGGGACCTGCTCTCTCCCTCTATCTCTTAATACATTAAATAAGTTATTTCTCTTTCATACATTTCACCAACAAATAATATATCATACTATTATATCATATAAAAATTATAAAATACTCAATTTCTACTCATTTTTCGAAACTTCAATACAATCACATTACAACAACTACACACTTTTTCAAACTTTAATGCAATCATATCACGACAAATCCTCTCAACTCCACACACTCTATACAAACAACAAAACACAAAAAACGGGTTATGATGAATCCACGATTCATCGCCTTTATTCTTTTATTTTAGCTTCATTTTCTTAGTCAAACACAAGTAAATACCCATTAATTTCATAATTTTACCATTTTGCATGCATTTGTTAAAATTGCATTTTTAACACTTTTTGTACATAAATAAAAGAATAAAGAAGAAAAGAAAAAGAAAAGAAAAATAAAGGATGTAGTTATGCAATAAATACAGACTGACCCAAACCCCGAGAGAAGGTCAAGACTTGACCTGATCGACCAGGAATAAAGTAGGGGGAGATAGGGTCGTTTGTCAGAAAAATCAAAAATATCTTGTAAATATTTTTCATGTATATTTGTACAAAACTTACATTATTTTATCTGTACATAACGTGACCTCAAACTAATTATTTTCGTAAATAAAATTTGTAAATAAAATTGTGTTGTAAATAATAAAAATATTTGTAAAATAAAATATTGTATATATTGCAAATAATTACACCCAGAAAAAGCCACAAGGTGATAATTGAAACATCAATTCCGGCTCCACACAAGCTCAAATTGAACCAAAATCACTTCCATCGTACTATAAATTAAATTATCTTTCAAATGGCTGTGGTTTCGTACTTTTTGGAGTTACGGTTAAAAATTCAATTTTCTGGGGTGTTTTGTACAGTTTTCCCATATACTTGTTGTATATATTTTATTCATATTTATTTTTATAATGTATATATTTGTAAATACTACTTTCATTAAAAATAAAAAAATAAAAAAAAAGATAAAAATTTAAAAAATCTTTTATAAAAATATTTCCTTATATGTACCTATGTATATTGTATTATATGTGTATAATATATGTATACAATTAATTTCCCTAAATAAAAATTACCAAAAAAATTAATTGTCTCACATTAATTAATTTAATTTATTTAATTACGAAAATCATATGTAATTATTTAATTTATTGATTTATTTGAATTCATTTGATTTGATAACTTACCTTTTATGTAAAGATTTGATTTTATGCCTTAAATAGCCACCATTAAGGTGGTTAATTGATTTTTGGGAATTATTTAATTTATTTATTTTAATTAATTACGAAATTCGTTTTTAATTAATTATTTATTTTATTTATTCAATTATTTTATTTAATTAATAAATAAATACTTTCCTCATTTGTGAATATCTTCCATTTTTGATTTTCTTCTCTTTTTAATGGGCTCCTCCTCCCTCTTTCACACTTGATCAATCTTTGGAGAGAGGAGCCCGATCTCCGAGAACTACTCGTTGCAGAAGGGTGCCCAGCCTCCGATCCGGTCGGTGACAGCGATTTGCGCTTCGTCGAGGCCATCACGGCGTGTCCGATCCCAAGGTGAGATCCGATTTTTCATTCTCGTCATTTCTCGTAGGTAATCGTAGGTTTAGTTGTTTGTCTTATTTTATTAGTTTTAGATCTTAGAATTAAAAAAAAATCTCCAACACACATTTTCGCCCGACACCGATTTTGCATCTCATCTCGTGATCTCCTCATTTCATTTTCTACCTCACATAATCTATCACCTCCGGTCACGCACGGTGACCGCAGCCACAGATCTATTCCATCATATTCCAAGATCCGCTCATTCACTGTTCCTATTTTCGTATATAAATAAAAAAATAATAAAATGCATAGTTTTTTTTCTCTCTAACATTTGTTTTGCAAGTATAATAAAAAGAAAGTAAAAAAATTTTGCTTTTATATCTAACGTTTTGTTTTGCAGGAAATATAAAAAAATAATAAAAAAATTCTTCCTTTCTTAGTATAGATCTGTGTTTACAGTAATAATAAAATAATAAAACAAAAAAAAACATTTTTCTTAACATTTTCCTGCAGCAAAATAAATAAAAAAAATAAAAAAAACCATTCCCAACTCCGCGGCGCTCATCAACACCCTCCGGCGACCTCCGAGCTCGCAAGCCGGCCGCCCTTCCACCTCTCCGCCCCGCGCGGTCCACCTCGAGCTCCTCCGCGTGAGGCTGTCGGGCTGCTCCAGCATCTGATGCCCCTCAAGCGGCCGCCTAGCCGAGCTCCGCCCTCCTGTGGCCGCCTTCCGTCCGCGCCGTCACCTCCCCGCGAACCTGCACCCACCAGATCGGCTTGCCGCCCTCAGGTTCCCCACGCGCCCCCGCTCGCGGCTCCGCGCGAGCCACCGCCGGCTGCGCCACCTCCTGACCGTGCCTCCGCGCGCGCTCAGCCGCGCGAGGCCGCGGTCTGCTCCACCTGCAGCGCCGCGGGGCAGCACTGCATCTCCGCGGCGCCGCTTCGTCCTGCTGCCCCTCTCCGTCCGTCCTCCATATCCACCTCCGCGCGCCGGCTGCCTCCCGCCGTGACCTCCAAGGCCCGCACCCGTCGTTTGCCCGCCCGCGCGAGAAAGAAGAGGGTGGGCGGCGGCGGCTGCCCTTGCATTTTGTGAGAAGAGAACGAGAAAGAAGGAACCCTAGGTGGAGGGTTTTGATTAAAAAAAGAAAAATTGCAAAGTAAGCCTCTGGGGTTGTCAAAATTGCAGTAAAGTCCCCGCCAGTCCAGAAGTCATGTGCGTCGCACATGAGTAGTGGGTAATTTACCTTTATCTTCTTCTGTTTCTTTCTCGTTCTATTTGATGCAAAACGTTTAGATAATTGTGAATAAGTCCCTCTGTTTCCTGAACTAAACTTTCTTAATTATTTCAGTGAAATAAATGTTTTTATTGTTCTGAAAGTTTTGTAAAAATTTGTATATGTTTCTGCAGTAGTGCTTTTCATTGTGTAGAAATTTCATTGCGTTTTGTTGTCACTTGATATATTTAAAAAAATTCAAAAACATTGTCTTTTTGAGTCTTTTTCTCTGCCTACACTTTGAAAATTCATAAAAAAATATAAAATTGCCTAAAAATCACTAAAAATTAACTGTAGCTGTGTTTTGACTTCTTTTAATTTCTGTCCAATTTTTGTGCTTTTTCCAAATATAAAAATCAAAAAATTGCAAAATACGAAAAATCTTATAAAAATTGTAGAAAATTATAGAAAAATTCAAAAATAGTGATCTTGATCTATTTTGTAGATATTGCTTTGAACTTTGTCTTAAAAATAATCCCCAGGAGTTTTGAATACTTAAAGAATTTTTAACTTGTAAAATACTCCTGACTGTGTACATTTTATTTATTTTCCACTGTTTCATTTTTAGAAAATAACAAAAACATCAGAAAATTGTGAAAAATTTACCAAAAACATTTTAAAACATATAAAACACAAAAACATTTTCTTTCAACTTTTCTGTGTATTTTTGACCATTGTGAAAAATGCAAAAATAGTGCGTGTGCTTTTCTTTATCACTTTTCTTCATTTGTGCTTCTTTTAAAAATATAAAAAAAAATTAAAAATTCAAAAACCACTAAAAATTAACTTGGAAATCTGACTACTTAGTTTTTAAATCGTGCTCCTTGTGTTCGACCCTGGTCGCTATACCAGGTAAAAAGAATAGCGAAAAGACCGCTTACAGTTGTTTTCATTGATTTATATCTTCTGAAGTGGTTTAAAAAACATTATTTTTTCCGTTGACCGAATCACGCGGTTGAGAACGACGACACTTTGGCATATTATTTATCCTCTCTTAATCGTGTGGTTTTCGCGTCATCAGAATGGCGCCGTTGCCGGGGAGCACGGCTTTGTAGTCATTTTTCCATATTGTCTCTCTATATTATCATTGTTTTCTGACACTCTCTCTTTGATTTTTGTGCGAGGTACTGCGTGGACAACTTGGAGTTTATTTTTGAGGACCCGTACGGGAAGAAGAAGCAGGGAGAAGAAGAAGGAATTTTTATTTCTGAGAGAGAGAGAGAATAATATTTTTTTGTAATAATTTAGAACTTGGACATTTGTGGACACTTGTAACTTAGCGGGTATGTTTCGCCGAGTACCGGTGTGCTCGGGGGACCCATTTGGATTTTCGCGGCTTTTTCTGCGGTTTTGATAGCTAGCTGCCTTTTCCGGTGTTTACGCGGTTTTTCTCGAGCCCCTAGATTTAGGAATTTCTCTTGCTTGTGCCGTAATTAGTAGGGTCCCCACACTTAATTGCTTGCCTGATCCTATAGGACGTTAATTGGACCTACTAAAATCATTAATAAAAATAACCGACTCATTTGCCTTCGCAGCCTACGTGCCGCGAGCCTGCCCCATCAAGCGCTACTCCTGAACTCGACCTGTCGAGAAGAGGAGGGGTAGGCCAAGACCAGACTCTTTGGCTTGGAGGTCGGTGACCGGTTAGACGGTTCTTGCGATAGAAATTTGCTCATCTAGGACTCGGTTTTTCCTCGCTGCACCATTTAGGTAGTTTAATTCTGTCTTTAAATTCTGCGCGGATCACTTGCATGTAGAGTGCTGGAGTAAGGTACGCATTTTCTATCTCTGCATGCATCATTGTGTTTGACCGTGCATTGGCTTTTTTCGACTTCCTCCCCCTGTTTTTGGACTCAAATCAATCAAAGAGGAAATCAAAAAGCTCGTTAGGCGTTATTTTCTGAAAAAAAAATTCCAAAAAAATAGAAAAACCATAAAATTGGGACTGCTAAAGCTATTGACCCTAAAAGACACTTCACCTAAAAAATTGTCTTGGGGAGAGCAACCCCCTCATTGTTTGGTTTGTTTGTGCGAGAGAGTGACCCGAACACTAGGTAAAGCCCTCCGGTGCTCATCTTGACTGATTACCGACTCTTCTGTGCGGGACAGTCGGTTGAGAGAGTATCGGGTATCCCAGCAGGTCACGTAATCGCTCTGATATTTTGATTGTTCACCAAAAATAAAAATTGACAAGATAATTTGACCGAGCCTTTACGGTCTTCAGCTCGCGTTGCGTTGGTGAACTGGGGGTTTGCTTTCAATCATAGTTTTACCAGATCTCATCCACGATCATCCCCACATCACGATGATGGGAAGGAGATCCCTTAGGTTGCCTCTGGCAGCACCGCTATCAAGCACTCCTCCACATTCATCTAGGACGGTTTCGGAGAGCCAAGACCCGCTCGCCGAACCTGAGTTCACTACCACCCTGTCCCCCCTTGACCACCCTTCTTCCACCAGTCCTGAGATACCTGTGCAGAGAACAACACAGTTATTTGTTAACTTGACGGCACCTAAGCCTGGGTCTTTTGCCTTTGCAGAGACCCACAACATGGCCAGCAGTGATGGACGAACCGATGGACAGCCCCAGAGTACCACTTATGTTCTAGATCAGGGCGCCATCAACAACACCTTGTTAGCCTCCTTAGAGACGATGCAGCGACAGATTCGAGATCAAGGAGCATTCATGGCAGAGGTTCGTCAGGAATTAGCACAGATGCGAGCTGACAGAGGAGAGAATAACCGAGGAGGTGGTGGAGAGATTCCAGAGTTTGGAGGAGGATCAGACGGAAACCCGGAGGACCAGCCGGAGCAAGCTAGGCAGCCACGACCGATGAGGCAGTTACACAACCCGGCTGCAACTTTGACCCATCGATGGATTCAGCTCCCTGAGATCCTGGGTGATTTCAAGCTTGCCCCCCAGACCATTCAGCTTTTGCCCAAATTTCATGGGCTAGCCACCGAAGAGCCGCATCTACACCTGCAGGAGTTTGAGATGATCTGCAGCACTGTCCACGACAGATATGTGGACGAGGACACTATCAAGATGATAGCGTTCCCTTTCTCCCTGGCCGACAGAGCAGCCAATTGGCTGAAGCATTTGGGGAGATTTGTTACCACTTGGGAGCAGCTCCGGACCGAGTACTTAAACAAGTACTATCCACTCGGCCGGACCAACGCAGCACGAGCTCTGATCAACAACTTCTCCATGATCCCTAATGAACAGTTTAATGAAGCGTGGGATCGATTCCGTGAGCTCATTGACCGGTGTCCACACCATGACATATCCAAGCCCAATCTCGTCCAGAGCTTCTTTTGTGGGCTGACACCGGAGCTGCAGGGGCTTGTCAACGCTTCTTGTGGGGGTTCCTACTTCGCCAAGGACGAAGACCAAGTCTGGGCTATCTATGAGGAGATGGCTGAAAACTACTCAGTGATGTCCCAGACTAGGCTCTATGCTCAAGGGAAACCCCAACCCCATGCCGTGTCCTATCATAGGATATCACGGGTTGATGCAGGTCCACCCATTTCTTCGTCAGCAGCAACAGCCCAGGCAGAATCTTCAGCTGCTGACATGGGTATTATCAGTGAGAAGTTGGACCGTATTGAGATAATAGAAAAGAAGCAGTGCCAAGGCATGACACAGATAGATCAATTGGCACAGACTCTTAGTGACCTGAAGACCCACATCTTGTGTCTCCAGGAGGCACAAGAGGCTTCTCAGCCTCGTTCCAGGTCACGAGCTGATCCCACCAGCAACCGCTCTTCCCAGCACTCTGCCCAATACCACCAGGTTCACCACGTTCAGGCAGAGCCAGTTCAGCAGTTGCAGCAGCATTACTCTCAGCCGCCACCATCTCAGGACACTCAGATGGTGATGTATCAGCCGGATCAGCCACTGGCAGTTCTTCCCTCTTTTACATACGAGCAGGAGCCGTTGATGGAAGTCAACGGGATTTGGTATGACCGGCAGCAGCCCGGGATACGCCGGGATCATCCTGGATTCAGGTGGTCCAATGGAGGTACCTCGTCCCAGCAGCAGCCTCCAGCTCAGGGTGGACAGAGCAGCCAGCAGCAGCAGCCCCATTATTCCCAGCCACAGCAGCACTTCCAGCAGGGTCCTCGTCCTTACCATCAAGGACAGCAGTGGAGGCAGCAGCAGGCAACCTTCCGGCGAGAGATGGATGAGTTCCGGCAGGAAATGAGGGAGATAATCAAGGGAAAAGCCGCCATACCCGCTCAGATTGAACCTAACCCGAACAATCTGAAGAGGAAGTCTGAGCAGGTACAGTTTACAGAGGCCACCACTCCTAGTGATATTTTGAATGATATTTCTTCTCCCATATTTGATGCTGATTTTGTAAAACTTAGGAGCGGTAGAAGGCCAGCCGGCGGCGCCTCGTCTGAACGACAACCCATTGATGATTCGAGAGCGTCAGACGAGGAAGATAGCGGTGCTGATGCCGCTGATGATGTTGATGACGGTGGTGCTGATGCCACCAAGAATGATGATCCAGTCGACGGTACTGATGCCGTCATTTCTCCAGATGCAGTTAGTGGTATTGATGCCACTATTAGATGTTATGCTGAGCCAGAGTGCGGTGCTGATGCCGCAAAGACAGATGCCGTGGGTGGTGTTGATGCCACCATTTCTAGTCCTGTTGTGTTGCCTTATACCTATGTATCTCAGGACATTATCAAAAATAACAAAAAAATGAATAAAGGAAAGGTTTCTTTATCTACTCAGAGTCCATATATGTTGCATGATCACTCTTGTATGGATTCCAGTCCTTCCCAGCAACAGGAACCTCTCCCTGACCCTCCATCTGAGGAGGGTCCAGCAATCCCTTTCCCTCAGGCACTCCGCTTAGGGCAAGGTAAGAAAATGAAAAATCAAAAAAATTCACAACAGTTAGAGTTCAGCCAACAGATGATTGACAGATTCCATATCCAGCTGACTCTACAGGAGGCATTAGAGCACATCCCTCTCTTCCAGAAGCACTTGAGAGAGAAGACCACTATACGTAGGAAGAAGAGGAATGCAGAAATCCATGTGCTGACACGTGATACCTGCTTCGCTATACAAAATAAATTGCCAGCCAAGAAACCTGATGCAGGAGCTCCATATGTCAGATGCCACATTCATGAGCAGCAATTTGATCGTACTCTTTTGGACAGCGGTTCTTCGATTAACCTCCTTCCGGCTGCCTTACTCGATCGATTCGAGTTTGGCCCTCTTAGACAGAGCAGGACGATCCTTCAGTTTGCTGATTGATGAATACCCATTCATCACTCTTTATTCTTCTATTTTAGCTACAAAAACCTTTGCAAATACATGTAGATATGTGTAAATACAAATAATTACCAAAAGCATGCATTGTGTAAAAACCTATAATTAGCATGTTTTTGTGCACAAAATAAAAGAATAAAGAGCAAAAAGAAAAAGAGGGAAATATTTAGAATAAATATTGAGCAACCTAACCCAAGGGAGGGCTCAGCATGGGCCTGACCGCATAAAAGCCAAAGTAGAGGGAGATAGGAGCTCATGTGTATATATTTGCAAATAAATAAAACTATATATTTTCCTCACCCAAAAATATGTTGTAAATATTTGTATATATTTTGTAAAAGTTATTAAAAACAAAATAAAAATCAAAAATCCAAAAATACCCTTTTTCCCAGGTGCATAGACCATCACCCATGTATTTATCTAACCCTATAGATAAATGTATTTATTTTCAAAACTTGTTGTAAATATTCTATGTTACATATGGTAAATACATAAAATAACAAGAAACAAAACAAAAATCAAATAAAAATTACAAAATGAAAAATACAAAAATACATTGTATGAATACCATGTATATAAATGTATACGATTATTTATTTCACCCTTGTGTATAAATAATTAAAATAAAATAAAAATACCATTTTATTCCATATTTTATGAGGTAAATAAATAAAATACAAAATGAGCATAAAAATACATAAAAATAACAAATAAAAAATCAAAAATAAAAAAAATCCATATAGTGTACATATACCTATATACATAGCTACCCTATTTTTATTTCCAAAAATTAATTAAAAATCACCAAAAAATAGAAAAAAATAAAAGAAAAACATTTCATGTTTTGAGTTTTCTTTAATTCGGCCTATTTCTACCCTAAAATAAATAAACAAAAATCGAGTAAACGTGGCAGCTCCTGATTGGTCCACGGGGGATTGTTGACCCCGGTCAACTCCCCCGCGGACTCCTTCCTTTTCTGGAAAACGCGCGCCGCCCCGCCTTCGCCGAATTTTCCACGCGTCTCCAGGCTGTCACCCACGCAAATCCCATGCCCGGATTCTTCGCCGATCATCCATCTCCCTCGCCGGATCTTTAGCCATGAAATCAACGCCTTCCTTAGCCGTCGCCCCTCAACCCTAATCGCCCCTGTCACCATATATATCCCGACCTCCGCCGCCTCCGCGCCTCATCTTTGGACCTTCTCCTTCTTCCCAGTGACCTCCATTGGCACCGCGAGAGTGACAGCAAGCGTTCGCCATTGTTGCAGTGAGGCGAGGAGGCGAATCCATTGATCCGGCGATCTTCGCCGCCGCTGCTCCGCCACCAGCGTCGAGCATCGAGCCTCGGGCCGAGACGACCCTCGAGGCTACGACCAAGAGCACCCCCTGCTCTTCCCCAGTCTCTCCGACCACCCAGGTAGAACCCTTAGGCCGTAGGATACCGTAGATTTTGATTTTTTAGTTACTGTTAGCGTAGCTCCGCCACCTTCGCCAGGCACCTCCGACCACCCATCTTCCATTCCGACACCGCCATCACCTCCGCCAGACCTCTCCGCACCTTCTTCACCCATTCACACAACCCAGATCGCACAGGATCTGGGAATCGAGCTCCTCCGCCGACCACCCTCGCCGGAGCTCGCCATTTCGACTCACACTTCACCTTCACGCCGCCTAACCGGGTCGAGGCACTTTGCCCTCGACCCGCGAAGCTTCTGAACTATTTTGCAGGTCAAGAGGAGGCCGTCTGAGGCTTCCCGACATCTTCCCAGGAGCTTCTCCTCCGCCGACCTCGCCGGAGCCTTCCAGGGCTCGGCCGGGGCATCGGAGACCCGTAGCAGCTGCGCAACTTCACGCCGGATCTTCTCCGACCTTCAGGCGCATCAGAGGAGAGCGGAGACACCTTCACGAGGCCGGCGAAGTTCGCCGGCCATCAGTTCTTCCACCATCCTCCAGAGCCGTCGGATCGCCTTCTTCGCTCCAGATCAGATCCTCACCGTCCATCTGCGGAGCCTTTTCACCGTCCGATCATCCCGAGGATCGATCTTCACCGTTGAGCAGCGAGGTTAAGCCACGACGTCTCTCAGCCGTCCGATCATCCACGTGGCTGCACCTCGACCATCCGATCTGAGCCTGGCCTCCTTCGAAGAACCACGTTGCATCACCACCGTCCGATCATCCACGTGGACACACAGCAGCCGTCGGATCAGGCCAGCACTTCCATAGTTAAAGGCGCGTTTGTTCTCCACCGTCCGATTTGCCACGCGTCACACATCAGGCCGTCGATAATAATAAAAGGGGTAAATTTCTCCTAGACCCCTCTGTTTGTTCTATTTCATTTTAGTTCTGTAATTTTTAATTCAAGTTGTTTATTTTCTGGGATATTTGCACCAAGGACCTCGTACTTATTTTATTTGCATTTATACCCCTGCCAGTTGTGAGCCACGTGAGTCATTACGTGTTTTGTTGGGATATTTGCATAAGATGCCCTGTAGTTCTGGATGTTATTCATTGAATAAAATATTTTGTTTATTTGCACATATACCCCTGTGAATGTTTTATTTCCGCATGTGCGATATTTTTTGGGTATTTTGCAGATAAGCCCCTGGACTTTTGGTACTTGTTACCAATAAGCCCTCGGAACTTATTTTTATTACCATTTGGTCCCTGTGTGCCCCAGGCACGTGCTTTGCACGTGTTTTGCTGGGTATTTTGCACCAGGACCCCAGAACTTTTGGGTATTTGCACTTAGGTCCCTGTGCACAGTACCCCTCCTTTATTTTTGAATAAAATATCAAACGACCTCCAAATCCAATGAGATTTTGACACATGGCTCCTGCCATGGTGTAGGAATTTCTATGATTTCTGAGGACATTTTTTGATTTAATTTGCTATTTTTAAAAAATTCAAAAACACTCTTTTTAGTCACTGTCTAACTTTAAAAATACCAAAAAAATATAAAATCACCTTTAAAAATTCTAAAAAAATTAGGACTTGTAGTTTGCTTGCTGTTTGATTTTCCAGCCATTTTTGGTGACTTTTCATCATTTAAAAACCTTAAAAATTGAAAAACCCTTAAAAATCCATAAAAATTATAATAAATAAATTAAAAATCCAAAAACAATAATTAGGGTGCCTAAATTTTCCTTATTCTTTCTAGATTGTAGGAAAATTACCTTTAGGGCTTTTTGAGATCCAAGAGTATTTTATTTTTGGGTCTTAAGCCTTGCTGGACAGTACCCTCTGATTTTCGCATTGTTTGATTTTTAGAAAATAAAATAAACATCAGAAAAATCTCAAAAATTCACCAAAAACATAAAAAATTATAAAACACATAAAAACATTTTTCTTTGAATTTTTGCTTGATTTTTAATGCTTTAAATAAATTGTTGAAGTTCATTATCTGTGTGCCTTCTTTAATTTTCTCATCTTTTAAAAAATCTAAAAAATATAAAAACAAATAAAAACCACTAAAAAAGTATTCTCTTGGATTTCTGACTACATCGTAGGCCGCAAGGCCAATCTGTGCTCCTTGTGTTCGACCCTGGGAGCTATACCAGGTTAATCCTATAGCTAGATCGCTCTATTTTGTGCTTGCTTGTTTTTATCTGATTTGAGTGATTGATTTCTTCTTGATGCACGCATTCGAGTGACTGAGGTCGCAACGACCTCATTTCAGACCTTTACCTCAGTTGTTCGGGATTTTCGCGTCATCACTGATAGATCTGTAAAGAGGCCAAAGGGGTTACTTAAGGACGTTGTCGTCACAATTCAGGGCCTGAAATTCCCCGTGGACTTTGTTGTATTGGACATGGAGATCCCTGAACGTGTGATCGATGCCCCCATCATTTTAGGAAGACCATTCTTGGCCACAGCCAAGGCGGTAACTGACCATGATAGTGGGAAGGTATACTTTCGCATCGAGGGCGAAAGTGTACAAATAGAGACGATCGAGGAGACACGATCTAAAGATTCAGAGTGCTCAGATCAGATGACCGACTCAGAGCGAATGATAGATGCAGAGCTAGACATCCACCATGAGTGTGACTTTGTGATTACAGACGATGAAGCAGTTTGGGCAGATCCCGCATCACGAGCTCTTGCCACATCCTCAGATAGTGAAGATTCACATATCGTGGCAGATGAGAGTTCGGAGAGCACACTCATGGCACAGGATACAGTAGAGGCTGATTACCATGATCAGGATAGCGAAGACGATTTTATCTCATGCGCTTCAGATTCAGATTCCTCAGACACAGACACCAACTTTGATTGGCAGGAGTTCGATGAATATTTACCGTGTCTGGTGCCTGCAGAGCTAGGACAGCTGACAGATATACCAGCAGAGCCATCTTCGTCGGATTTACCATTACGAGAGTTCTCACACACAGATCTGGTAGCATTCACTCAGACATTTCAGAAACCAGATTTACCAGCTCCCACTTGTCCAGAATTGAAGACCTTACCGCAGAGCATGAAGTATAGATTCCTTGCAGGAGAGCCAAATATGTTCCCAGTCATTATCTCAGCAGATTTGACTGAAGACCAAGAATCTCGTCTGATGGAGGTTTTTGAAAGAAACCGCAAGGCAATTGGATGGAGTGTGGCTGATCTCCAGGGGATAAGTCCGGCCCTGTGCTCCCACCACATTTATCTCGAAGAAGACGCCAAGCCCTCGCGTGAGTTCCAACGAAGGCTGAACCCGAATCTTCGAGAAGTGGTTATGAAGGAAATATCTAAGTGGTGGAGCGCCGATTTTATCTACCCCATCTCTGACTCTAAGTGGGTTAGTCCATTGCATGTGGTACCCAAGAAGACGGGTATCACCACAGTTGTGAATGAGTCTGGAGAGGAGATAGCCACCCGAGTGCCCACTTCTTGGAGGGTCTGTGTGGATTACAGACGATTGAATCAGGCCACCAAGAAGGACCACTTCCCGCTACCATTCATAGATCAGATCATTGAGAGATTAGCTGGGAAGAGTTACTACTGCTTTCTGGATGGGTATTCGGGATACAATCAAGTGGCCATAGCGCCTGAAGACCAAGAGAAAACAACGTTCACCTGTCCGTTTGGGACGTATGCTTTTCGACGGATGCCCTTTGGATTATGTAATGCCCCGGCTACATTCCAGAGGTGCATGCTCTCTATTTTCTCGGACATGGTTGGTGAATTTTTAGAAGTCTTCATGGATGATTTCTCGGTTTATGGTGACAGTTTTGATGCATGTCTTGATTACCTAGACCGAGTACTTCAGCGCTGCATTGAGGTCAACTTAGTCTTATCTTGGGAGAAGAGTCACTTCATGGTGACTCAGGGGACGGTCCTTGGCCACATCATCTCCAACAGGGGCATGGAGGTCGACCCGGCCAAGGTGGATATCATCAAGAAGCTCAATCCACCGTCCAATATACGACAGTTGCGGTCTTTTCTGGGGCATGTCGGTTTTTACCGACGGTTCATACAGGACTTCAGCAAAATTGCCCGACCGCTCACAGATTTGTTGACCAAAGACACTGAGTTCCTTGTAGATGATAAGTGTCTTGCATCATTTGAGACTCTCAAGAATCTAGTTGTCGAGGCTCCTGTCCTTCAGCCGCCTGATTGGTCTCTCCCATTCGAGATCATGACAGATGCTTCTGATTTTGCCATAGGGGCTGTGCTAGGACAGAGGAGAGATGGAGCGCCTTTTGCTATTCACTACGCTAGCAGAACAATGGATGCTGCTCAGCGGAATTACACAGTCACAGAGAAAGAGATGCTAGCTGTAGTCTTTGCCTTGGATAAGTTTCGATCTTACATTCTTGGATCTAAAGTGACTATCTATACTGACCACACCGCCATCCGATACTTAATGGCAAAGAAGGATGCCAAAGCCAGATTGACCAGATGGATCCTTCTACTCCAGGAGTTTGATATAGAGATTAAGGATAAACCTGGAGTCAAAAATGTTGTAGCGGATCACCTCTCCCGTTTAGAGAACCTTGGGGATTCGGATCAAATTACACCTATTACAGAAACTTTTCCAGATGAGGCGATCCTTGCAATCACCTCACTTCCATGGTACGCTGATATTGTGAATTACCTTGTCACGAAGAAGGTCCCACAAGATTGGCCCAGACAGCGACTTGAGACCTTTCTTGCGAAAGCCAAGTCGTACCATTGGGAGAATTCCACTCTTTATCATGAAGGAGGGGATAGCATCTGGAGACGGTGTATTCCTCAAGACGAGCAACATAGTGTCCTCACCTATTGCCACAAGCTTGAGGCAGGAGGACATCATTCTGGGAGACGGACAACACAGAAGGTGCTTCAATCCGGCCTTTGGTGGCCTACCCTCTTCAAGGATTCAGACGAATTCGTGAAGAGGTGTACTGACTGTCAGAAAATGGGCACTTGTGGACAGAGAGATATGATGCCGATGCAGCCCATTCACTTCTGTGAGGTTTTTGACGCATGGGGCATCGATTTCATGGGCCCATTTCCTAAGAGTCAGGGATTTGAGTATATCTTACTTGCTGTAGATTATGTGAGTCGTTGGGTTGAGGCCATCCCCGCCCGAACCGCAGATGCTAATACCGTTTGCAAATTCTTGAGGAAAAATATCATTTCACGGTTCGGGGTACCTAGAGTGTTGATATCAGACGGGGGGACTCATTTTATCAATGACAAGGTAAGGGCCCTTGCTAACGAGTTCAGCATAGATCATAGAGTTGCCACTCCTTATCATCCACAGACGAATGGTCTTGCTGAGGTTTCTAACAGGGATATTAAGACTATATTGCAGAAGGTAGTCCGCCCAGACCGAAAGGATTGGTCGCAGCTTTTAGACTCGGTCTTCTGGGCATATCGGACATCCTTCAAGACTCCATTGGGTACATCTCCATTCCGACTCGTTTATGGCAAGCCGTGCCACTTACCAGTTGAGCTGAAGCATAAGTCACTATGGGCTGTTACTGAGATATTTTTGGATCCAGAGAGTGTAGGAGATCAGAGAAAGGCAGAATTGGCAGCCCTGGAGGAACTTAGAGATACAGCATTCTCGAGTAGCCTACAGTATAAGGAACGAGTAAAGATATGGCATGATTCTCATATCAGTCATAAGCAGTTTGAACCGAATCAGAAAGTATGGTTATTCGATGCAAGGCTAAAGTTATTTCCAGGGAAGTTGCAGAGCAAATGGAAGGGACCATACTTGGTCCGGAAGGTGCACGACAACGGCAGCATTGATATATCTGAGATGTCATCTGAATCCACCTTCCGAGTTAACGGTCAGCGCCTAAAGCCATATCTTGACCATGAACCGCTGATCGTCGATGTTGCCCCGATTCATTTTGCATGAGATGTAGTCTTTGACTCACATCATTTGCATCTCATGCCTGATTTTCACTTTCTCTCGCAATTGTATAGATCCAGATGTCCATATCACACATTCTTTTGTCTAAACACCCCATTTCTATCTTATGATTATGCTATACTTAGGGTGTACTTTACCCTAAGTATAGGGGGGTGTCAGACGTTTGATTATTCTTTTGATTCTTTTTACCTCTGTTTTGCTGCCTATACTTAGGGACATTTTACCCTAAGTATAGGGGAGGTAGACTCTGTATATTCATCTCCTCGGTTTTCTCCTTTGTGTACAGTCTGCTATACTTAGGATTACTTGATCCTAAGTATAGGGGGATCACCGACCTCTATTGATTTTATTCTTTTATTCGTCGTTGTAGTATACCATTCTTTTCACTTTTCTATACGTGGCACGAGTTATGTCTTTATTTCCAGCTCTTTGATCACTATGAGGACATAGTTCGAGCTAAGTATAGGGGGGTGTCGTATATATTGTATATATACTTTAGCCATAACCCGTACTTTCATATTTTTAATATGGCTAAAATACTGTGTAAATATTAAAAAAAAATTCGAAAAGATGCATAAATTTCCTCAAAATTTTTTCTTGTACATACTGACTAATAAGTCAGGTTAAAATATTTTGAAAGTAGTTTGAAAATCTATTTGAAAAATCTTTTGAAAACTATTTGAAAAATGTTTGAAAAATATTTTCAACCTTTGTAAAAATATTGTGGATTGTAAAAAATTTTTTCTTTATGTGAAATAAAATGATTTTGTTAAAACTATTTGCAAATGTTTGGAAAAATGGTTGAAAAATTATATTGAAAATCTATATATACTATTTGAAAAATGTTTGCCAAATAGTTTTCAAATGTGTGTAAATGTTTGTAAAATTGTGTGCAAAATTATTTTGGACTATAGTTTTCAAAATTATTTGTAAAATTATTTTCAAATAAATTTGAGGAATATATGCATCACAAAAAAAAAGAAATAAAAAAAATCTAAAAAAACCAACTATGTATATGCTTGTATAAATTACTCAAGTTGTAAATCCTATCTCATGACTCTTGTAAATAATTGACTCACTCCTTTGTAAATATGTGCATATAATCCCTAACCTTTATCTTTAAAAAAAATTGTATAGACTTGTATATATTTCTAACTATTTACATTGAAAAAAAAACTTTTGCATGTGCATTTTTTTTCAAAAATCCATAAAAAATTTCAAAAATTTGAAAATTGTTTCACAAAAAGATTTTTGTTTTCTCTATGCATTGTACATATTTTCTTGCATTGGCATGTGCATTTTTCAGGATAGTCTTGACGATTAAACTAAGTCTGGAATAAATTTGAAGAATGGAGCTTAGTTGGACCTTAATCCACTTAATTTCAGAGGAACCTTATAAGATGTGGAGTTAAGACTTTTCAGGTCCTAGTGACTTAATTCTTTGGGTCCACACGACTATGAGCATATGTCATCTTGATGAGCCTAAGTAGAACACTTAACAACACACGCATGACTCTTAGAGACAATGGCTTGACTTGCACCAGCACTTTACACATGGCTCTCCACGGATGAGGTGGTGAGGAGGCAGTTTCCTTTGGCTTGGGGTAGCATATGAGGGTAGTACTTCTAGGCGGAACCTCTCTTCTTCTTCTAGTGAAGGAAGTGTGTCTCAACTTGGTCTAGTGGTGATGAAGGCTAAAGACAGAAGCCGTGGGTTGCAATAAAGCTTCAAAAGAGGGATAGTCTACTGGCTCAAGAGGAAAATTTCTTGTATATATGCTGCACCATGTAGATATGTTGTACAGAGGCAAAAAAAAAAGAAAAAAAAATGCAAAAATGCAAAAAGAACTCCAAAAAAGTGGTGGGTCGGATTGAAAATTTAATAACCCCACCGGAGTGTATATAGTGAAAGAAAGCAAAAGCTTATGGCATCCATGTTACATCTCATGAAGCTTGCAGCGGGAGACTTAGCTACACTGGCTGAGCTTCCAAAAGTCTATACTTCTTCCCCCTCTTCTTGAGCCGGTTGCACTTGAACTTAGAAGGGAATACCCCGCTTCTCGAGGAAAGAGTTGCTAGACCGAGGCATTAGAGTTACCAGATTGGGGGAGGTTGCTTCTTTGTTACTTCTGAGGTGGGGAGCTACATATCACTTACACTGCATGGAAAGATTCATGGTCATTAGAGTTTGTGTATGTAGACTTGTTCTGATCTGGTTTATTGAGGAGTCTTGTCCATAGATTGGTGGAACTTAAAGGCTGTTAGGTTTTAAATCCATATCCTATTAAGGTTCCGGCACACAAATAATCCAAAGGTCTGACAGAGCTCCAGACTACATTTTTATGAAGATAAGTTTAAAAGTCAACATTATTCTAACTTCTTTCCTTTTTCTTTTCTTTATTTTTGTTTTCACTTATTTTTCAAATAAGTGTTTGCTAAGGGACTAGCAAAGGTAAAGTATAGGGGAATGATGAATCCACGATTCATCGCCTTTATTCTTTTATTTTAGCTTCATTTTCTTAGTCAAACACAAGTAAATACCCATTAATTTCATAATTTTACCATTTTGCATGCATTTGTTAAAATTGCATTTTTAACACTTTTTGTACATAAATAAAAGAATAAAGAAGAAAAGAAAAAGAAAAGAAAAATAAAGGATGTAGTTATGCAATAAATACAGACTGACCCAAACCCCGAGAGAAGGTCAAGACTTGACCTGATCGACCAGGAATAAAGTAGGGGGAGATAGGGTCGTTTGTCAGAAAAATCAAAAATATCTTGTAAATATTTTTCATGTATATTTGTACAAAACTTACATTATTTTATCTGTACATAACGTGACCTCAAACTAATTATTTTCGTAAATAAAATTTGTAAATAAAATTGTGTTGTAAATAATAAAAATATTTGTAAAATAAAATATTGTATATATTGCAAATAATTACACCCAGAAAAAGCCACAAGGTGATAATTGAAACATCAATTCCGGCTCCACACAAGCTCAAATTGAACCAAAATCACTTCCATCGTACTATAAATTAAATTATCTTTCAAATGGCTGTGGTTTCGTACTTTTTGGAGTTACGGTTAAAAATTCAATTTTCTGGGGTGTTTTGTACAGTTTTCCCATATACTTGTTGTATATATTTTATTCATATTTATTTTTATAATGTATATATTTGTAAATACTACTTTCATTAAAAATAAAAAAATAAAAAAAAAGATAAAAATTTAAAAAATCTTTTATAAAAATATTTCCTTATATGTACCTATGTATATTGTATTATATGTGTATAATATATGTATACAATTAATTTCCCTAAATAAAAATTACCAAAAAAATTAATTGTCTCACATTAATTAATTTAATTTATTTAATTACGAAAATCATATGTAATTATTTAATTTATTGATTTATTTGAATTCATTTGATTTGATAACTTACCTTTTATGTAAAGATTTGATTTTGTGCCTTAAATAGCCACCATTAAGGTGGTTAATTGATTTTTGGGAATTATTTAATTTATTTATTTTAATTAATTACGAAATTCGTTTTTAATTAATTATTTATTTTATTTATTCAATTATTTTATTTAATTAACAAATAAACACTTTCCTCATTTGTGAATATCTTCCATTTTTGATTTTCTTCTCTTTTTAATGGGCTCCTCCTCCCTCTTTCACACTTGATCAATCTTTGGAGAGAGGAGCCCGATCTCCGAGAACTACTCGTTGCAGAAGGGTGCCCAGCCTCCGATCCGGTCGGTGACAGCGATTTGCGCTTCGTCGAGGCCATCACGGCGTGTCCGATCCCAAGGTGAGATCCGATTTTTCATTCTCGTCATTTCTCGTAGGTAATCGTAGGTTTAGTTGTTTGTCTTATTTTATTAGTTTTAGATCTTAGAATTAAAAAAAAATCTCCAACACACATTTTCGCCCGACACCGATTTTGCATCTCATCTCGTGATCTCCTCATTTCATTTTCTACCTCACATAATCTATCACCTCCGGTCACGCACGGTGACCGCAGCCACGGATCTATTCCATCATATTCCAAGATCCGCTCATTCACTGTTCCTATTTTTGTATATAAATAAAAAAATAATAAAATGCATAGTTTTTTTCTCTCTAACATTTGTTTTGCAAGTATAATAAAAAGAAAGTAAAAAAATTTTGCTTTTATATCTAACGTTTTGTTTTGCAGGAAATATAAAAAAATAATAAAAAAATTCTTCCTTTCTTAGTACAGATCTGTGTTTACAGTAATAATAAAATAATAAAACAAAAAAAAACATTTTTCTTAACATTTTCCTGCAGCAAAATAAATAAAAAAAATAAAAAAAAACCATTCCCAACTCCGCGGCGCTCATCAACACCCTCCGGCGACCTCCAAGCTCGCAAGCCGGCCGCCCTTCCACCTCTCCGCCCCGCGCGGTCCACCTCGAGCTCCTCCGCGTGAGGCTGTCGGGCTGCTCCAGCATCTGACGCCCCTCAAGCGGCCGCCTAGCCGAGCTCCGCCCTCCTGTGGCCGCCTTCCGTCCGCGCCGTCACCTCCCCGCGAACCTGCACCCACCAGATCGGCCTGCCGCCCTCAGGTTCCCCACGCGCCCCCGCTCACGGCTCCGCGCGAGCCACCGCCGGCTGCGCCACCTCCTGACCGTGCCTCCGCGCGCGCTCAGCCGCGCGAGGCCGCGGTCTGCTCCACCTGCAGCGCCGCGAGGCAGCACTGCATCTCCGCGGCGCCGCTTCGTCCTGCTGCCCCTCTCCGTCCGTCCTCCAGATCCACCTCCGCGCGCCGGCTGCCTCCCGCCGTGACCTCCAAGGCCCGCACCCGTCATTTGCCCGCCCGCGCGAGGAAGAAGAGGGTGGGCGGCGGCGGCTGCCCTTGCATTTTGTGAGAAGAGAACGAGAAAGAAGGAACCCTAGGTGGAGGGTTTTGATTAAAAAAAGAAAAATTGCAAAGTAAGCCTCTGGGGTTGTCAAAATTGCAGTAAAGTCCCCGCCAGTCCAGAAGTCATGTGCGTCGCACATGAGTAGTGGGTAATTTACCTTTATCTTCTTCTGTTTCTTTCTCGTTCTATTTGATGCAAAACGTTTAGATAATTGTGAATAAGTCCCTCTGTTTCCTGAACTAAACTTTCTTAATTATTTCAGTGAAATAAATGTTTTTATTGTTCTGAAAATTTTGTAAAAATTTGTATATGTTTCTGCAGTAGTGCTTTTCATTGTGTAGAAATTTCATTGCGTTTTGTTGTCACTTGATATATTTAAAAAAATTCAAAAACATTGTCTTTTTGAGTCTTTTTCTCTGCCTACACTTTGAAAATTCATAAAAAAATATAAAATTGCCTAAAAATCACTAAAAATTAACTGTAGCTGTGTTTTGACTTCTTTTAATTTCTGTCCAATTTTTGTGCTTTTTCCAAATATAAAAATCAAAAAAATTGCAAAATACGAAAAATCTTATAAAAATTGTAGAAAATTATAGAAAAATTCAAAAATAGTGATCTTGGTCTATTTTGTAGATATTGCTTTGAACTTTGTCTTAAAAATAATCCCCAGGAGTTTTGAATACTTAAAGAATTTTTAACTTGTAAAATACTCCTGACTGTGTACATTTTATTTATTTTCCACTGTTTCATTTTTAGAAAATAACAAAAACATCAGAAAATTGTGAAAAATTTACCAAAAACATTTTAAAACATATAAAACACAAAAACATTTTCTTTCAACTTTTCTGTGTATTTTTGACCATTGTGAAAAATGCAAAAATAGTGCGTGTGCTTTTCTTTATCACTTTTCTTCATTTGTGCTTCTTTTAAAAATATAAAAAAATTAAAAATTCAAAAACCACTAAAAATTAACTTGGAAATCTGACTACTTAGTTTTTAAATCGTGCTCCTTGTGTTCGACCCTGGTCGCTATACCAGGTAAAAAGAATAGCGAAAAGACCGCTTACAGTTGTTTTCATTGATTTATATCTTCTGAAGTGGTTTAAAAAACATTATTTTTTCCGTTGACCGAATCACGCGGTTGAGAACGACGACACTTTGGCATATTATTTATCCTCTCTTAATCGTGTGGTTTTCGCGTCATCAGGTTACACTTCTCCACGTAACCCTCCAACCAAACATACCATGCGTTTGGCATGCGGGATAGGACAGTTTAAACTAGTACAAGAGAACCGTTTTTGTATTTTGATGTTCAGATAGAGGGTTAAACTGAGGGTCGGTTAGAAGTGGGTTTATGTGTAGTTATTGTGATGTGATTGTATTGAAGTTTGGAAAAGTGGGTAGAAGTGTGGTAGTTTATAATTTCTATATGGTATAATGGTATAATATATTATTTTTTGATGGAATTGATAAAAGAAAGTTGATTTATTTAATATATTAAAAAGGTAAAAAGTGGGACCAAGATAGGAGAGAGAGGGAATGAGTTAAGAGAGGTAAACTCCCCTCCCTCTGCCCTAACCAGGTCTAAGTACTTTGGAAAAAATTACTACTATAAAAGTTACTGTAACTTCTGTTTGGTGGTTCATCTCGAAAGAAAGATGTTGTTGTACCTTTGAGGGAAAAGAAACACCTTTTTATTTTGTTGTCTCGAAATATATGTTCATTTCTTTGGACACAAGTATCTAATGGTTAACTATTAAGGTCTCTTGGCCCTGCCGGGATTTACCCCCATCAAGCCTTCCCCAATCGCCTGATGAGGAGGTATGTTCTCCTTAAGGAAGCTATGGAGTTGGGTTGGCTAACAAAAACCATTTGGTAGTCTTGGCAAAAATTCTCTGTTTTCTCTACCTCGACAAATAGAGGACATTGAACATTTGATGGGATACATTACTTTTTGTTTAGCACATGACCGTGCTGATTTTTTTGGGTTACTACTTTGATGTAAAATGATGAAATTTTTAGAAAAAATACACATGACCTATACATGGTAAAGACAAACCATAACATCATAAGATATTACCCCACATAATTAATAATCATGAGAATTTTAATTTGGTTGTAGAGGTAGATGACTCATGCCTAAAAATGGATTTAACTATTTTAGATAGTTGTTAGTGAGTTCAATTAACCACATAACAAGTGATCATGGTCACATTTTTATGGCAGCGGCTCAAGTCTAGTTAGGTTCAAACATAATGTTGGTATGATATCCAATGTGATTGAATTTTAGATATTTATAAGAAAAGACGTAACTCAACCAGATCGGTCCCAAGAAGAGCAAAGATTATTTAATTACTTATAAGAGTGACTTGATTAAAACAAAGATAGAATACTTTGCGTTGAGGAGAAGAGATCGGTTGTATTGCAAACACTGCAAAGTAATCATTGGAGAGAGCTTGGTATCTCAACATATTTTGCTAGTCATGGATGTGCAAACTAAAGAGTTGGCAAAGAAGAGGATGGTTCCCAAGATGATGAGTCATGCTAAGAAAAAATTTATCAAAATTAATCCAAATGGGAAATTGGGAATTGTGATTACTAGCTCCAACGAACTTTAAGTGGAGATTTAAGCTAAAACAAAGATGAATCTGCTGAAATTAACTGTGAAACTAAACTATGGAATGAAAATGCAAGCAAAAACCTAAGTAATTCAACCCGTACCTGGTCTTAGGGACCAAGGAACAGAACTTCGTTCGAACTGGAGCTCGACAAGGTGGATCTGGATTGGGGTTATAAGAGGCTTGAAGAGGATGCAAGAAAAAAAGTCAAAGGAAGCTCAAGCTTCTTATTTATAAACATGGCGGAGGGCAAAAGGCGGAAGGTGATCGCGTGAAGATGGAGAAGGGTTGGTGACGGCTAGATGCTGGGCATGGAGGAGGGTTGAGATGGCTGCAGGGTGGGGGGAGTCGTAAGGAAGATGGAGGTATGGAGGAAGGGTGAAAAATGGAGAAAAATGGCACCTCATGACTCTGACAGAGTCAGAGCTCGGGCAAGGATAGTTGACTAGGGGGTTAATTTCCTTACGCTTTCATCGGTCCACATAAGACCGAATGAGACAAAATAGGAATTAAATCCTTGTTAAATAAACAATAAACATTAAATGATATTATTATTTAAAACTCAAAACATGAAATATATTTCTTAATTTTCAAACTATTTTATGGGTACTTTTATTTACTTTTGCAACCTTATTTGTAGGATATTAATATTTACATGTATAATTGTACATGTATTTACATGTATTTTGGGTAGTTTATTTTTTATTTTATAGTTTAAATTTCTATTATAATATGTAAATATTTTATGTATTTATAATAAACATATTTTTACATATGTTTTTTTTATTTTTCTATTTTTATTTACATTCTTAAATAATTATATTTATATACATTATAGGTATATTATATTTATATATTTTAATATATTATTTATTAATACAATTTTAATAGTTTTATTTTGTATTGATATTTTTATAATATATTCCAAATATTATACACAATTATTTGAAGATTAAAAATATAAAAAATGTGAATAAAATATACAAATACATTGTACGATGAGACCCCAGAAAGTCATCTTTTGAATCTTAACTCTATTTTTAACCACTTTATTAGATATATAATTTAATTTCGAATACAATGAAGGTAAGTTTCGTGAATTTTTAATTCATATGGAGAAGATACTGATTTGTGAAGTTCGATTTGCGAAATTTTCATCTATGTGTCCTGGTTGCACATTGCATTATTTTCATGGGTAATTATTTTTGTAATTTTTTTAATATATTTTCTATACAAGTTTCATATCGATCATTTTATTATTTAGAGTGTATAACATAACGAATAAAATAGAGTAAAATCGGTATTGTAGAATTGAAAACTAGGGTTTCTATATACAATATAGACCCTTATCTCTTTCTACTTTATTCATTGTCGACAAAGTCAATATTGACTTAGTTTCGTAGTTTAAGGTCATTCAGTATCTTTGATACTTTATTTATTTAATTTATTTTTTCTTTTGTTCTTTTATTTTTGATTTAAATATATGTGTTTATACAGTAGTTACAGACTAATTCTATGTGAATAATGAATAATAATTTGTACAAGTTATTGATATTTACATGTGTTTTGCTAGAAATTTAAAGATAAAATAGAAGAATAAAGGTACATGAATGTCTATTTATCAGGTTGCATAATACTAAACTGTAGAGGTGGTTTCCTAAGAGACACATCTACAGAACTAGAGGTGACAACTAGAAATGATGAGATCTTGCAAGAGAAGCTTATTTAGGATCGACTAGTGCATAATTAAGGTGATGTGATCGTGATGGAATTCAATTCAACATAGACTATTAGTACTATTTTTTGGAAAAGTTAGTCTTGATGTAGCATAGTTGCATTCCATGCAATCATTGAAGGCGATTTGATTAGATTTGTTTAAATCCTGTCAATCTAAGATTGACCTAAGTCTTTAAAAAGCATAGTAAAATCATTCCATAGAGTAAGAGAGGGAAGAGAGGAAGGGAGCACGGGAACATTGAGAAGTTATACTTGTTCTTCTTAATGAGTTCAATTTTTTATTGATAAAGAAAGATGACCATCATCGTTGTATCGTGTATCTTTAGAGTGTCGTGCTTCAACGGCAGTTGACTATGCGTCCATTTTCCCAAAACTCAATTATATGGGTATATATATTCAAAGTCCAGCTTTTTGACATCTCAAAAACTTTTGTCCTCTCGTCATTTTTCCCATTAGTTTCCATGGCATGGCTTGGTTACGTCTAGACTATTTACTTCATAATAAATATTTTTTTCCTACACTTGACCAATATAATGATTTAATAGCAATCCTTTATAATTAAAGCTAGAATTTAAATTATCTGACCTCTCTGATTAGGGATGAAAATGAATACAAATATATTTGTTTCCGTCCGTATCTGCATTCGTCAAATAGAGGATATGGATGTCATTTTCTTGTATCTGACGAATATGATTGCGAATACTAATGCAAATGTCCAACATTCGCCGAACACGAATGCAAATACGAATATAATATCCTCAACTTTGACGAATACGAATGTGAATGCGAATGTTAAAAATTTTGAGGATATTTTTTTTTTTTTTTTGAGGCAAGAAAAGGGGGAAACACGCGTTGGTGCCCGCCCCATTTATTTAAAAAATAAAATTATAACAAAATTTTGAGGATATGAATATGAATATTCATTTTTTAGGATATGAATACGAATACGAATACGAATATGAATATGAATGTTCAAATTCTGGATGATACCAATACTTACATGGTATACAAATAAGTAGTTTGGTAAGTTTTCTTTTATTATTTAGTTATATCTTTACATTTTCTTTTATTATTTAGTTATTTTTATGTACATATTTATTATTAAAATATTTAATATACTTTTATTACAATTATGAACCTAAAATATTTATAGCTTTTAACTAAATTTGGACATGTATAACATTCTTATATTAATTCGTATTCGTTTGTCAAATATTCGTATCTGAATTACTAATATTTGTTTTGTATTCGTATTTGTTTGTCAAATATTCGTATCCGAATCACCAATATTCGTTTTGCATTCGCTTTCACATTTTGAGGATATGATTTTACATTTTACATATTCATGTGATATTCGTATTCGTATTTGTATCCGGATTTTAAAAAAGATGAGGATATGATAATACCTATATTCGTATCCCTATCCGATCGTTTTCATCCCTATCTCTGATTGATGGCCAAGATATTAAATCGAAGAATACACTAAGGCTATTCCAATGCAATCATCTGCTATTCTACACAGTTATGCTCTTTCTTTTCCAACTAGAGAAAATTTTAACCAAAGATAAAATATCAGATATCTAATTATTGTCAGTCAAAGTATCAAGAAACATTCTTATTTATACTATTCCTATTAAAAAACATATATTTATTCGTCCCCGACCTCCCTTCAATCTTTCTCTTCCAACTCCCTGTCATCCTTATTTCAACGCACATCTGATCAGGGTGAGAAACTTGAAAGGATTTCCATATGTATTAATCCCAGAAACTAAAAATAAATACTGTGGATATTAGTCTGAAAAATTTGCCAGCACGAGCACTGAGGGCTTCCCCAGATGCTCGGTGCTTCCCTAGATCTCTCCTTATCTGAAACTTAGACTAAGGGATGGTGAAGAGGCTAATTTTTGGACTTGAACGGATGGTGCTTTTAGGGTCAAGAAAGCCTACAAGGTCTTATACGCATCCATCGTTTTTTATCCGGGAATTGCAATGCCAAGTTTCGGGCAAATCTGGTCTTGGAGGATACCTGAAAGAGTGAAAGTTTTCCTCTGGTTGTTCGGGAGAGAGCGGGTGATGACTGGTGCTCGGAGGGCCAGGCTCTTTGGGGCTAACGGCACCTGCTCGCGGTGTGGAGATGAGTTGGAGGATGCTAATCATTTGTTTTTCCTTTGTTCTTCTTCGAGACAGATTTGGGCAGGGGTCAATCTATCTACAGTTGCATCCACAGGAGTTAGAGAATTCTTGGAGTCCATTGGTTTATCCGGAACTTGCACCGTAGTTGAGAAACATCAAGCGTCATCTATTTTATGCATGATTTGGTTGGCAAGGAATGGAACTGTTTTCTGTGGGGAGAGATTTTATATAGAAAATGTATAGTTCATTCCAGACTCCTTTACGAGTCTTGGTCATTGTAATCTTTGTATTTAACTTGTGAATATAAGTTTTTGGATGTCCACCTTTACGGTTCGACACCCTTTTTCCTTAAATAAAACACCATCACTGAGGGCAGTCTCCATGCATCAGTTTTATCAGGTCTGTATTAATCGAGTGCCGATGACAAAACATGTGGTATTAATTAATTATATATGAATCATTCATGTCAGGTACACGAATTTAACATTAACGAAAATACCTAAATGTTTTGTACATGAAACAAAAACTGATATAATGAATTACAGGTATGATGTTGCAGAAAACTGTGAACCAGGAATTAGACAGTTAATTGAGTGGCCAGTGTTACAGAGAAAGTCAAGATCTCTGTCACCAGTAATTTGAATCTGTGTTCGTTCATCAGCAAGTACTTGTCAGGGATCGATGTCCAACTCACAAACAAGGAAGAAATCAATCTTTCCTTAGTAAATTAGTCAACCTTTACAAGGTTTGACATTTTAGGGTATATTCACACCCAGACAGCGAAATGTATGGTGTGTGGATAACTGCCAAGGACCAACTGTTCGTAGTTTTTGTTCCATCCTTGGGGTCAAGCAAACATGACAGATATATATCTCTGAATCGGTAGTGACAGTTGATGGACTTTGAATTCAAAGTTGGACGCGAAAAGTTCTGACGATAACTTTGAAAGAACTCAGAATACAAAACTAAACATCGCAAGATAATAAATATAAAATTGCAGTGAATGATGCGAAATTAAGATTACAGTACTTCAAATTAGATAGGAGATCAGCTTCACCAATAGCACCATGCATGATTTTGTGGAGACTAAAATTTGTATAACTGTAACGTCCCGGGCTTAGGTCTCCGATCCGTTATCGAGGAAAATTGACCTTGACAACTTGTCGGGTTCGGACTAAATTGAACCCGTTGACAATCACTCAAAACGCTTAAGTCCAAGTTGTCAAGTAGTAATACACACTACTTATAAATCACACCTACACTTCGTGAGTTTTAGGTATGGTACTATGTTTGATGTTGGGGTGTTACAACCTTCCCTACTTATATTCTCAACGTCCTCGTTGCGACATGTCACATCACTTATTCTCAGGGTAGCATTTTCCTCCAACCTCTTTGTAGGGACGGCTCTACCTCTCGGGTAGTCCTTTCCACTATCAGAGGGAACATGGCTCTGATACCATTTGTAACGTCCCGGGCTTAGGTCCCGATCCGTTATCGAGGAAAACTGGCCCCGACAACTTGTTGGGTTCGGGCTCAATTGGACCCGTTAACAATCACTCAAAACGCTTAAGCCCAAGTTGTCAAGTAGTAATCCCCACCACTTATAAACCACGCCTACACTTCATGAGTTTTAGGTATGACACTATGTTTAGGGTTGGGGTGTTACAATAACAGTCTTCCCTTTAAACACCTGGCTTTTCACAAAGCAGATAATCATGATATGGTGATGACTAAATTAATATGCAGTTTTGTTCCATTTTTAGAGATTCTTATGAACGTTTTCTTTTTCTGTTCGGCATTTCTTTGAGTAATAAAGCAAAGTGAGAAAATTAATACAAGTTGGTGTTTATTTTGTCAATTGCGTGGTTGGTTGAAAAGCAAACGAGTCTATTCAGTTAAAGAGAAACCAGCAATCTTTTGGTCTATGAAAATAGACATCAGTTGACTTCTTTGGCTTCTTTGACACAACAGCCTGCAGTCGACTTCATCAATTAATATCAAGAAAATCCTACTTTGAAAAAAAATAGAAAATGGTGGAAGATGTGATTTTGTGTATTTCTAAGGAGCCGATGGATTATGCTGAGAGTACCCTTGCTTAACTACTAAAGATATATGTGGCATTTGTAAATAAAACATCTTGATACGAAGAAGATCATATGTGATGACGCGAATATCGATGCGACTAAGGTAGAAAATAGATCACAATGTCGTTGTCCTTAATCGATCAATTCGGTCAACGAGAAAATTTTGTATTTAAACCACTTCAGAACTCAGAAAATCAAGAAATCGATGAAAACAATGTAAGCGGTCTTTTCGTTATTCTTTTTACCTGGTATAGCGACCATGGTCGAACACAAGGAGCACGATTTCAAAACTAAGCAGTCAAATTTCAGAAAAGCTAATTTTTTAGTGGTTTTTGAATTATATATATATATATTTGTATTTTTAAAACAAGCACAATATTCACAAGGGAAAAAAACACACGCACAAACTCTTTTTGGTATTTTTCAAAATAATCATAAATACACAGAAAATTAAAAAGAAAATGTTTTTGTGTTTTATATGTTTTAAAATATTTTTGGTAAATTTTTCGCAATTTTCTGATGTTTTTGTTATTTTCTAAAAATGAAACAGTGGAAAATAAATAAAATGTACACAGTCAGGAGTATTTTGCAAATTAAAAATTCTTTTTGTGCTCAAAATTCCTGAAATTATTTTTAAGACAAATTTCAAAGCAATATCTACAAAAGAGACCAAAATCACTATTTTTGAATTTTTCTAGATTTTTCTACAATTTTTATAAGATTTTTCGTATTTTGCAATTTTTTTGATTTTTATATATGGAAAAAGCACAAAAATTGGACAAAAATTAAAACAAGTCAAAACACAGCTACAGGAATTTTTATGGAATTTTTAGGCAATTTTTATATTTTTTTTATGAATTTTCAAAGTGTAGGCAGAGAAAAAGACACAAAAACATTATTTTTGATTTTTTTTAAAAATATCAAATAAAGTCAAAATGCTATGAAAATTTTATACAATATAGTACACTACAGCAGGAGTATGCACGAATTTTTGCAAAATTTTTCAAAACATAAAAACATTTATTTAATCACAAAAGGCATGCAAATTCAAGTTCTACAGTACAGGGACTAAGTTGCAATTGTTTAAAGTTATTATTCGAAGAGATAACGGAATTAAATACGGATAAGAGATTGCAATTTACCCATTAAGCATGTGCGGGGCATGTGACTTGAATTAAAAGCTCTCACATAGGTAGTTTTGAAATTCGCAAAACCTGCAGAGACGTACTTGTAATTTTCCCAATTCTTTTTTTTGTTATATCTCTAGTGCTTCCTTTCTTCTTCGTTCTTTCAAATGGGAAGAGTCATCCGCCGCCGCTGCCGTAATCGAGGAGGAGAGAGGGAGGCGCGCCGCCACGCGCGGGTGGAGATGGCGGAGGGCGACGCCGCCCGCGGGTGCTGAAGGAGGCACGGCGGCGCCGCTGCTGTCGGAGGGAAGCGCGGGAGGCGCGGACGCCGCGTCTGGCGGCGTTGAGGAGGGTCTCGCCTGCAAGAGGCGCGCCGCCACACGCTGGTGGAAATGGCGGAGGGCGACGCCGGATGGTCACGCGCGAACCGCCCGCGCGGAGGAGGGAGAGGGCCGCGAGGCCTGGGTGCCGCCCTCGCGCAGGAGGGGCGCGGTGGAGCGCCTGCGCGCTGGAGGAGGGCTCCGTGCATGGTTGGCGTGGCGCTCGAGGCTTCGAAGCAGGGAGAGGTGCGGGTCGCGTTGGACCGCGCGGATCGCGGTCTGGTGGTGCTGCGGGAAGGGGGCCGGCGTACGGCTGAGAGGGGTCGCGATGGAAGTCGACGCGCAGGCGGTTGGGCTACGCGGCCTGCGTGTAGGAGGGGGACGCCTGGGGGTACGGTCGGCTGCGCGGGCCCGCACGCGGTGGAAGATCTAACAATGTTTTTTTTATTTTATTTTTTTTTGCTGCAGGAAAATGTTAAGAAAAATGTTTTTTTTGTTTTATTATTTTTTATTACTGTAAACACAAGTCTGTACTAAGAAAGAAAGAAAAATTATTTTTTTATTTTTTTATATTTTCCTGCAAAACAGAACGTTAGATAGAAGAAAGAAAGATTTTTTTTTAAATTCTTCCTGCAAAAATAGATGTGAGACAAACAGGAAAAATATTTTATATTATTTTTTATTTATACACAAAAATGGGAACGGTGAATGGGAGGATCTTGCGCGAAATGGAAGATAGATCCTAGACTCCGACCACCGTGCGTGGTCGGAGGTGACAGGTCGTGTAAGGTAGAACGTGGATATGGAGGGATCAAGATGTGAGGTGAAAAATTCGTAGTCGTACGAGAATCATGTGGTGAAATTTTTGTGATTTTTAATCTAAAAAACTACTCACTACACCTACGTAAAATTCTAAATCTACGATTACCTAGGGAAAAAGACAGGTAAAAGTGGATCTCACCTCGGGGATCGGACAAGCCATGGTGGCCTCGACGAAGCACAAATCTCTGTCATCGACTGGATCGGAGGCTAGGACCCTCTTCAACAAGAATTCTCTCGGAAATCGAGCTCCTCTCCGCCAAAGATCGATCAAGTGTGAATGAGGGAGGAGGAGCCTATTAAAAAGAGAAAAAAATCAAAAATGGAAGATATTCACAAATGAGGAAAGTGTTTATTGGTTAATTGAATAAAATAATTGAATAAATAAAATAAATAATTAATTAAAAATGAATTTCGTAATTAATTAAAATAAATAAATTAAATAATTTCTAAAATCAATTAGCCACCTTAATGGTGGTTATTTAAGGCACGAAATCAAATCTTTAAATAAAAGGTAAGTTATCAAATCAAATAAAGAATTAAATAATTAAATATAAATACAAAATTCGTAATTAAATTAAATTAAATTAAATTAATTAAAGTTAGATATTTATTTTTTTGGTGCCCTTTTTTTATTTAAGAAAGTTAGTTGTATACATATATTATATACATATAATATAATGTACATAGGTGCAAATAAGGAAATAATTTTTATCAAAGATTTTTTTTATTTTTTTTAATTTTATTTTTAATTAAAACAATATTTACAATATACATTATGTATAAAAATAAATATAAATAAATATGTTCATCAAATATATAGGAAAACTGCACAAAACACCCCAGAAAACCGACTTTTTAACCATAACTCCAAAAATAATGAAACCACAGCCATTTGAAAGATAATTTAATTTATAGTACGTTGGAAATGAGTTTGGTTCAATTTGAGCTTGTGTGGAGCCGGAATTGATGTTTCAATTATCACTTTGTGGCTTTTTCTAAGTGTAATTATTTGCAATATATACAATATTTTATTTTACAAATATTTTTATTATTTACAACACAATTTTATTTACAACTTTTATTTACGAAAATAATTAGTTTGAGGTCACATTATGTACAGATAAAATAATGTAAGTTTTGTACAAATATACATGAAAAATATTTACAAGATATTTTTGATTTTTCTGACAAACGACCCTATCTCCCCCTACTTTATTCCTGGTCGATCAGGTCAAGTCTTGACCTTCTCTCGGGGTTTGGGTCAGTCTGTATTTATAGCATAACTACATCCTTTATTTTTCTTTTCTTTTTCTTTTCTTCTTTATTCTTTTATTTATGTACAAAAAGTGTTAAAAATGCAATTTTAACAAATGCATGCAAAATGGTAAAATTATGAAATTAATGGGTATTTACATGTGTTTGACTAAGAAATTGAAGCTAAAATAAAAGAATAAAGGCGATGAATCGTGGATTCATCAATATGCACGAACGTGCCCGTAACATTGATAATTCATCCGAAATAAATTGGTGTGATTTTCGAGCGAAGTACTTTTATGTATTACATTGAAATAGGAGACAAGCGGACAAAAAGTTGCATCGTTAGTCCTTTTTGAATTGCAAAGTCAATTCTTCTCACATTTAGAAGAATCGATCAGTGGATTTCAATAACTGTCGATCATGACAAGTTATTGTCGTGATCCATTTTGGCACTTTCAAGTTTGTAACTATTTATCATTTTACCGGACCATTTACATATGATTGCTTAGTGTATTACAATAACTCACTACAAGGAAAATTAGTTGTGGCTGCAGAACTATGCATACTGATATGGGGTTTATGGCCACATAATTGGGTTATAGCCACAACACGTCGTGGCCACAGAATTGGGCTCTAACTACGAATATGTCGTGGCCACTACAAGTGACCACAGAACTTGTCGTGGCCACAACTCTTGTATGAAGACATTGGCCACAGATTGTAGCTATGAGAAATTAGTGGCCACAGAATTATCGTGGTCACAAGTTTCTGTAGCCTCATTCCGTAGCCACAACTCGTTTTTCTTGTAGTGATTATTTATCATGACACAATTAAGATTCTACACACATTTTAAGTAGATCTTGGCTGACCCGATACATTTCGATGTACGCCCGATGCATATGCTTCATGGTAAGGAGTTAATTTGGCGAGCATCGTCTCCAATGGCTTGGGCATGCTTGGTACTCTCTCTATTTAACGATTTCATTTACTGTTGTTTTTTACCCTCTACCCTAGAGGGAACTTTTACCCCCAAGTCTTGGTTTCTCATGGTTGTTTCATAGTTCTTTATGATTTACTCAGTCACTACAAGAAAAATGAGTTGTGGCCACTGATTGTAACTACTGATACTTATGGCCACGATAATTCCGTGGCCACTAGTTTCTCGTTGCTACAATTCGTGGGCAAAGTCTTTATACAAGACTTGTGGCCACGACAAGTCCTGTGGTCACTTGTAGTGGCCACGACATATTCGTGGCTGGAGAACTCTCACGGCGAGACTTGTAGCTACGGCTACTGGCCACGACATGTTGTGGCAAGAGCTGAATTCCGTCCCACATCCGTGGGCATAGTTCTGTAGCCATAACTTGTTTTCTTTGTATTGAGTGGTAATAGATAACTCAAAAACTCTAGTCACCAGTGCAAATTATGCAATTAAAATAATAATAAAACTATTATAGAGAGATTGACGGGAGACGCCTAACAAGTTGCGCTGCCCATCCCTTTTGGATGGCAAATCTAATTCTTCGAAGTACAACATCTATAGATCTGGGAACCATAACATTGTTACGCATGATTCCTTGGACCCTTTTGAGGTGCCCAACTATTTCCGTAGCCAAGAATCTGAATGTGTCAAAACCAAAAGGAATGAATACATGTTGATTGTCAATACAAGCCTTCTCATATTTAGTAACTTTAGCCGATACAGTTTTCTATGCAGCGTATTCCGCAATAAAATCACTCCTTAATTAACACATTTACACTAAAACATGCTTAGACCCATCGGATTGAAGCAATGATCTTCCAGAGGTAAGTAAGAAAGTGTCAAGCAATAATGAGAAAGTTCTAACTAAAGATCTAGAGGGGGAGGAACATATTTCCTGTATTTCCGAAATCGATTTAGCTAAAATATAAGGAAGCAGAAATTGTTAGAAGAGCATCTCAATAAATCCATACTACATTAGTGTATAAAACATCCAAGAGATTGTGCTTATATACGAACGGGATCATAATATATAGGTCATGACAGCATGATCAATGCCTTGGATAATTCAATATTTGATCTTAAAGTACTCAAGGTTCAGCTTTCCCCTACGTCCATTCTTGTCTAGATGCATCTTTTGCTCGTTGAACGTCGCCGGCCGGTACATGGGACGCTGCCCCTCAGCCACCAGCTCCTCGGCCGGTGCCACCGGAACATCACCCTTGGGGACGAAAAATAGAGCCAACGACATCCTAGCTGCCTCCGCATTGACCAGCACCCTGTGCTCGACGCTCTCGTATGCGCCATTGCTCAGAACCTAGATCATCAAGCATGACGATCATCTTAGTTGGCCAAAGAAAACATTTTTCATATCCGTAAATATCTGTATCCACGTATCGAATAAGGGTGAGTATAGACCTCGATTAGGTCGGCGATATTGATGATGAAGGCATCACGGACGGGGCGAACATCTATCCAAGCATCACCCTTCCGCGCTTGGAGGCCAGGTACTTCGTCGTCTGCAAGGAGTAACGTTAGAGTGCCGATGTCGGAGTGCGGGGTGATGCCGAGTGCGAGATCTGGCTGAGGGCACTTGGGATAGTAGTTTATCCTCAGTGCAGCAGTGTACTCTTCTCCACCGAACTTGTCCTGGAGGTATCCCTGGTCCAGTCCAAGGCCTACTGACAGCACCCTCATCAGCACCGCGTAGAGCTTTATAACCTCTTCACCATAATCATCTGTGATATCCCTGCAGTGATCTTCAATTCTAAGACTGTCGTCTGTATACAAATCTGCTCACATTTGAATTGATTGCATGTGAAGGAAAGGCTTGAGTTGAAACACATATTCATCTTCATCTTATTGACATGTAATTTGCTATTTAAAGAAGAGTTGTAGGATCGACAGAGCTGTTCGATCGTGATCGAGTGGTTCACACGATTTCACACTTTTTATGAGCATGTACCATGCAAAATCGTGTGAACTGCTTGATCAAGATCGAGCGGTTCAAGCGGTTACTGCAGAGACAACACTGTAACAGACGATCCATGCTACATGGATGAAGGCTCGAGGAGCTAGTGCGGACATGGATGCATAGTATTAGTTGTTACATGCAATCAATAGTAAATAGCGGAAAGTAATAAGGATGAAGTTAGATAGATGAATCGAAGGACTGGTTTATGAGGAAGAAGGCCTCTTTGGCAATAATCCAGGTCGGAGGGAGCGAAGTACCCTGAAAATCCTCGCACATATCTCCTTCCAGATCAACCACCAGATAAATGCATGTGTAGCGGATACCAGCCAATGGGACGAGAAGTATGGGTGCGAACCTTACCGATAAAAAATTCAAGGTTTCCACAATGATTAGAAACATTTAGTATGGAAAAAATAAAGAATGTAATGTAAAGGGGTTGCTCAGGAGAAAGTGTGGAAAATTCTCATTGCAGATACACAGAGTGGGCAAGCAATGGCAGTTGGTGTATCAGGGTAGAGCGATGGTCTTACGCTCTGAGCTTGTCGTGGCTCAAGGAACAAAGAAATAGCGAAACTCTTTGGATGGAAGGGATTTCTCCAGAATCGGGTTGTGAGGTTTGGATCAACTCCCCCATGTGCAAGGAGGATAGAAAAATGAGGAAGAGGATTGTCTGCTATAGGCAACATTGCAACAGAGGTGTTGTAATCCTCACTCTCTTTTTTGTGATTTAGATGTCAAAATCTAACCTTATAGATTGAATCATAGATTAATGCTCTAAATATCCTCCAAATTTTGCTTAAATCCAAAATTATTAGCTATTTTATCTTAATGGTTGAAGATTCATATCTTTTTTAAATAGAGTTTAAGTTGCTTAGTTCTTTGACCAAATGTTTGACCATTAAGATAAAGTAGCAAATAATCTCGGATTTACATGAAATTTGGAGGATATTTAGAGCATTAATCTAAAATTCAATCTATAAGGTTGGTTTTTGAAATCTAAATCACAAAAAAGAATTAGAGATGATTACAACACCTCTGCCGCAATGCAGCCTACAGCAGAGGATCCTCCTCCATAGGCTTGATTCGTAATTCTCGAGTTTGAAATATTTGACAAGGAATAGGATCGAGCCAAGGGTATCAGGATGGGGGGTATGGTAATCTGTGGATATTTTTGTGGGAATCTGATTTAAACAATTTTTCCAATGGTTTTTTATTTAGATGTAATAAATGTGAAATGTGTCGTTGCAACCCAAAGATAGTTTCTATCAAAAATTTATTTAAGTGAATTATTTTTTCTATATAACCTGGTATAGCTTCCATGACTGAACTCGAGGAACCTATAAATAAATAAGGGATAATTAAATATTTCTAATTAATGTATTTTTTATTTCTTTTTATAATTTTATATCTTTTTAATGTTCTTTATTTTTAATGATTTAATCATTTTAGTTAACATTTAAATCTTTGCATTATAAGTTGATTATTAATTTTTAATTGATTTAATGTACAAAATTTTATGTATTTTAATTTAAAATTCAGTTTTTGAATAAGATATATGCAAAAATGAAATAAAAGCCTTTTTATATTTGAAAAATAAGTTAAATAAAATAAAAATAATATTATAAAATATTTTTGTGTTTTATAAAAATTTCATTATTTTTGGTTATTTTGTGATATTTTATATTTTTATGTATTTATATTGATTTAAAGTTGAAAACAATTTATAAATGAAAACAAGCTACCATATTTTTGATTTCTAAAATAAAAACATAGATAAAAAATATACAAATAATTTTTGTATAAAATTATTTTTATTAAGCTTTAAAATAAGTCTTGGAATAATTTTTTATTTTGGTGTGATTTTATAGATTTTATATTTTTTGTTAATATTTGTATTTTAAGATTTTTTGTTTGTATTTTTATATGATTTTTACATATACAGTAAAATAAAGCTACATCAATATTTTGTAATTTTCAAGAATTTTTGAACTTTTAATGATCAAACAGTGAAATATGGTGTGTTTTTGTATTTTTAAAATTATAAAAAATGCTACTTTTTAAAACTGATTTTACTGGAACTAGATATGGTTACTAGGAGCTTATCCTAATTTTTTATGGAATTGTTGGATAATAGAAACTAATTATTCTAAGCAATATAAAGAAGAAAAGAAAATACAACAATTAAGAACCTACCTGCAATTATGTGAAATTGTTCAAGCATTTTTAACAAATTAAAAAATCCAGGACAGTTTATGTAAAATATCCAGCAGAACACGCGGAGTATGTATGTGGAGTATGTGATCAGCACAGGCAGGAACTTATTGGCAATTTAACAAAATCCCATAAAACTTAATTAACATACAAATATTCTTGGAGAAATACTGCAAATAATCCACAAGCATGTGGTTATACACGACAATAAACTGAAAGGACTAAAAAGAAATTTAACAAAATTTTAAGGATTAATGAGCAATTGTTTCGAAGTTTTACATACGAGCAGGATCTACATGCTATTTGAATAATTTAAAAGAGATAAAGTGCAAAATTCATAAGGGAGGGTGCTTTGCACGTGCTGGCACTATGGCGATGTGTGTATCAGATCCACTCCTACAGATCTGATCGAACGACCGGGTTTTGGGTACGCTTGGACGCTTCAGATCGAATCTGGGGCTCTTCTTTCTGATCGGATGGCTTTCACGGTTGTTGGATGAACAACGATGAAGGCTTCTTCAGATGGGCTTCAGTCGGCCAAAATCTCTATCGATTGAACTCAGATCGGAGCTCCGATGGTGTAACGTCCCGGGCTTAGGTCCGCGGTCCGTTATCGAAGCATTACTGGCTCTAACAACCTCTTGGGATCGGGCCATACGAATACGATTAACCACCCCCAAATGCTTAAGCCGGGTTGTTTGGTAGTAACCTCCTCACTTTTTATCCCACCCGGATATGTCATGTTTCCACGGTGTGGGACTTTTTTGGGGGGTTTTACAACCTCCCCTACTTATATTCGCAATGTCCTCGTTGCGACAGGGCACATCACTTCTTCCCAGTGACAGTGGCGGCTTCACGCTCCGGGTAGCCATTTCCTCCAACCTCTTTGTAGGGGCGGCTCCATCTCTCGGGTAGCCCATTCCACTGTCAGAGGGCGTTCGGCTCTGATACCTTTTGTAACGTCCCGGGCTTAGGTCCCCGGTCCGTTATCGAAGCATTACTGGCCCTAACAACCTCTTAGGATCGGGCCCATACGAACACGATTAACCACCCCAAAATGCTTAAGCCGGGTTGTTCGGTAGTAACTTCCTCACTTTTATCCCACCCGGAAATGTCATGTTTCCACGGTGTGTGACTTTTTTGGGGGGTTTTACAACACCCCCCAAAATGAAAAGTCCCACACCGTGGAACACGAAATTTCCGGGTGGGATAAATAGTGAGGAGCTTACTACCGAACAACCCGGCTTGAGCATTTTGGGGGTGGTTAATCGGGTCCGTATGGGCTCAATCTCAAGAGGTTGTCAGGGCCAGTAATGCTCCGATAACGGACCGGGAATCTAAGCCTGGATCGTTACAGATGGTCTTCGTCACTTCTGGGATGAATCCATTGTGGTTTACGGTATCAAAAGCTCCGGATCTCACTGATGGGAGATCTGGTAGTGTTGCATGTCTATCCATTGATGGAGCTTCGATTTACATCTCAAATGATGCTCAAGGTCACCTGCTGTGTTATTTCAATAGCTATTCAGCATAGAAATACGAGGTGGACATGATCGACGACCTTCGAAGATATGGAAGAAGATCTTGCTCAGATCTGAGGATCTAAGATGATTGGTTGCGAATCGAGATATGAGAAGCAGATGATGATGAGGATGAATGTGTGATGGATTTGGATGGTTCAAACACCATGGATGGATCTAAATTCAAAGGTATGGATGAACACTACATCTACTGACCCGAAATTGCTCGAAATCAAAATGAATTTGCAATTAAAACTAACCTAGCTTACCTAACTATGATTTTGGAGGGATCGGGGGTGATTTTCACCTCGAATGTAACTGCGGAAGACTGCAGAAGCCTCATCATGACGGAGCTGTTGCTCGCCAACGTTGGATCTCGTCGATCAACTCCTCTCGTGCTCCAGATCACAAGGAAAGCCTCCCGTCATGAAACTCTTCACTCAGGGTTAGACCTGGCCAAAATGCAGGTCGGGCCGGCTTATGGGTCGGGCAGAATGGGCCGAGGTTAAAAAACCGCTGTCCAAAGCCTGCCATGAGCTGGCCCATGGTTCATTTTCGTTCTTTTTCCATTGAATTTTTAATGGTATTTAATATGTATAAATGATTTTATTAATATCAATTATATTTTATATAGATAATATAAGTAGTTTACATGTTACTTGATATGTAAACTATTAAATTTTAATTAAAACTAATGTCACACATGAAAAACTTGAAGTGCATCAAAATAATACATGTATTAGTCAGCTTATATTAATGTATTTTTTATGTTTTACGGGCTGGGCCGACCAATGCCCAAATCTCCTAGCCCAAGCCCACTCATGAGCGGGTTGGGCGGGCAGGCTCCCAACCCGTTGGTTAGGCCTACTCAGGGCCAGATCGCTGGGAGAAAAGTGGATCAAAGACGTATCAACAAGGCAAGGAGATACCTAGAGGCTATTAAATAGGTGGAGGAGGGGGTCTCGAAAGATCGAAAAAGTTGGTGTGAAATGAAGATGAATTGGGCAAGACATAATCGAGTGTGGATCAAGGAGATAAGATGGATAATCTGGTGAAGAAATCAGGTCGGAAGATGGTCATGTTTGATCGTAAAAATTCGGAGAAGAAGTGGGTCTTATGTGAGTGTGTGTTGAAGAGAGAAGAAATGGGAGTTAACCCAGGTCAACAATCCTGGATTGGGCCAATCAAGAGCCAGCCCGAATAAATTACAAATAGAAAATGACAAAAATATAAATAGAAATAGAAATAGTTATATAACAAATAGAAAATGGCATTAAATTAAAAATTATTAAAATAAAATGTTTATAAAATTAATAAACGGATTTTTGATCCATTTTAATAAATTAATTAATTTAATTTATAAGGTTAAATTAGTAAAATACATGTATTTACTACTATAAAGTACCTATATACATAGTATATATATTATTTATTTATTTATTTTAACAAGTATAAAATATATATTATATTTTATTTATTTCAATAATAATTTGATTCATTTTGAGTTCTTATGGAGAAGATATTGAGCTTTCAATTCTGGTTTTCCAACTTTTCCTAAGTGTTATACCCTTTTACTTTATACATGATTTATTTTTGCAAATATTTTTATTATTTAAAATATAATATTATGTATAAGCTTCATAAAGGAAATATTTTTATTTGATATTTATATAATAATAAATAAAATAATACAAGATATGTTCATATTGATAATGGTGAATATATACAATGTGAATTTAGATTTCTACAATATTTATAAGTTGATGCTATCTCCTCATGCTTTATTCCTTGTCGATTAGGTCAGTACTTGATCTACTCTCGGGATCAGGATCAGTATGTATCTATTACATACATACAACCTTACTTCTCTTTCTTTTTATTTTCTTTTTTATTCATTTATTGAGTTAAAATAAGTTATAATAATACGATATTAATATATGATGTAAGATGGTTGAGAGATGAGAATTATTAATATTTACATGCATTTTATAAGAGATTTTAAGCTAAAATGAAGGAATGAAGATGATGAATTGTCTATTCATCTCCCCCCTAATACTTTACCTTTTCTAGTCTCTTAGCAGACACTTATTAGAAAAACAAGCGACTAAAAAGAAAAAGAAAACTAAAAAGAAAGAACTTAGAATAATTTTGATTATTAAACTATTATTCATATATTAAAGTATAAATCTCCATCAGACCTTTAGGTTATTAGTTTAGTAGAACCTTATCGGGAATAAGATTTAAGACTCAACCACCCTTAAGTTCAACAATTCTCTGTTCAGTTCTCCTCTACGGTTGATCAATAACCATTTTTGTACTTTTATTCTTTCATTTTGTATTTAAATCCCTATCAAAATACTTGTAAATACATCTACAACTTGTACATATTTCATTTTTGATATGTAGTTAAGCCATTGTTTACTTGCCATGTGGAATGGTTTGTTAAGACTTCTTCCTATCCTACCGTTACACATTGGAAATGATGCATCCTCTCCTTGTTTTTGCTAACAATGGTTTGCATTGAGTGCTAAAGCTTTACCTTTCCTTCTTATTTAACATCTTCTTTCTCATCAGGTGTAACCTCATGTATCATGGTGTCATGAGATATGTGATTGTCTCTTGGAGTAAGTTTGTTAAGATCTTTAGTTTCTTCAATCACTGTAATCTTTGGATGACCATGCTCGTTAAGAGTTCGCGATAATTTCTTAGGTTTATCGTCACCTAAATGTTCTTTTCCAAGACCCTTGAGTGGATTTATAACGTCTGTAAATCATGTACGTATCTTTTTTTGAGTAAGATGACTTCTTCTTAAAGAACTCCAATTCGTAAGACACAAATCAAAATACTCATTGCTTTACGGTTTTTAGCAATTTCCTAACCATTTATAGGTACTCGGTTTACTAGAACTATCTTCTTCTACATATAAGAGAAAAGGCTCTCATGAAGAACACATCAAGGTACGCAATCTCACACAAGGATTTATCTTCTATGTGATCAGAAAGACCTTATCCAATGTATAGTACAAAATTATAATAATGAGTCTAAAATACAAAATAAAATCAATACAATGCAAATAAAAATGATTTGAAGTAGAAGACATGAGAGCGAGTCTATAGAAAGCATAAAGAAAGCTAATATCACATATTGCTTTCTAGAGCTAAATCTTCATGGCACACATATTGACTCATAAAAGAATATAAATTTTAAGTGAGTATTGAACATGTACTAGTTATATATAATGAAATGGGAGGGTGCAACATCCTTTTATAGGTTCCTAAGTCCCTAAGAATAGTAACTAGTAAGTATCCATATCTTCACATAGAATGGTTGAATAATCATCTCAACCATTAGGGTGCTCGTGTTAAGTGATGTATATTGGTTCCTCAAGGGTGCAAGGATCGCCTGCTGTAATATAGCAGGTGTTGTATTACAATAGACCGTCCGATGGGGATCGGACGACCCTCATAAGGGCCCACTATCTCCGACCCCCTAAGAGGACCTTCCGATCTCCATCGGACGATCCAATGTAATACATCACCTGTTGTATTACAACAGACAAATCCGGGCTCTCCTCACTAGAAGAAAAGTTCAAATGGCTGAGTTGTACATGTGTTCAAAAAGTTGTAGAAGTGCAAATTTCAATTGTACAAAAAGTTGTGTACAGATACAATAAACTTGCATGTGTATTTTCGATAAGTTTATTCATGAAAGACTTTGTACTATTTCAACTACTACTAGTTTATAACAAATTGACTATACAGAAAAAAAATAAAAGAGGACTTTTTAACTGATCTTCTCGAGTTTCATCATGCTTTTCAACTCACCACACTGACTATAACTCTTTGATCAACACTTATACTGCTGTCGTGCTTTGAGATACTTTGATATGTATTACAATGTAGTCCTCGTATTTGCAATAAATATTAGTTCAGTATAGAAAACAAATATATTTTCTTCTCATTGTTCAAGATAATATCAAAATAGATGCTTCGATTTTAATATCAAAATAGTGCGTTCAAGTATAGGTCGACTATAATCCCATACAACGTATGCGTAAATGGTGTCTTGAATTATTTATTACCAGTTATTTTCAACACCAACTCCAACTCAAGGAAGCTTAAGGAGCCGCGTCCTCTTTTTATCCACGTTTTTCGAACACTTTACCGAAGTGGTCGGATCGATTTGAATCATTTAATCAAATCAGTTCAACAAGGTGATGATGATGAGGATAATGCCATTATTTAAAATTAGATTAAATTGAACTGGTGGAGAAAAAGTTGTTGATCGGTTTAATCAAATCAAAATAAATAAATACATATATAATATGCACTAATATATACTCGAAATATAAATAAAATACATAGACGATGCATATATTTATAATATACATAAGATATATTTTATCATATACACCATCAAATGTTGTGCATATGCAAATATATAATATATGGACTAAATTCTCTGTAAACCAATTGTATTTTAATTACATCTAAAATCCTTCTGAAATAAAAAATTGTACCAGAGTAGTTGGTTAGGAGTTTGAGTTCTGTAACTAAAGTCTTTTATTCAACTTTTTATATTTTCATTGTTTTTGAATAAATTCAAATTTTAATGCGGTTCAGTTTCGATTGAACTAGGTTAAAATTAGTTTGAAATAATAGATTGAACCGACGGTTTGACTAAAATCCAGACTTTCAAACCCAGACCGGTAACAACCGGAGGCCAGGTTAAACGATCGAACCAAACCGGTAAGAATCGGGTAGCTGAACCAATCTAGACCCGATTCATCAGTCGAACCAGCCAATCCGGTTTGGTTTTCAAAAAATAAACCAGTAAGAACCGATTAACCGGACAAGTCCAGACCTAGTTCATTGGTCGAACCGGCCGATCCGGTCCGATTTGAATTGTTTAGTTTCCGATTATGTTGTATGCATTATTGTAACTACATTGTAACTATCATCTTCTCAGAATAAAAAACTCTCATTCCATGATTGTTAGCCTATGATTCATTCATAGAAACAAGATCTATGGATTACCTGCAAGATGTGGGGAGGTCAGGCCACTTGTTGCGATCTTTGGCATGAATGGGTCGAAGGAAAAGGAAGAAGAAGTCCCACCAGTCGAGAAGTGTTGCACCCTCGTGGGGGGCCGAGGCTCCCGTATCCCTCGACGCTCCCCGGCGTTTTGGAGTACCTGCAACAGATCCATTTGTTAAAACTTAAAACCCAACAAACAATCGATCCATCATTTGGCAAAGATTATAAGGTCTGTCGGGTAAAAATCACAAACTTAAAACCCAACAATCGATCCATCATCAAGTCTAAGTAATTGTATGTTTTCTTTACCTCTTCTTCTCTTCCATGGGCAGGTGGAAGAACTCCTTCCACACATCCATGACCCGTCGCAAAAGCGACGGATCTACGCCATGATTGACCACTTGGAAGATCCCCCACTCGCGGCAAGCGTCCGCGATGGCCCTTACCGTGTCTGGAGGCATGGTTCCACCATCAGTGACACCTCCTAAATCGACGATAGGGATCTTCAGGTGATCGGACGAGCATTGGCTTTGTGTAACCGACGAGGGCCGCTGAGAAGGAGGTTTGATATAGTTGCTTGGTATTTCCGTGATGCCGCTCTCCGCGAGGGCCTGGACGAGGACTACATGCTCCGGCCAGGCCTCCATGGCTACCGATGCCTTATCCTAGTAGAGAAGTGGAGCACAGGATGTGTTCTATCGATCCCCGTTTGTCAATTCATAGTGTATGGATGAAATACATGATTAGAGACAAGAGTACACGTGTTTTTTGAGGTGGCAAACAAAGACAAACCAATCAGGTCAGGAATCACATGATCTCCGGACCATAATAGAAATGGTGGTAATTTTTTCAGGGATTTTATCACTTGTGCCCCTGCGAGATCTCGTAATTTCAGTTATGTCCTTATCTTTTGTAATGTCAGTTTGCCCCTCACTTCTTGCTGGTTTATCACTTGTGCCCTACGGGTTAGTGACCGTCCATCCACAGTACAAACGGACGTTAACTTTGAGGACATAAGAGGTATTAATTTTAAAAAAAGGGTTATATGATCATTTTATTCCATCTTCTCATCCTTCTTCGGTCTTCTTCATCCCTTCTCTTCCTCCTCCAAGGCTCCTCCCTCCTCCTCGAGCTCTCGTGCAGCCTCCCCCGAGCCTCTGTCTCCGCCCACGTGCCTCACCTCCGTCTCTGTCCTCCTCCTCCTCCGCCCCCGCACCTCCCCCCTCCGCCCCCCGCACTATCCCCTGCACCTCCCCTCCTCACCCAGCCCCAGCCCCCCGCACCTCCCCCCTCCCGCACCTCCCCTCCGTCCCCGCACTGCCCCCCGCACCTACTCTCCGCGCCCAGCCCCAGCCCCCCGCACCTCCCCTCCGCGCCCAGCCCCGGCCCCGCACCTCCCCCCTGCCCTGCCTCCCCCCACACCCCTGCGCCCCCTGCCCTGCCTCCCACGCGCCACCCAGGCCCCACACCCCGCAACCCTGCCTCCCCCCGCGCCCTCTCGACCCCGCGCCCCCAGGTCGTGCTCTAGTCCGCCGCCCCTAGGTCACCCCCATGACTTACTTTCAGTATTTTTTTAATTTGAGATAAATTTTTGATTAATTGATTCATGAAAATTCATCGAAAAATTCAATAAAATTCACCGTTTGATCCGTAATGAATGATATATCCGTGAAAATGCAAACATTTTAAAGATTCGATGGATGCATGAAGGTGTAATTAAGAGAGAGAAATTATGAAGAGAAAGGAAGGACAAATGGAGGAGGAAGAAGATGAAGAAGAAGTCTGGACAATAATACCCCTCTTAACTGCACCAAGGTTTGAAAAAACTATGGTTAAGTCAACTCATTGACGGTCAATATGACGGAATCGCACAACTGATAACGGAGAAAGAAGTGAAGGGCACAACTGATATTACCAAAAAGATAAGGGTATAACTGAAATTGTGAGATCTCGGAGGAGCACAAGTGATAAAATCTTTTTTTATTAGATATGGAAAAGGCAAATTTCAAAGCAATCAATCAGCAAATAATAGAAGTAGCAGGACACTTGCATGTCCCTCCATAACATCCATCCAGGAGGGGGGGGGGCGACAACGATTAATTTTTGGCCTCGCCATATTCCCATTTTGCCCTTTAGCATTTCTGTTTAGCCCTTCTGCTTGTTGTATCCACCGACAACCGTTAGTTTTTTAAGGGTTCTTGTCAGTTGTGTTCCTGTCGGATATTGCAATTTAAGTTATGTCATTCTCTTTTTGGGAATATCAGTTGTACCTCCTAACTTCTTTCTCCGTTATCACTTGTTGTTTCTGTCGGATTGGCCGTCAAAGAATTAAAATAATCATAGTTTATTTAAACCATGGTGTAGTTAAGAAAGGCATCATGATCAGAACAAAATTTCTCCCTCCTTTCCCCCTATCCCCATAAGCTCGACCTCCTCTCCTCTCGCTGTTGTGCGCGACGGTCTCCTCCCTGGAGGCCTTCTCGGGCACTGGCTCCTGATGTTGAATGACCTCCAGGATAGCAAAACAGAAGCGCAAGGAGCACGGTAGTTGGGCCTTGACAAGATCGAGAGGGGGCAAGGCGAAGCTGGATGAGGTGACTTGGGAAGGAGGAGGAGGAGCTGGAGGCGAGGGGAGGAGGCAGTGGAGGAGCAGTAGGAGGAGGAAGAGAAGGGAATGAAGAGAAAGAAGATGGGGGAGAAGGAGGAAGAGGATGGGGATGATTTTACAGCTCTCTTTTTAAATTTAATTTCCCTTTTATCCTTAAATTTAACATCTATTTGCATTGGGTATGGACGACCACTTATGCAAGGAATACAAGTGATAGACTAACAAGAAGTCCGGGGCATAGTTAAAATTCCTAAAAGGGAGGGGCATAACTGAATTGCAATATCTCAGAGGGGCATGGCGAACAACCATGAATCAAGAAGGGATCCAAACATTCAGTCTTGGAGGGTATGCGGTGCTCGACAAGTCAGGTCCAGCAATCACTTTGTCGGCCACTCTCTTAGCTCTTGGATATCCCCAATCAAAGTGTCGCATCAACAATTAACCCACAACTAGGCTCAAATAGTGAATGATACTGAGCTATAATTTATTATACCATACGAAATGATATGTATAGTATGCAAGTGTAGGGGA